>VWYE01022398.1:0-41772 GCA_013398995.1 Alaudala cheleensis | reverse complement strand
GTTTTCTTTCCTTGTTTCCCCATCTATTTAATGCCTGTGATCTTCATTGTCTTTGGAGACTGATGCACAGATTTCCTTGATTTTCCTTAAAACATCTCATTTTCCCAGGAGCAGGACACTGGAATGTTTTCTGCTACTTGTTGGGGTGATGAAGTCTTTGTTGTACCTGCACAAACACAAGAAAATGGGCTCCATTTTACTTCAATTTGCCCCAATTTAACTCTGTTATCTACCAGGGAATTGACTCTTTCTTCCCTCTCATTCCTTCAGAAAAGAGATTTAACTGCAGTGTTTTTAATCTGGTGAGATTTTAACTCTTCACTGTTATTTGAGACCCAAGAGCAGAACTGATGGAGTTGAATTCTATTTTGTGTTTCCTCTTATGGATTTGTAGTTGTTTGGTGGAGATGTAGTAGGATGCTCCTGTTCTGTACAGTGCAGTGCAGGGCTTTTATTAAAAAAGCAAAATACCAAAAGAGCAGAAAAATCAGATTTTATGGAATCTGTGCTCCAAGCTGCTTTTGAGTCAGTGTGGATATGAGGTGGCAGAATTACATTAGAATATTACCCAAAATTTAAGCCTATTTTTCAATTGTAAAACAAACAAAAAAAAGATAAAATCCTTACATATTACCACTCATTTTCCTGCAGGATAACTTAGTGAGGGATTGAGGAGCTATAAAAAGCAAACTGTAAAAGCACAATCCATTTTCTACAAAAACAGTTTTGTGCCTGAACTTTTTGATCCATAAACTGGGCTCAGTGCCCTGCTACTGACATTGGCTTGTTCTTGGGGTTTGTTTTGTTTGGTTTTTTTTTTGCCTTCTCATTGTTAAACCCAGAAGATCTGTTTCCTTTCATTGGGGAGTGAAAGAGAGAATGTGACAGCTGAACTGTTGTGAAAAAAAAACGAGATGAGAAAACAGATAGGTTGTATATAAATGTATAATTTCACTTCAGGGAGCAAATGTCACTTCCATCTCCACTCGACTTAGTTACAGAAACTAATATATATTAATGTAGGGCTGCTGCCTGTTGAAAGAAATGTTATTGCAGGGCAGGTTTGGATGTGTGTGTGTGTGTGGAATCCTTAATGCACACACTGAGAGCACAGCCAGCCTGCTCCAGGACACATTTTGGAGGATGTGCAGGGGCAGGGTGGTGCCTGATTGTTCCCCTGCTTGGCTGTAGGGCAGGAGGGGGACCTTGATCCTGATCNATGCACACACTGAGAGCACAGCCAGCCTCCTCCAGGACACATTTTGGAGGATGTTCAGGGGCAGGGTGGTGTTTGATTGTTCCCCTGCTGGTTGTAGGGCAGGAGGGGGACCCTGATCCTCTGCAAACACAGCTGAGAGCCCCCAACCTTGTCCAGGTTCCTTTTTAGGACACCTCAGCCCCAGCAGGGATGTGTGTAGCTTTTTCTGGCACATCTCTGTGGCAGGTCACTGTCCTGGAGTCCAAGGACAAGATCTGAGTGTAGGACCAAGTGAAGTTTTTAGTATTCCTTTTTAGGACACCTCAGCCCCAGCAGGGATATGTGTAGCTTTTTTTGGCACATCTCTGTGACTTCTCTGGAGTCCAAGGACAAGATCTGAGTGTAGGACCAAGGCAAGTGTTTGGTATTCAAGGAGAAGTGAAGCTTCTGGCTCTTTTCTGTATTTCATGGAAACACTTTTAAGTCTGCACTGGGGAAGGTGGGACTCTGGGGGGGTTTGTCTCTTTTAGATGGTAATAAAGTCAAAAGTTTTGGTATTGACAGGATTCAGCTGTGTTTACTGTCCTTTTCAAGTGCAGAGCAGAACAGTGACATCAGCAGTGCTGGCTGAGATTTTCATCAGGCTTTGTGTCTGTTCTCTCTGGTGACATGCACTGCAGTCAAAGCCACACACTCACAAAATATTTCATTTTTCTAAATCTGGAAATAAATTTTGTAGCAGATTCTTCAAAGGTAATGTGGATTTTTCAGCATCCAAACTTTTGGTTTTTCTTTTTTCCTTTTGCAGCATCACTGGGAGCAACTTCCCTTTTTCCCCACATACTGAATGTGCTTCTCCTGTCAGACCAGCAGTTCTCATTCAGCTGTAATAGCATCTTTAAAAATGAGATTATTAACTCAGATAACAGCCCTGGTGACCAAGAAAGGGGGAAGGAGGATTTTGTTCAAGTTAAAAAGATTTGGCTTTAACTGTAGACAAATGTACATTGTCAAGAAATTTTTGTATTCAACCCAGTAGAGATTGTGAGGGTTATTTTAAATTCAAAAGCAAGTCAACACTGATAGTCAAATCTCTAAATAACTTGGAAGGAAGTCAGAGATATTGTGCTTGCTGATTATTTTAAACTCATCCATAAATAAAACCTAATACTTCCTTTCAGCTATGCTATTTACATCTCTCCTGTTGGGTATAATTTAAAGTCACCAAATCCCTCCATGAACCTAAGTGAGCTCATGTCTTTGTAACATGCTAAAACAGCCAGCCCTAATATTTTCTAGGGCTGTTACTCCTAATGGATGTGGACTTCACATGATTTTCTTCCGTGGCCAAGTGTGTTCCCATTTGTGTAAAACAACTTCATTGTTACATGGCTCAGTTGTTTCCTTGTCCTAAGTGGAAGAGGAATAATAACAATAAAAAAGTGTCAGTTTTAATCAATATCATCAGCCACGATGGGAATTGAATTCCACCTTGCTGTTAATATATATTTGGTATATTCTGCTTTATCTTCTTCCACAGAATTGATTCAACACCATTCAGTTCCCTGGGCTGTTGTCATGCAAATGGTGCCATTTCTCCCCCATTGACTGCACAAACCGAGATTAGACTGGAGAATGGAGTCTCACTGACCAGCTGCTGGTTTTTCATTTGGTTCCTCCTTCCCTTGCCTTGTGCTCCCACCTTGGATAAATCCATCTCTGGGGAGCAGGCTGGGGACTGCAGCTGGGGCTGGAGCCTGCTCTTTGCAAGCAGCTCTTTCTTGAGTCCCCCAGAAGTTTGAGGGAAGAAGGGAAGAGAAAAATAGGATTTTTTTCTATTTTTAATTTTTTTTTTGCCCTGCAGATGGGTGTGTAGAGGATGTGCAGTGCAGGCATGAGCAGTGGGTTTTGTTTTTGATCTGTCTCTGCCCATGGATGTGGAGTGAGGGCACAGGGAAGAGCTTGTTGTCTTCCCTGGCATGTCAAGAGGATTGTTTGAAATCAGATCTGAATTGAAATTGTGGGTGCTCCATCCCTGGAGCTGTTCAAGGCCACTGCAGGGGCTTGGAGCAGCCTGGGCTGGGGAAGGTGTCCCTGCTCAGGATGATCTCAGAGGTCCCTTCCAACCCAAACCACTCTGAGTCCAGTTTAAGAGAGGGACAGCAGAATGCAATTCCACACTTTTGATTTACTCTTAATTTACTTAAATAACTATCAGAACTGTGTCTCTGCTTACAAGCTTCATTGTGTTTTGTCTGCTTTGAGAGTGCTGATGGTTAATATCAGGTTGCTGATTTTGAGGATGAATGGTGGATAAAATACTTGGCCTGGGAGCAGTTGTTAGCACAGACTGAGCCTGCCATGATCTGAGCTTTCATCAGCTGCAGAAGGCAGAGGTCAGTGATTTAGTGGCATGTGATGTTAGATCTTGTTTCCAGTGCTGGAGGCCGGGGATGGGAGCAAAACCAAGTGGGTTTCTTTAGTTACAGGCGTGTCATTGAGTTTGTTGTATCAAGAAAAATGTTAGAATGAAGTAACTTGAGGAAAGGAGGAGGGAGAAAAAGAGATTTTAAAAGAAAATAATGCCCAACAAGGAGATGAGCAGGCAGGATTGGAACTTCTTGTGCTGATGGGAGATTTTCACCTTGGCTGTGTTTTGGTCTCTTACTCCAATATCTGAATGCTGCAGAACCCTTTGTGTATTTATCTTTAGTGTTTCTACAAGATAGGGAAAGCTATTATTAAAAAAAACCCAAAACAACAGAAGGACACAAGAGCTATGTGAACTGAGGCCAGTTATTTGCTTTTCTCCAAAATAAATTCAAATATTATAGGTCTGCAGTGATTCTAGACTTGAATATATTTATTTAAGAATCCACTTGACCTGCAATTGCTGGATGCAAGGGCTGGAAACAGCCCTTTGCTTCCTTTCTTTTACCTCTCCTACTTTCCAGGTGAATTGGTGAGTTTATTTGTAAACTAAGAGAAAACCTATTCAGTACCTCTATAGTAAATACTATAATACAGATACGAGGAGAGTATTTTTTTTCTTTCATTAAAAAGAAATTGGATCTCTGCATAAGGTACCATGTAATTAATTATCACTGAAGGCAAACACAAGTGTTTTAAAATAGATAACACTGCATGGAATGAGTTATTGTTTGAGTTATTCCAGAGAAGTGATGAGTCCTTTGGCTTTGTTTGGGTTCTCTCCCAGGTACCTGGGGTGCCACACCCAGATTAAATGAAGGAGCATTGAATTCTCATTCATTAATGAGAATTAATTCGTTAATTATTGTGGGCTGTGCAAACCCCTGTGGCCCTGACCTGGAGACACTGATGCCCTGCTTGCAGCATCTGCAACTTTAAAATAGGGTTTAAAATAGGGTTTAAAATAACTTTTGTCAGTCTTATACCAGTGTTTATTTACCCTTCATTCTCCCCAGGACACCAGGGCCACCCTGTGGGTGTTGGCAGCTGAGTGACTGTCACTTGTCCCCTTGCCTGGACTCTCCGTTCCAGAATTAACAGTCCAGAAGTTGCTTTTTCACTTTAGAGGATGCTCATTCAGGTTTCCAGGCAACAGAGCCCATTTTCACTTCCCCCCACTGAGAGATAAGAGCTGACTCCTCATGCAGGGAGGCGAGACCATGACGGATTTCGGCAGCCTTTAATTGGAGCTGCAGAATCAAATGCAGCCCTTCAATGTCAGGGCAAGTCAGCTCTTCAGTAAAAATAAGAAATAAAAAGCCCCCAAACTGATGAACCACAAAAAAAACCCCAACCCTGCACAGGTCTGGGAGAGATAAGGAGCAAATTGCTGCTGGTTAATTAAGGAGTGATAAGAAGTATCTGCAGGATTGGTGGCTGCAAGCAGGAGCCAGGCTCAGCCTGACTGAGAAGGGCTGGCACATCTCAGTCCAGGTGTCCAAGAGAGGGTTTTTTTTTCCAGCTGATCCCTGGATCAAACAAAAGTGGCTTTGCTCCCTGTCCCCAAAGCCACCAAACTGCTGGTGCTCCCTCATTTCTTACCCACCCATGCAGAAGATGCTGAGACATGGCCTGCCACAGCATCACCAATCAAACTGAAACTCGATTGTGGCAGCATGAAAGGAAGCTCTGGAGGAGACCTGGACATCTCACAGCAGTATTTGGGCTGAGGCATGATAGATGTTTGAGCAGCTTCAAATAGGCAGGTTTGGAAGAGGAGATTTGGCACTGTCCCTTCCTTGGGGAGCTTTGCAGGCCAAGTGGTGGCAGTAATGGGTGTTGGGGGTGGCAGCAGTTGTACTCTTGGGGATTTTAAGGCAGCTCAACACTTAACTGAAGCTTTTTCCTGTGTTGGACTCTGTTCTGTGCATTGATACTGCACCCCTAATCTGCTTTAACCTGAGAATTCTATTCTGACACCATGGTCTTGTTTCAAATCATGCAAATTCTGCTCAAAGTGAAGGGAAACTGGTCTGATTCCTGATTCTCTGCCCTGCCTTCTACCCAAGTGATGGTGTCTGGGTTAATAAATTTACAATCTCAACTAGCAGCTATGTGTGTTCAATTAATGTCCTGCATATTTTATAAATCCTTCCTTAACAAGGAATTATTTCACCCCTGCCAGCTGCTGTGTGATGCAGCTGTGGTGGTGACAGACACTGGCCAGCAGACAGATTTTTATTTATTTTTTATTTTTTTCCCTGGAAGTGCAGTGACCTGCAGGGAAGAGCAGATGAGCTGCAGGTGCAGCTCTGCTGCTTTAACTCCTCCCCAGCAGCTCTCACTGGTGGATGAAAGACTCCTGATTTCTGTGCCTTCTCCTGTAATCTGGAAGACAAAGAGGGATGGATGCTCTTAGAGGGGGCAGGGGTTTTGTTGTTCTCTCTGGGCTTGGTGTTTGTCCTGCTTTATTGACATATTGGGATTCATTTAATGTCTCAGAGAGCCTAAATTGAGGGCAGGGGGTTAAATGTTATCACAAATTGGAGCTGTGTTCCAGTATCCATCACCCTTCTGAGGTGCTCCTCCACCTCCCTTTGCTGCTGCTCCTGTGGAGAGTGGGTTTGTTTCCCTGGGCTGGAAGTGCTTCCCCTCTAATTAAACAACTCTATTTTGGATGTAGCCTGAAATTCATGCTTTAAATTCATTTTGGCACAGTGAGGAGCAAGACACAAATAGCTGGAAATGGCATTAAATGTTCTTGCACCTGCAGTTACAGGAATTGTGGCTGATACTGTGGAGTAATTGGAATTTTATTGACAGGTGTTTTAGCTATTGCACCTTCTAGAGCTAGGTCAGCTATCTTTTTTTTTATTTTTTGTGAATCCTCATGTATTTGTGTTTGATGCAAAACGTTCCCAGGAAGGTAAACTCTGTTAGAAAAGTTGTTTGTTGATGTTTTTTTCTTTAATGCAAACAATATCATAGTTCTTGAATGTAAACAAAACCTTTTCCCCCCTCTATCAGCCAATATTTCATTGTTATTCTGTTTAAAAATATGTTGTTTCAGCCTTATAACCTTTATTTAAACTTGAAATGCCCACATAACTTTTTTTTACAAAGGACAAATTGAATAACCTAGAGAAAAGTGCTGAATCTGAGACAGTAATTGTATTTAAACAAGATCTTAAATACAAAATTCTCTTGTTAGTAGAGACAGAGAAGCCCATTAGTCTGTTTGAATTTTCACAGCTGGAAAGCAAATGGAGTTAGGAAGGGGATTGTGTGGAAGGACTAGGAGACAAAATTGGCCAGTTAAATTCTACATGTGGGAATTTCTTTTTACTTACAAGTTTTGTGGATAAGTTGTTTCATTTCACTATGGAAATGGAGAAAAAAAGGCAGTGCAGGGAGAGCCAACCTGAGATAGCTCAGTGATATTTAAAATTCAGCATCTGACAGGCAAGCTCAGGCTCCATGAATAAATAAATTCTCTTGTATTTCAATACAGTGTTACCCTGTTGTCAGTGTTTTTGCTATTAGATGTTAAATGAACTTGAAATTGTCTTTTTTTGGTGGCAGCTGAAGTGATTTGTCAGATTTGTCTCTCAGATTGGTGGGTTTAATTATTTATACTTCCATCTCTGCTGTGTGCACTGAATCACTGTGACTGTGGAACTCTTGCCTTCCAATATTATTTTATTAATCTTACAGTGAGAACTCGTGAAGTGTGACTGATTGAGATGCAAAACTTAATGAACAGCCCTAATGGCTTGTGTCTGGAGTTGTGGGTGAATGTCAGCCCAGGATCCTCCACTGAATGCCAAATTTGTAGAAGAAGGGAGATTGCTGGGCTTTGTAGCAGGAATGTGGAGAGGAAGATGAAAAAATCCACACCCATAACTCAAATTATTGATTTCTTGGCACTGCAACGTTCTCATTGATGCTGTTTGTTTTTGGTAAAGGTCTGTGAAGTGAGAGAGAGGGCAGGTTTAGATTGGAAATGAGGAAATTTCCTGTTGCAGAGGTGGTGAGACCCTGACACAGATTGTCTCCATCCCTGCAAGTGTCAAAGCCACATTAAATGGGACTTGGATAAACCTGGTCTGGTGGGACCAGGGGGTTGAGACCAGATGGTCTGTAGGGTTCCTTCCAACCCAACCTTCAATTTGAACCTTTTCACATTCCTTGGTCATAGCTATCCAATTAAATTGGAGGTAATTTCCTTATTCTTCCCCTTTTAAAGAGAGATTAATAAAACTGAGATAGGATTTTTGTGTTTTATCCCCTTCCTTGAGTTTTTTTTCTTTTTCTTGTGATAAATACACATTGGTGCTTTGCTGTTTCACATCTCACATCCACTTTTCAAAGCCTGGCCTGAAGGTAACCACCAAGAACAATTCTCAAATCTTTGCTCCTGCCAGTGACAAGAGTGGCAACAAACCTTCAGCAAATCACTCATTTTTATTTACACCTACAAGTGCCTGCCATTGTGGGGAAAACAATTATGCTGTGTTTCTTTCTTGTGGGGCTCATGTCACTGTCATAAAAGTGCAGTCTCAAAGGCAGGGACCAAAAATAAAAAGAAAGTTTGTACTTTCTCCTGCCATTTGATTAGTGTTGGGAGGAAATTTTGCTTTCAGCATCTGTTATTCCTCAGTTTTTCCCTGGCTTTACTAGGTAGGGGTGACAATTCAAGGCTTTTCTTCTTGCAGCAAAAAGCAGGGCTGTATTCTCTGCTCACAGGATGCAAATGCCCTTTTTTTTATTTCTTTAGGCAGAGAAAAACGAATGGGTTTGGCAACACAATGAAATCAGCAAAGAGACTGCAAATCCTATCTGCACACAATGATAAAACATATCCCTAAAAATGGAAATTAGCCTGCTTAGTCTCTGAGCTAATTTTCATGTGTATAGTGGAAACAAAAACACGAGGAGGGGAAGATGTAGCTGTTTAACCAGATTATCTTGAAAAAGTGACAGAGATAGATGCTGGCTAATGGCCATCTCCTGGTGAAATGTCTGCCTCCCAAAGCAGCTAAAGCCTTTCCTTCCCAGCCCTGCACTGTCCTTTGTGGCTGGGGGAAGACAAAGAGTGGAATTCTGGTTTGTGACGTGCTGATAAACTGGATAAAGTGGCCGATTTAACCACCCTGGTCTTGAGATGCCTCCAGGGGCTGCTGGAGTCTCACTGAGACAGGACCTGCAATTACAGCCCTGTGAGCAAAGGTTGTGACTGGCTGCTCTTCTTTTTGGGCACTGATTTCTCCTCATTCACTGCTAATCAAATTATTTCTAGATAGTTTTAATTTGAAAAGGAACTGAGTTCACCCTGGCTGCAGGTTTTGGGGTGGGTCTGATCTGTTCTGGATTGACTCCAGTGAGTATTTGGGCACAGAGACTTCACTGTCCTGAGTGAACACATTTAATTCATAACTTCTTAACACAACTGAAGCTCTACCCAGGGTTTTTAGGCAATCAGATATTGAAAATACATTTTAACTATCATTTCTAATCAGATTAATCACAGAATCATTTGCTGATTTGGTGGTTATTGGGTATTCTTGGGCTGATCTAATTTTTGCTCATTCCTAGTTTGGGGGTCTGCCTGATTAGAATGATGAACCTGGTTAAATTGAAGAAAGGGGTGCAAAATCCCCCAGAAATTCATGCTTACAGTCCTCTGAATCTGCCATTTCTATATCCTGCTATATATACTTGAACATCCTTACATTAATGTCTATTTTTCCAAATGAAGTTGACCCCATTTGACATGTATTTTTCTGTGTTGTAGCTGATTTTTGAGCTTAAAGTGGGATGAAGGTGTTGGAGAAGTATTACAGAGCAACATTCATCATTATTCTTCTCTGTAATAATGTGAAAATGTTACTAATGTGACCCTAGATGCAAAATAATTTAAATATTTGTTATATTTTTTCAGTTTTTCCACTGTCTGCCAATTCTGCTCCTTTCTAGGCATGCACTGTTACACCTTTCTTGCAAAGCAAGCCCTACCTGACACTAATAATTTCTGTAGTTTATGAATTAATGACTCAATACTGCTTCAAAAAAAGTCCAAGCTGAGAATGTACATGTTTATTACCCACATTTATAAACTGGGAACTGAAGTTCTTTCAGCACTTGATGTGCTCTGCTTTATAGATTTGCTTAAAAACAGAAAAATTAATGTACTGGAACAATTTTGAAAGGGCCATAAATAATGAGCTGAGGACCAAAAGCTTGAAACATGTCTAAGGTTATGTTAATTATGATAAATTACCTTGAGAGGTTTGTTAGAAGCCTTTTAGCAACTATTAACCACAATTATTGCATGGCAGTGGTGGGGACAACAACTGAAATTTCTCACCCTGGCTGAAGGATTGTCCATGCACCTTCAGCTGGAACTGTGCCTTAAATAAGTACATATAAACTTAGTTCCTGGCTGTGATTTGGCTGATAAACTCTAATGAGGGTTTGGTTAATTGACTCTGAAGCTGATCCAGCTGGTACAGAGAATTTACAGTGAAGACCTTGCAGCCCCAACACCAAACCCTGGTGATGTTTCACTCTGATCTGTTGCTGCCTGCTGAGTGTGAACTGAAAATAGTTGTGTTTTTGGGTTTTTTTGGATTTTTTAAAAGCAGTTAATGTACATCTTTCCCTCTGTGTGTGGCTGAGCAGGACACAGAACCTCTGATCCCAGAGGCAAAGCTACAGGATATGAAAACCTGATTGTGGATGTTTGGGTTTCTCTCTTAGGAAAAGGGTAAGAGAAATCTGTCCTTGGAGAGTTGTTTGGTTCCTGCTCCTGTCTTTGGAGAGTTCAGCTTCATTCAGCTGGGGTTGAGCAAAGACAGCTTTTCATAGCCAGATTCATCTTTACAGGGACTTCTCCTCATCCCAGGCTGCTCTGTTCTCTTCTTAACCAAAGACAAGGCATCAGGCCAGGAGCTCTCAGGAAGAAATGCAAGAAAAAAGATTCAGAGCTCATTCATTAGTTCATTACTGGCCCATAATGCAGTATTTGTAAAACACTTTGCCCTCTTCCAGAGGAAAAATGTATCCTGGCAGAAAGCAAGCGAGGGAAAAATAAAGGCAGTGTTTTGTGTTGAGAAGTGAAGACTAAAAAAAGCACCTTTTGGGTTTTTGAGCTTCTGTTTCTATAAAAATTTATTAGCTGGTTTATCTGAGTTGTGACCCAACCTTTCTCCCACTGAAAATAATGGCAAACTTTTAATTTTTGCTTATAATGGTGGATTTGCTCTTAGGAGCTTTTTTTTCCTGTCAAACATCTTCATACTCTGCACACAATTCCCCATTAATGTTAATGGGACTTAAATGGGCAGATCCCTTGGGAAGCCCAGGCTCCAGAGTGTGACTGGATCACCCATTTGCCCTCCTGTGATCTGATGGCATTTTCTGACAGCATTTGGCAGGTTTTTCCTTTAAATAAATGCACCCCAGGACAGCTGCATCCCTGGTGACAAGGGCTGAACTGGCCTTTAATGAGTTATTTTGGCCAAAGGAGGGAGAATCACACTGAAATGAGAATTTCCTGAGTCTCTTATTATTATCACCTCTGCATCTACATAGATATTTATTTTTTTTTTCTCTCTCCTGTTGAACCAAATCTGATGTAGTTACAGTAGTGTTGCCATGGTGACCCAAAGTGACAGCTGTTATTTGGTGCTCCTGGGAGGACCCTGTGATAATGATGGTCATTTTCCCAAGGGGGAATGGTTTGATAGCAAAAATAAACCTGAAAGTAAATGACCAGGTACCATGTGAATTGAGAAAAGAAATTCCTTCTCATTAGCAGTAATTAATCAAGCCCTGTAGGATTCTGATGGGGGGGAAAAAAAGCCAATTTTAGATGGAAATATCTTGTACTGCAGGAGTGTAAATGAGCATTGTGTTTGCTGCAAGGAGGATGCAAAACCCTTCATGTTTCATTTTGGTTGTTTTCTGCTTACACTTCACTGCCCAGCCCCAGTCAAGGAGAAGTTTCTCCTTGGGCCAAATCCTGAGGCATTCCAAAAACCCCATTGTGCTGCTTTCACATGAAATTGATAGAAAGAAAGATTTAAAAATAAAATACAATGTAGACCTGCCATTTTTGACCCATAAATGCACGTGTATAAACTTTCCCCACTCTTTGACTATTGCCAGAACTGGGATTTCTGTGTAGAACCCCCCAAATATCCCAAGATGGGTGGTGGAAAGTTGTCCTGCCTTGTCCTACTGCTGCAACCCCCAGGTAGCCCAGACACAGAATAAAAAAAAAATTTAAAAAAATTTAAAAAAAGAAGGAAATGTGCATTTTAGGCCCAGAGCATTTAGACCCTCAGATCTGAGGTGTGCATCTAACATGGGGGTTTATCTCTATTGTGTGACATAAAGAGATAAAATCTATTCTTTATGTAACCTGTTCAGTTTTCAGTCAATGCTGGGAATGAAGTGATGCTTGTGGATTGTTTTGACACACAGATTTTATGTTCTGCCTATCAAAAGGAATAAATAAAGGTGGCTTGATTATAGGATATTGCTAACTTCAGTGTGAGAAAATGGCAAAGAAATAACAAAAATCAAGCCCTGGAAGCTGAAATCAGGTGATCTGAGTGTGAAATCAAGAATGTTTTCAGAAGGGAGGGTATTAACATTGCAAAAGTCTTATCAGAAGTTATAATGCCTCCCTTGGTGCTTTTAATTCAATACTTGGATGGTGGTGAGAGCATTAGATTTAATCCATTCCAAGTTATTTGGCTCAGCTTGAAACTTAGTGGTTTGAGAGGGAAAACTGAAGGTAGTGAAGCTTTTGATAATGTATTTACATCCTGACTCGTGTTTATTAGGCTGGAGAGGGTTTTTTTGCCTTCAAGAACATTTGTTTGGTTGTAGCTTCTTGGTACCTGTTATGGCAATAAAGAAAATGTGAAGTAACAGCTGGAATGTAGAACTTGATTTTGGTAATGTAGCTGAGAAGCTGAAATGATGGGGTTGGGGTTTATTGCTGTTAGTTGGATTGATTTTTGTTGGGACTGCTCAACAAGTTCTAATATTAATTGCATTATATGAATTTCTGAACAAGAAGTTGCCAAATGCTTAACTATTTACCCCTGTGAAATACTTTATTCATGGTGCTAAAAAGAACTATGAGCAGTGCCAAACCAAGCACTAAAAACTCAATTATTTGGCCTTTTGAAAGAAATTAAACATGGCCATAAGAGTTGTTAAGCAGAGCTGCTTCTCTCTGGGTCTGTGTGTGTGTTAAGGTTTGGTTCCATGAATTATTTCCCTTTGACTTGCAAGAATATTTGTCCCTTCACAGCTTTTTTGCTGCTCCACTGTGATTCTTAATTAGATGTTGTTCCTGTTGCTTTTCAGTTAACCAAGGGCACCTGTTTCTCTGCTGGGAGATGATTTCCACAGGCAGCCAAAAAACCTTTTTAAACATGTCAAATCTGCTTGTTAAGCAGTGCCTGCCTGCAAGTGGCTCCCCTGAAGTCTGGAGGTGGCAAATTTCATACAGAGCATAAAATGCTCACAAAACAATTCAACTTTATTTGAGCAATTTAGAATACATAGAACTTGGTTTGTTTTTGTACCAAAGGGTTTGAATCTAATGGGCAGAGAGAAAATATTAAATTAAAATAAGATTTTGTTTGTCTCAGTGTCCAGAGCTGGTCACTGAAAACATAAGAGAGTTTCTTTCACAGAGCCTGGATAAATAGTTCATATTTTAATTTCAAAAAGCCTCAGTGATTTCTTTTTTTATTTTTAATACTGATTAGGTGCTTTGGGAATGAATATGTACAGAATTTCCTTGCTGTGCTGAAAAAGGCTGAATTCCACTGAACAGCTTTTGTTCTAAGGACTAAATGGTTCCTCAGTGACAAAGAAGGGTTTTGTGTGTGTTAGAATGTGCAGCAGTGAAAAAGATCAACATGAAAATATGAACCCTCATGAGATCCAAGGGAAGTGAGTTTCTCATTGCAATGTTGCACACACATTCAGGAATTTATGGGAATATTCTGCATTATGAGACATAAAATAGGCATTCAAGTTCCTCTAGGAGCTGCATAATTCTAATATTTTAACTTCTCTGTGCCTCATTTCCCTCATTTTTCCATGTTAATATTGACCAGTGTCCATTTTTTATAAATATCTGTGACAACAGGTTTGCATCAATCGTTATCTTTAATTACCTTGAAGTTTTATTCTCAGTAAAGCCTGTGTTGTATATCCTGGAGTTGTTTATAATGCTTTACTGATTTATAGTTATTAAATTATGTTGCCAGAGGGTGGTGGTGGGATGGGTAGATTTTTATTCTTCCAAGCATCTGATTTTAGCAAATGCATAATTGTATAAAGCAAAGCACTCTCTTTTCCCAGGCAATACCTTGAATTTTTAGAGATTTAAAGGGACTGTGTATTATTTGGGCTGTTGAATATTTCAGGATGTGAGTGAGAGCATTTTCTGGCCACACACAAAACAGCTGTTGCTGCTGATGTCCTCAGTTCTAATTCAATATGTTATTTTTTTTTTTAATAGCCCCTAAACCTCCTTCCACATCACTCCTACCTGAAGGCTCTGTCAGCATGTTTTGGCTTTCACTGCTTGGCCATAGATAGTATGAAAATTAATTTTTTTTAAAATGTGCTCACTTTTCCTGGTTAAATAAGAACCACATATCTTCAAACAGTGAATAATAATTTAATTTTTTTAGAGCTGTAATATATGGTGAGCATGGTGAGCATGCCTACTGTTCCTCAGAGGGTTTAACTCTACCAAGACTAACATTATACAGCTTCACTCTGCTTTATTTTAATAAGTCAGTTGTTTAAGAGAGGGGAGGAAAAAGAGGATATTGCCCCAGAAGGGAGCAGTGTTCCTGGTCCAGCATGGGCTGACAGGGCAGTGGCTGTTTGATTGCTCAGCTATTAATTGTGGCAAATGACAATTTTATAGATCCCAGGGTTGAAGGTTCCCAGGCCAAGCCATGCTCTGAAGAGAGAGAAGGAAAAAGGGGCTGTGAGCTGCTGCTCTGGTTTAAATTGAATATGGGATTTTTTTATTTCAGCTGAGGTTGTGATAGTGTTGTGGAGAGAGCAAATAAAGCTCCCTTCTCCTTTTTTTTTTTTTTAATATAATAGGCAGAAAATGTCCACAGGAACATCCGTGTTTCTATGGTTACAGGATTGTGTTCTCTTTTGGGCTGTAGGGATGATAAATGGATATGATCATCCTGTACTGAACCTGAAGGGAAGCAGGAACATGTCACAGGTTTACAAAATCCTTGATGTCTTTGGACCAGGGAGCACCTTTAGACCTCTCTGCTGGTCTTGGACTACCCTAAATTAGGAGTTTGCCATAAAGAATGTTAATAGCTAGGAAAAAAGCACATAAATAATAAAAGCTAATAAATGTATTCTTCCTTGAAGGGTCATATTTCTAGTAACTAAATTAAAGAAGTAGAGATAATTTTACAGTTGGACTTAAACTCTTTTCTGCCCTCTGTGATTCTCTTTAGTTTGCAGTTAAGTCAAATTAAGAAAAAAACCACTAGAGGAAATGATGGAACCTTGATCAAAATATTCTGAAGCTTCAGTTTACTTCCTTTATATATCTTAGAGTGGTTTCTTAACCCTTCTACAAAACCAGGGTGTAAAGCAAGCCAATCTACTCACCTGAATTATGTTTTGTTTCCTTAGAAAATGGCTGGAGAAGCTTAACTTTTCTTTTTGCCCTATGTAAAATAAAGATCCAGCTGATTTTTCTAATGGGGCTGTGCTAAATGAGGATGAATCCAGAACAAAGCTGGGTCAAGGGTGGGAATTCTGGTTTTTCTGGAAATTGGAGAGCAGTGCTGTGCTTTCCCCCAAATGAAATATCACAGGGTGACAGTGTTGACAGAGGGATGTGACATGATGCTGCTGGGGTTGATTGGATTATGAAGGGTTTAAGGAGTAATGGGATTGGAAAGTACTTCTTGAATGAAGAGGCAGCTGTAGGGGATTTGGAGAGGAGGGTTTATGGGGTCGAGGCAGTTCAGCCCTGGGGTCGTAGCCTTGCCCAGAGTTTGGGGCTGTGTGAAGGCAGGAGCTCTGTGCTTGTAAATCCTGAGCAGAAGCAGAAATGCAGAACCTGAGCCCTTCATTCAGGGAGTCATACAGAATTTAACAGAAACTGGTATAAATGCCTACTTAAAAAAAAAGATGAAATTTTACTTTCTCATCGAGGATGAAAATGTTAAATTTCCTACTGTGGTGTGTTGGAGAAGGTTTGTTCTAATGAGATATTACCCCACTTTCACCTGTATCATTACCAAAGACTTGTAGTAATAAAAGAAGTTTATTCCTGCAACTAAACCACAACTAAAAGGAGTCAACAGAAAAATAATTAACCACTGGAATGTGTGTGTACAATGTGGTGTTTGAAAATATCCTTGAAACTTGGAGGTAAGACCCCTTTTAGTCTTCCCCTGGACTTGCAGTAATTCCAAATGTGTTTGACAAGACAGGGTTTTAGGAGGAGGAAAGTGTTGTAAGGGGTAGATCCTCAAGCACCTTAGGGAATTTAAGAGTTCCTGCTTCCCAAATGCTGGGAATGTGGAAGAAGTGGTGGGTTTTTGCAGTTTAATGGTGCCTGCAGCTGAACAGCTTCACCTGGATGGTTCAGAGATGTGTGAGATGAGACATCTTGGCCAGAAGAAAGATGTGCAGCTACAGTGGGGAAGAGACCTTGCAAATGGAAATAGATGTGTTATGGCCTGTGCTCAGTTTTGTGGCCACCAGGAGGGAAAATATTTGAACACTTTTAGCTGTTTGAGGCCACAGAGTCTATTGAAAATGTCAACATTTAGCAGAAATGTGGTCCAAGCCTTACTGCCCTTAATAGCTTTAACTTTGCTCTTTCCTTTGTTTTCTTCTTCAGACCAGCATTTTATCTTGGACCAACTAAGTTTGTGATGGTACCATTGGTGGTCTGTGAGCTTAGTAGAGACTAAAATAATTCCACAGGTATCCTCATTCAGGGAAGGGCATTGCTTTTGAAGGGACCTGTCCCTGTCAGTTCACTTTTGGCAACCAACAAATGGAGGGTCAATTTTTCAAGCCATTTCTTGCATTCAGCTCCAATCACAGCTGGAAATGATGCATGATCTGTCCACTGGAGACAGGATCTCTGCTTTCCAAGGTTACTGCTGCTCCTTTAAAGGTTGCTCCAGATGTGGTTGGCTTTTTCTCTTAAATTATTATTATTATTTTTTAATATCAAATAGGATTTCACACCAGAATGGGTAAAGTGCTCATGTTGTTATTTGGAGCCTGTGGTAACCACATTAACCCCCTGTAAAGAAACTGATGAACAGGCACAGAGATCACTGCAGGACCAGTTTTTGAAAATCTGTGTTTCTCTTACTTAGGTGCTTCCTTATATCCATGTTTCCAGAACTTCTGATAATCCAAAATAATTGACATTCCTGATTTTTTCCCCTGCTCAGCCCAGTTCAAGGAATTCTGTCATGTAATTTCTGCTAGTTCAAGCCAGCCAATTGCTTATTGACCATAAATGCTGATGTCTTTTCTTCCTTTTTTTCTTACAAGAGGTAAATAACTGCCTCTAGCCTGGGAGGAGATAAAATTTAGCCCTGTGTTATCAAGTCTTTGATCTCTGTGACCTGCTGTGGATATAAGTACTGTAGGNCTGATAAATGCAAGGTTTAAATAATACAACTGGTAAATCAAATGTGGTTGTTTCAGTCTTCCTGTTCTCTTAATATTTCTTTAAACATATCATTGCTTCTCCTAATTAAAACCCCTCACTGTAGGCCTGTACAAAATAACATTAATGAGCCTTTTGCTTGTATTCCCCTTGCTCCCCAAATGCATATTAGTTTTTTTTTGTTTGTTTGTGTTTTTTTAATTTTAGCAAATCTATTCAGTGTGTATTTCAGACACAGGCTTGCAGCTAATTATGACTTAACCAAAGGCTTTGAAATGATCATTATTACTGTACAAATACAAGAGTGTGTGGATGGAAGGGGGGTGAAATGATGTTTGCCACCTTTGTGACAGATTGATGCACGTCTCACGTAACCTTTAGGCCAGGCAGCTCTGGAAGTCTGATGAGCCTGAATTATTCAGAAGCCAGTGAAGATGAGTTTGATAGTGAGAGTATGTATTGATCTGCCAGCATTCTTCCTGCAGTGCTGAGCTTCCAAAATACTTAATAACTTGGAAAATGGGGTTTTATTTTGACCAGAAAAAGAATTGGCAGGCATTTTTTGGGAAAAATTACGGCCTTTTTGTCAATCTTTGCTAAACAATAATCTAAAAATAATCAAAACTAATCCATGCAATGCCTCCCCAAACCCTCCACAAAAGTAACATGCTTTTTCTTCTTTCTTAATTCTTTTTTCTTTGAATAGAATGGCTAGCAATGCATCTGCCAATGCCTGGTATCCTTCTGCAGGAAGATCCATTCCTTTCAGGCAATTACCGGCCTCTCTCTCAGATAAGATGCAGGTTTATTGAGTTTCCCACTGTGCAATTACACTTCTCAAGAACAGATTATGAGCAGCCTGGATGATGGAGTGGATGGCAGTGGAAAGTAGGCAAAAGATATTGCAACCTTTGGGTTTTTGTTTTTTTTTTTTTGGTGGTGATCTGAAATACATAAGGAAGGAACTTTGGTGCTGCTGCTGATTGATTTTGCTCCGTGGGCAGACAGGAGCAACCTAATTCTTGTACAAACTAGTGATGTGAGGAGCTGCAAAATGGATTTATTCCTTTGATGTGGAAAACACTAGGACTCACCATTAGCTTAAAACACACTTTCAAATTTCCAGAAATGAGGGAGACAAATAATATTCCTTTCCATGAACTGCCAAGATGGGAGGGAACGTTTCTGATTTCAGCAGGGTTGGATAAAATGCTGCTGTTTATGGCATTTATCAAAAATTATTGAATGTTAGGGACCCAAAGAGGGGCTCATTGATATGCAGACACTGTGCTGCCAGGATTAGCATTCCATTCCCAACACCAACTGCACCAGGACTGCCTTGTGGGACTGTTGCTTTTGGAAGGTGAGGACAATTATTTTAAAATGTGTAGGAAGTGTGTGTGTTTTTCTAAACTCCATTGTCTTAAATGAGTTCTCAGGGCACGTGTCTTCTTTTTAAAATTAATAAGCAGCTTTGTGTTTCAGAATAACTATGTCTTGGTGAAAACTGCTTTGTGTTCCCATGCCTTGCTCAAGTTACAAGCTTATGCAAACACTTTTCATTCCATCACTTCTCAGCAAGGCTCAAGATTTGAGTCAAGGTTTGGAAGCCCAGCTTAGCTGTTTGTGCAGGAGTTGTGCCTCTGCTATAGGAAGCTGCAAATTTCAGGGCACAATTTTTTCCATACAGCCTTTTTTTCTAATCTCAGTTTATGCTCCTTGTCTTAATTATGGACTTGATGGAGTGTGGTATCTTTTTAGAAAGAAAGAAAATGGTGTCTCTCCCAGCAGAAGCAATCTTTTGCCATTGCACTGAGATGAATCTGTTTGAGTCAAGAGGCCTGAAATTAATGGGGATTTTTGCTAGTAAAATAAGGGAGTCTGTGCAGTTGTGGAAGATGGATATTTTTCCACAGAAGTCAGCTGCACTGTGCTTTAATTAAAAATAAGGCAGCTGAACCATTTTATCATGTGTTGGTGCCCTTATTATTTTTGTTGAAGCGTTAAATAGGTACAAAAATCCCTGCTTACCTCTACTACAGGCTAGATACTACTGCCATTAATGGAAATGTGACTCTAGTTAGTCACAAATATCAAATATAATGCCAGTTATGGTATTGTAGGTGTTCTAAAAGTGAAGCATTAATGTGAATGTTATAGAGCTTGTCCAATTTTAATGAAGCAGGTTGTTTTGCACTGATCTCATTTGGGTGTCTGCAGTTGTGGTGGGGTCCAGAGGGATGCTGGTGCCTGTGGAGGGGGGGATGTGTGGTCCTGCCTCAGAGAAGCTTTTTTCTGCAAGGCAGAACTCATGGATGTGGCATCAGTGCAGTTGTAAATAGGGACTGGGCATGGGATCTCCAGTCTTGGCTTTTTCCTGCTTTAAAAAACTCTTCATTTCCATCACTTCAGCACCTTCAGCTGCCATGAGATCAGTGATCACAGTGCAGGTCTCTTCCAGCTGCATTTTACAGGAACCCTGTAATCCCAACTCCATTTCCCAGTTGGATCCTTAGGGTACATTTAAGGGTGCATTTCCCATCCATGATGTGTTTAGTTCCTTTATTTTGGCTCTCAGTGTTGTGCCTTTGCTGCCCTGTGTCCTGCACACCCTGTCTGTCCTTTCCTCTCCTCACCCTCCAGCCCAATAGCAGAAATCAATAGTAAGAGCTTTTATCAATTCTCTAAGTCTGCATCTTAATTCAGTTCCATTTTAATACTACTTAAACACAAATCAGTCAATTTATCATCTTGTTTACATCAAGGCTGGCACTTTCTATAGAGGCAGCTGTTGTGTGCTGCAACCCTGAAGATCCCCATCATGTCTTTGTAAATAAGAATTCAATGAACAGTTTTTAAAGATGGTAAATGCTGTTTGTGTTTTCCCTTAAATTAATCTGTTTAAAGATTTAATTGGGGTTTTTTTTGCATGTATCCTTTGTATATAGTATAACTTCTGCAATCTGGCAAATGATTCTGTGCCTCTGAACTAAGAAATAATATAATTTATCCAAGCTGTGGGGTTTTCAGTGTGTGCTCCTGTAGTTGTTGCTAAGCCTGACTGGATGAGCCATTGCCTTTCTGAAATAACAGTGTTGAAAATGAAAATGCAGGCCTTGATATCTCATTTGGTCAACACCTGGTTGGTGGAGTTCAAATCAATTAGGCACCAAATGTGGTTGGGCTTGTTTTCCCTCAAAATATACTGTGCTTTGAATATTGAGAGTGATCTGCTGATGTCCTGAATGCCATGCCTGCCTAACTGCTGGCAAATGCTGTTGAAATTGGAGGGTTTTAACCTGTAAAACTTGGTGTTTAGCATATTTTATTTAAAAATAAACATTATTATTTACTGGATTTTTATAATTTGCTAAATATTTTAGTATTTAATAAATATTGTTCACTGAACTGGTGCTCTGGATGCCACCAAAGTGAATAAAGACTTCAGAATTCTTAGCAGGCTTGCAGGATTTAAAGGGTTGGCTTAGTGAACCTTTCTACTTACAGATGGAAAAATTAAAGAGCTGTTGAAATCTCTAATGTAAATCACCTTTACATCGTTATTGTAGGTAAAACTTTGTTCTGCACACAGAGAGCACAGGTGGATGGTCTTCTGACCATTTAGCACAGCTGGCATCTCAGAGTCCAGCTGCATCAACTTCTGAGACATGTTTCCATTGTCTGTGACAGTAAAACAATTATTTTCAGTGACTTTGCTGCTTCTGGAAGCAGATTCTTTCATTCCTGTATGAATTTTTGAGTAAAATATGGGAGTGCAGAGAATTTTTGAGTAAAATCTGGGAGTGCAGAGCCAGGATAGGAGCTGGAAAATGGACTTGATGCCCCATCCTGTGGGATCCATGAGGAGCACACTGGAGAGTGCAAGGGCACTGTGTCCACTGAGTTCTGCTGATGTTCTCCTTGGAGAATATGGAATTGTCCAAACTGCTTCAGGTGCTTTTCATTTTTAGGCTGACTCCTGCACTGCTGCCATGCCATGCATGCAAGGGCTCTGTATTTTAAATATTAGCTGCACTGAGATTGGCTGTCAGGCTGCTGGTGTTTGCCTATGTGTTCCTAATTAGATTGGCTAATCACTTGAACATCGCTTAAAGTTTTACTTGGGGAATTTGGCTCTTACAAACCCCGTTTTATAATGAGTTTATTTGCATTCTCTTTATTCCTTATTAATAAATGATGGCTCGGATGGAGCCGGCTGCTTTGATGGCCGGGTCTGGTGATGCACAGGGAGTTCTGTTCCCTGCTGGAGTTGGAAATGCGGTGCTGTGGCAGTGCAGGGGAGCATGTCTGGACACAGACCGAGGGATTGGTGATGCTGAGTCCTGGAACATCCCCGTGAGTGGCTCTGTGCTGTTGGTTTGTGCTCGTTAAAGCGATAGAGGTGAGGTCATCCTCCGGTGAATCCCCGGGGGCATGACCTCATGGTGGGACTCTGGCAGTGGGGATGGCAGTGCTTTATGGCATCTGTTACCATCGATTTACATCCATTTCTTTAGTTATTAAACTCCAGGAAATGTGTTTCAGCCCGAGGGAGAAGCGAGCAAATGTTTTTGCCTCTAGGAAGCTGCAGTTTGGGAAATATTCCTTTAATTGAGGGATAATGATGGGATTAAAAAAAACCCCCCACCAAACCAACAAATAAACAGGGAGTTCATGGGAGTCAAAGAACTTAATGAAAAATGATGATTGTTGTGGGATGCTTTGACTTGTTCTAGGTGGCTGGGTATCAGAGAGCTGAAATTTCAGGCTCTTCTTTGGGATCCATCTCTTTTCCCTAAGTCTGGGTGACCTCAGGGGGCTTCTCACCTCCTGCAGTACACAAGCCTGAAACCTCCTCTGAAGAAAATTGTTTGCAGTGGGAACAGGGTGCTTTATACTGCTGCTGCAGTTTGTTTTCCATCCCTTTTGGTGCTGCCAGGGTGCCTGGTTGAACCATCCTCCCTGTGGCTGTAGGTAGTGGGGCCCCATCTCCTCTGCACGTGTTCCCTGACAAGAGAAATAGAAATTAATTCTGCTCTTTTCCATAAACTCAAATACCACAGCTCTGAGTGCAAGAAATCACTGCAGCCAAAAGGTCTCTGCAGCTTGAAATAGTTTAAGGCCTGTAAATCCTTCAGGGGTCAGGTTCATTTACCTGAATATGTACTCCATGCTTAATAAGAATTGCTTCAGAACACTTCTGCACTTGAGGCAAGAGAGACACGTAGGAAGGGCTCCTTCAGCTACATCAATGAACTTGTGGCTGACCTTTGATGTAATCCTTCTCTGCTATGGCTTCATTGTATATGGAAGAGGGGAAAATATCAAGAGCTGCATCTCATTCACGGAAGGGCTTTGAAGTTAAATTCCCCATTATGAAACATTTTTCGATCCCTGGAGGGAAAACAGCAGAACTGCAAGCTGCTGGTCCCTTATATATTGCATACATGAAGTAGGAGGAAAGTTACATATATATTGTATTGTGATCTGCTTTATCCAAAGGGTTGAGTCTGAATATAATAGCTGAACAAGAGTGTGTGGGCTCATTATGGTTTAGTGGTGTAAAATTGAGTTGGAAGCAGTTTTTTTTTTGATAGAGCTTTGAAATAATAATAATTCTGAAAGAGATGCTGATCAAAGAAAAGACCTGAAACAAGGGCGGGATGGTTTTATGTGTATGGACACAAGGGTCATGCCTTTCTGCCTACATGCAAGGCTACAAACACAGAAACTGTATCTGGGTGATTGAAACCCTGGGTGCAAATATTCTTATCGTGCAGGGGGTTGCATTTCACATTTTCAGGGAAGGGTTATCAGGAGATTATGGCAGTAAGCACTCATGAAGCCAGACTTCCTTATCCTGCATCTCTGATGCCTGAGGTGTGTGCAAACTGGGTAACCTGTCCCTCTTAACCTCTGCATCCCCATTACCCAACCATTGCTGTGACTGGATGGGCAGGAGAAAATTCAAAATTCACAATTCAGGGAACTGTATGCAAGTTTTGTACATCAGTGGGTTGGTAAAAGAAACAGACCCAAACCAGCCCCTGTATCAGAGCAGGAAGAAATTAAACACCTCAACCTTATTTTAATCTCTCTCTGTCTTATTATTGCATGTGTTTTAATGGCTCTGAGCAGCTTCATGTGTCAGTGCCAAAATGAGCAATGGAACAGTACCCACAGCTTAAGTCACTTAAATGGTTAAAGTTTAATTTGTTCTTGCAATTAATTCATTCCCAGTGGCAGTGGCAATGTTGCTGAGATAAGGCTTGTTTGTATCATTGAACTGCTGGTGTTTGTTGCCATAAAGTGCAGGAAGAGCTGGTGTTTTCTTTAGTCAAAAAAGATTAGCTTGATTGTGCATACTGAGAAAGTGTATCAGTGTAACTGCAGCACTGCTTTCTAAATAGGAGCTGGTTTACAGACCTTCTGTTAGCCATTTAATGGATTTATTTATTGTCAGGGAATAAAAGTATTAAGGTACTAACAAGCATGGGTAATCTCTAAATAAGAAATCTTTTAAAATTCCTTTTTAATAGCAATCAATTCAGGTTGTCTCTTTGCTCAGTCTGATTTCAGTGGGGCTCCTTAAGGAATTAAATTTCCCCTTTGGACATAGTAAGAGTAGAATTGGTAAAACTAAGAAACTGAAATTTGCTATAAACAAAGCTTTGCTGCTGTGCCATGTGGCAAGAGGAACCTCCTGTACTCATCTAATAATTGTGTTAACTTGAACAATAGTGAACTCTTTTTTCCCCCTCCTCTTCATGTTACATTCTAAACCTGCTCTTTCCAGTCTGTATCAGTAAAATCCTCCCAGTGCCAGCCAGCTGTTGGCTACACCAGTGGCAAGCTGAGTTGATGAACAGATGTGATATCCCAATCCTCACCTCTGGATATTGCAACAAACTCAAATTGTGGCCTGTGGTATTATTTTTTTTCCACTCACCTGATTCACAATCAGCTTCTGTCAAACCTTAAAATTCCTGCCAAAGTGTTAAAGCCCTCTCCATTTAATTTGTGTTGTACCTTAGCATGAATTAATCTATTTTTTAGATAAGAATGAAAGTTTCCAGGCTGCTGAGCAACTCTGTAGAGCACAGATGTACAAAACTGCAGCAGTAAAGATTTCACAGCCATAGGAAGAGGAGAGAACCACGTTATTGAGGCATCATCTGCTTTCCTGGAAACCAGAGACAAACTGAAACGTGCCTGCACCATTTAGGTATCCTGGGAATTAAGCACAAGATGTATATATTGTAATTCTGAGAACTTCAGCTGGTGCAGGGAAATGCAGGGGAGTATTCAGCCTTTCTCATGTTTGCAAATGGAAGTAAAAAGCAGAAGTGCTGTAATACTGAAGGTAATTTATTAAAGCTGCCATTTGGTCATCTGTGATGAGGGAGATCACAGAGAATACACATAAAATGCTTACTCACGAATTGGTGGGTGCCTTCAGCAGAAATCATCTATTTTCATGCAGGATGACAGGTTATTAGTAACATTTGTAGGGACTTAAAATGCAGAACATGCCAGGAGAAAACGTGGCCCTCTGATTTGTGGTGCCCAGGGGAGGCATTTTCTTCAGAGGGTCATTTTATTTTGTAATAATTGGATGCTATCATTGATTTGAGCTCCAAGCCACCTGGTATCTTACTTAAGGCCAGTGTTTACTGTCTAAGATGACACAATCTTTCCCATTTGGGCTGACTCCTGAAAGTCATCTGGGGAGCTTAGAGGAGAAAGCACTTCTTTAATATAAAATGCCTGTGCAGCTTAGCATTCTTCTCAGAAAATTGTCTTTATATATAAAAAAAATAAATTTTATGGCATTAATAATTGTCAAAATGTTTTCTCTCTCTATAAAAATGCTACTCTTGCTCTAATATAATTTTTAAAAATACAAACTTTATCCTAATGTTGAAGCTCCATGTGAATTCTAAATATTACCTTGACTGAACAGTGTCTCCACTGACTTCAGGCCTCTTTAGTTTGTCCTTGCAAAGTATTCATTTTTTGAAAAAGGGCAGAAAATGATGTTTTAAAAAATGGTGAAATCAGTGGGCTTTGTCATGACATCAAATGAACTTTTTTTTCTTACTTGATTCTGTCTGTAGTCCACTAAATGACTTGCTCTTTGAAACCATGATGATAGATGTGGAAAGTGATTAGCCAACTAATTAACAAGCCATCACACTTATTAATCAGAGAAGGACATAGTATGCTCCCACCAAAAGGGTGGCTTCACTGCCCTTATGAAAAACAGCAAGGTACATTTAATTTTTTAAAAAAAAACCAAAAAACCATCTTTTTAGTAGCTGGAGAATGGAATTAATGTCTGTAAGCTGAAGTCACAGCCAGCCCCTGGTCTCTCACACAGCTGGGTAGTGAGAGAGCTGTAGTGGCAATCAAGGCCCCAGATTTATGTGGATCTAAACAATTTTAGATATGGCCAAATGAGAAGTGGATAATAAAAAGGAATTCAGCTGTGAAATGAACTTGCAGAAATGAGCTAAACCAGTTTCCCTGCCTTCATTCCATGTGGCAGCAATCACCTCTTTGTGTTTTATGTCCTTATTTATGGGTGGAAAAGATGGAGGCAAGAGGAGATGATCTAAATGTGCACTGGGATTAGAAGTGGGTTTTTTATTATTTCTCCTCTTGCAATAATTTCAGGAAATGCAAAGAAATAGCCTCTAAAAGGCAATAAACAAGAATACATTCCTTTTACAGGTATTCTCTCTTAATGTACTCTTAATAGCATGAAGCAGCATTCAGTCATTGGAATAGAAACCCCTTGGAGTAAAACTAGAAGGAATTACTGCTTTTGTCTTGAACCACAGAGTCCTTTAGGTTGGCAAATACCTCTGAGGTCAGGGAGTCCAGCTGTTAGCACAGATCAAAAGCTTTGCCATTTATGGTGTGCTACAAAAGTAAAAGAAATGTAATTACAAAATTGTGCAGGCCTTTTGCTGAGCTGAAACCACAGCACTTCCCCAGTCTCGTGCCTAAAGTGACTCCTTCCTGTGACTCCTGCAGCCTCTCAAGGTCAGCTGCATTCATTTGATGCTAATGTGCTTTGGAAAACTGATGCAATCAATATTAGCTCCTGTGCTTATCTCCTGCCAAGGAGTTCCCTGTGCAATTTCTATCCCATTTTACTTCTCTTTGAGCGAGTTTAATGCCAAACCAGTACGTCTTGTGGAAGAGCAGATGCACACAGAAACAATCAGTGGCTAATTTTGTAGTGGTTACCTGTCTGTTAATAAGCATTCTGATGGTAATTATCTGTAGAACAATATACACAGATCCATTGTGTGCCAAGAACAAAACCAGGCTGCTGATGCTGCCAGCCTAATTTATATTGGTAGTGTCAATTTTTCAAGTTACCTGGAAACTGCTGAAGACAGGCTTAATTAAAAGTACAGTGCATCCTTTTAAACATGAATATTTGATGACCTCAAATATTGAATGCCATGATCATTCTCTTGGCCTGATGCTCTGCAATCCAGGAGAGGAATAACCTGTTTAAAACCTCCCTGAAGGGTTTTACCTGGGTTCCTTAGAGCCACTCTTCAGGAATAAAAATGATCAGAGGGATGATCTCTTGTATGAGGACAGATTGAGAGATTGGGGTTGATCACCTGCAGAAGGAAAAGCTCCAGGAGAATTCATTGCAGCCTTTCAGTACTTTAAGGGGGCTTCTAAGAAAGATGGGGACAGAGTTTTGAATGGAGCCTGTAGCAATAGGACAAGAGGTAATATTGTTTTAAACTGAAAGAGGGTGATCAGACTTATTGACAAAATACTTTTATCTGCAAGAGCTGGATGATCTGATGCTGTAGAGGTTAGAGGATAATTTAATTTTCTTGGAGGATTTGCTGGTATGTCAATGTGAATATTAGAAATGTAAGAGCTCCCTTACAGTTCTTCATGACTGTGTCTTACAGACCCCTGGCTGGAGGATGCCAGACATGCTAACACCACGTGTGGATGTGTGGTCACTGCTCTGAGGGGAATGGGGCCATCTGCTGAAGCAAAACCAATTCCTCCAGGTTTTCTTGATGGCCTCTGGTGCACACAAATAGTTGAGTCTGACTCTTAGTGCAGCAGATCTAATGGAATCTGCAGGTTGTAGCCTGTAGCAATCTCCCAAACCTGTGTAATTAAACACTGAACATTCGTGTTGTCTGTAGTTTCACGTGGCAGCTGAGGTGTCACGTTTTCCCTTCCCCAGGTCTGTCATCTCTGGCAGTTTCTAAGACCCTCACAGCCTAATTAAATGATCAAAACTACAGCTTCCATCTGCATAGGCTGTTCTCTTTCCTTTACCCGGTATTTTCTGGAACTTAACAAAGCAGTAAAAACTGTAATTAGTGCTCTAATTGGTTATAAATAATAACATTACAGACTTTCTGTCAAAATAACAACCACAAGGCAATATGCTCATTGAGAATCTTTTAAATTCCCAGCACTAAGGTGGCTCAAAGTAGTAAATTATATTACAGCAATTTGCTTCAAAGAAATATAACCTGTAAATGTATTTTATCCTGACATGTGTGACAGGCTGCACTCCTAAGTGTGTATTTGTTTCAGTTCTGGCTGCTCCTTTCTCTCCTTCTGCCCCACACTGCCAATTAAAAGGTTGTACCTACGCCTGATTCTGAATTTTCACCCTTTGCTGTGTACCAAATTCATAAGCTCTGTGTTTTGGGTATTTCCCTCATCTTCACTATCCTGGTGCAATCTTTGCAGCAGCCCCACCGTGGTGTCACCAGAGTGTTTTTCTTTGTCTCTTACAGCTGGTAAATTATTAATGATGCTGCTCAAGGGGAGAGAGGGGTGATGGGGCTGGGAGGGGGGGGAGCATGGGCAGGGGGAATTTGGGGGAGCCCTGAGCAGCTGAAGGGGGTGCAGATGGCAGGGAGGCACAGATCACTGACCACCACGTTTCCCCGTGTTGATTTTCTTTTGCCTGAGGGCAGGACAAAAGGGTACTTTGCAGCAGCAGCGCTGGAGAGGAAACAGATGGATGGAATATGTGAGAAGGGCTTGTGGCAGTGAGAATTTGTACTTTGTAGCTGTTGATAGTTGAGCATTCTTAATCTTTTCCTTCTTGCTTGAACCTCTGAGAATGGATTGAAATGTTGTCTGGCATGTCCCCTTTCAAAATGAGCAGAAGTGCAGTGGGGGAAGGACACCTAATGTTTAAATTAACACTTGCCTGCTGCTTTAGATGCTGCACAGTGCTGGTGTCTTTTATTGGCTCTCTGGGATTCATGAGGGATGGTGAGGTAATCCAGAGACAGGTCTCTCTCCACCCACCCAAAAGTGATAAATACAACCTTTGGCAGAATCCTCAGCTTGCTCATTTGCCATAAAACCCTTGAGAAATCTCTGGTGGATCTGAGGCACAGCTGCAGCCAAACAGCAGCCTTCACTGCATATATATATTTTCTTTTTTTTACAGGGGAACAGTGACAGTGCTAACTGAATTATTTAATGCTGTAGGGCTCTTATAAATTTATAGACTTTCTGGGTAGCTGTTAACACTTGATAATGTGTATGAAGGCTGGTTTTTGTTTAAAAGTATCATAGTTTAGTGAGTGATCGCTAAGAAAGGGGAGGGGGAGGATTTTTTTTCCCCCTCTCTTATCACTCTTGTAGGTGCTCACACTGAATCTCTGTCATTTTGGCTATGACAAGAGTAGGGGAATAAAGGAGTCAGCAGCACATCCCAGCTAAAAGGCATAATCTCAGATTAGAGCTGTTGCTTTTTCCAAAATGCACTGAATCAGGAGAAAATGTGCCCAGGAAGGTTGACTCAGCTCTTCCTTCTTCCAAGGCTGCATCCCCCAGAGGCTGTCCCACCTCAGTGTTGAAACCAGGAGGTTTGTTTGCTTGAAACAATTATTGTGACTGTCCTGGCGTGGTTCCCGAGGCTTCTGGAAGCAGAACTCAGACTGTTCTGACTTGTCTGCTGAAGCACAGCCTGTCACTTCCTCCCCTAGCCCTGCTCATGGCTGTGTTTCAGTAATTCTGCAGGTATTTGCAGATACTTAACACTTTAAATTTGTTTCAAATGGAAGTTATTTCTTTGTGGAATTTGTGTCCTAATACTCATTAAAGCATGCTAACAAAACTTTTTTCAAAGTAATTATGAATCTGTTTAAAAATTAGAGAAGAAATACTAATTCAGGCATCCAAAGAAGCATCATCTAGAGTGGCAGTTTTATCAAATGGATTTGTAAAGCATCTTTGTGTTTTTTACAGGATGCCTTTTCTCAATAGCACTTTTCTTGGGATGTTCAATGTGCAGATGGGTTTAGAAAGGCAAAGCCTGATGAGCTCTGTGTGCCAGAGGGAAGGTGTGAGACAGGTGACTTGGACAAGCTGGATAGAGTTGCCCTGTTGGTGTAGTTGCTTTCCTCATGTTGCAGGAAAAGTCATAGCATATAAAACATTTCTAAAATATTGTAAATACCTCCTTAGACCCTTAAAGGAGACTGTGAGGTGGATCTTCTTCAAGTATATTAATTAATTACCCATGCACATCATTGAGTGTCTAACTGGAGATTGGCTTTCCTTATAAAATATATCAGTTACCTTATAAAAACTGCTTGAACTTTGCACATGGCAAAAATGATCCCTTCTTGCTAAAGGTTATAGGGCAGGGAAATTATGTATATCCTTCCTCCTGCCCTCAGACTTCTCAATGGGAAGGATATGTGGTGAATGCATTTGTAATTAACATTTGGGTGGATAATTTGCCTGTATATCAGAGCTGAACGAGGCAGCTCTGTGGCTCTTGCTTGGTTTGACTCACAAGCCCATCGAAGCAGGTCTGAGTTAAGCAGTTTGTCGTGTAAATCGGCTGGAATGGAGCTCCAGGTCGGGTATTGAGCTGTGAAAGGAAATCTTCAATGAGAATTCTTTTCCCAGTGCCTGTTGAGGTGGATCTGTTCCATCCCAATGGCAGCAGACTGTCCTCGGGAGGATTTTGTTGCTGTTTAGAAGGGCAGAACCTGCCCTCTGCTGGGTTCTGCAAGTACTGAGACACTGATCAGATTCACCGAGCTTCACTTTAAGACTAAAAAAAGTGTATTTTTCTATAATCCACTTTTGCTAGTCTGTCCCAAATTTGCTGAGTTATTCTTCTGTGTTTCAATATACTGACTTTTAAAAAATACATTAAACTACCTGACTGAAAATGAGCAGGCAGAAGAGAGCACTGTTGGTGCCTCAGAGATGATTTCCAGGTTATAAATTGCAGATTAAACCTGGATAATTGAGTTTTAACTGGAATGTGTAGATGTTGGCTTGGAACAGCAATCAGAGGTGAGTTTTTAATGTGTCTTTGGATTGAAAAGTGTTGTGTAGTGCTGGAGTTAAAAAAAAATCAGGTTGAACTCATTGCTGGGGGCAACAGAGGCCGTTGAAAACTGAAAAGAGGTTAAAAGGGGAAGAACAGCCAAAGACTTCAAGAACAGCTGTTCTTCATGGACAGGAGGTTTTTCCTCCAGGAAAACCTGTGGTGGATGATGCCCTCATCTCTTGCAGGTGCTTCTTTTCCTGAGTCACATTTGCCACTTGACTTGTAACCAAAAGTCACCTTTTGAATTGAAACCCAAGGACCAGATCTTGGCAGCTAAATCCAGCCTGGTTTGGTAGTTAAGGATTGAACTTTGGGTTTGGTTATTTTTTTCTTTTCCCCTCTCCTAAATTACTGAAGGTAAAACAGCCTACCCAGCAGTACAAAACTGATGTCTGTGGCTAGCCAGCTGATTTATGGTGTTACATCTGAAAACTTGGTTTCACATAGAAGAAGGGAAGAATTCAGGGCTTTCCTGACTTAAAGTTCTTTTTTCCTGCTCTCTGAAATATGTTGTTTGTATTTAGTTTTAGTGTAGTTGACCTCTGAAGAGGATCTTTTAACCAACTAATTGAATCAGTGTCTCTCCAGAACATAATAAAAAAAAAAAATGATAATTTCTCTGAACTGCTGTGTGCTGGTTTTGGCCCCTTGTCTGTAGGGTTAGATCAGTTTTTGCAGTGGTCCTTGCAGATGTGGGCTGGTGATGCCTCTTTGGGATAAACCCTTTTCTCTGCAGGACTGAGCCAGCCTTTGCTAAGAGCAGCACAAATGTTTCTTGCTGTGGGGAGTGATAATAATGATGCATCATTTCCTCCTCTGCCTTCTGTGCTATTCCCAGGACAGGAGTTAATGACAAGCAAACAGCAGCACAGGGGAAAGGGGATGTAGAAGTCCTGGCTGTGTGGATCTGTTGGGAATCCCATGTAAAGCTATTCTGTTGAGTTAATTTGATAAATACTGTAGAAAATTGCAGTTGGGAAATTGCAGTGAGCTGAAAGAGCTCTCTGCAGCACACAGTGAGCTGGGTTTGACTCTGCCTCTGCCTTTGGCAGCTACAGGAACAAAAACACACCCTGAGCCCAGTTTTGTGTATTGAAGTGGCTCAGAAATGAGGTTGAAGGGATCACTGGCCAAGCTAATGCTAGGAAATTTAAATAAGAGTATCAATATATAGATGAATCATTGAGGAAAGGTTTCAAACAAGTAAATGAATACATACATTGGGTTTAAATGCTTCTAATCAGAAACAAAGCTTTTGACAGGAAAGAGCTGAATTTTAGGCTTCTGAATGATTATAATTTGTCCTGGACTTGTGGTACCCTTATATCACAAAATGTAACAGCACGTAGTGTTGAACATTGATTTTTAGGACAGATGTAACTGATTCCTAGTTGCTCTGGTGGGCTCTATAAAAAGTCTCTCCTCCCATTTGCACCACCTGGCAGCCACAGCTTTCCCTGAGCCGTGTTCATCTGTTCTGTCCTGGAAAGGAGAAAAGTGAGTGACCCCACTGGCACTTAAACCGCAGCACACAAGGAGTATTTCACTTGAGATTAGCCCACTAAGCCATTCCTCCTGCCTATTTAAACAGTTTTATTCCAAGAAGGACACAGGAGTGCAAATATTATTGTTAACTGTACTTGGAGGTAGGAAATGTGTATTTCTGTCGCTGGTGAGTTTGTTTTATCAGCCCCTTTATTTTTGAAGGGATGGCAACGTGTTCATTAGGAATGCCATGATCTAAGATTTTGGTTATTCCTTTTCTGTTGGATCATGTTTGATCACCCCAAAGTCCTTTCCCCCTTTCTTATCCTCATCTTCCCCAGGTACCAGGGAAGGTCTGAGCAACTCAGAAGCTCTGCAGGCAAGAGAAAACTGGGGAGCTTCCCTGAGTTATTCTGATGGGTGCAGATCTGGTTTTGGTCTCCTCACTGCAGGTTGGCCACAGTGAGTTTCCATGATTTTTGTGATATGGAAAAGCATCAGTGACAAATTGGTGCACTCATTTTGCCTATCAAAACTGGGCTGTAAAGTCACACTGCTGCTAAGAAGAGCAATAGAGTTCAGCTGTCTGAACTCAGATCACTGATCTTTATTCAGTATAAGGTTTCAGAGGTAAAAGGCTTCTGAACCTTCATAAGACTCATTTTTTATTTCATCAAACTTTTTTTTTATCTTCCTAGAGCAGCTAATATTTATTAATATCCAAAAAACACCAGCCAGTTGTGTGCACTTGATGTCCTTGGCAATATTTTTCCAAAAATAATAGAATACTGAGCAGAGAAAACAAACTGCCTCAAGCACGCAAATAATGATTTAGGGACGTTTTTCCCCATGCAGAAATGTATTCCTAAAATACCTCTGGGGCATGCTGCCTTTTGTTTTAGCTAATTCTGAGTATTTCTGGCACTGGGGACCTGCTGTTGGCCTCTTGCTGGTAGGACTGAGGTGTAATTTGCTGACAACAGGGGGCAGAGCGAGTTTGTGTTTTAAAGGAAGAGAAATCCCTGTCAGAGCAGTCAATGGTTCTTTTTTTGATTCCAAATGTAAGCCTTGTCTTATGAAAGAGATAATAGCAAGTACTCCTCTGTTTAAATCTGCTGTCCAGAACTCGTGGATGTCAAAGCATTTCAAAGGCTTTGCTTGCTGTCTTGGATCCTCTTTTTATAAAGCAGATAAAGCAGTTAAGTTATAAGTTTGTATTTATTTAGGTTGATTCAAAAATCTTTTTTATTAACTGTTTATTTAATTTTAGCCACCCAATATGGCTCTGGCAAGCTCTCAGCATACTTCTGGCTGCCTTGACTGTCTAAAGAGACTTTTGGCAGGGTCCTAGGTCTGGGATTTGCACGCTTTTTCCATCCTAACAGGCATGCTTGAGGCGCCTAACCATACTTAGAAAATAAAAAAGGAACAAACTTCACTTAACCATGAAAGGAGTAGGAAGGGAATCTGTTGCTGCTGTTATTACCTCCACACTCCTTGATCTAATTTGGACTTTGATGCTGGTGGTAGTGGCAACCTGGTTTCTGTTGCACTTAGAGAGATGCATGAAAGCATTTTGAAGTGGTCTTTGTAATTTTTGCTTGATTTTATTTAAAGGTGTAAAGCACAGAATTGAGGGTGTATTTGTAAAATTTCTCAAATATCCGTAATTATCTGATAAGGTAACACATTGCTTCTGGGACAGACTAACTGCACATGTTAAAGGCTTTTTCTAAAATTATTAGTGCTTTACTGTGGATCCAGTGCTCCTGGCCTGAGTTTCATATTCATGTGTATATGAATAATCACCTGTGGAAGGTATTGGCAGGTATCAGAGCTCTAACAGGTTAACACAGTGCTCCACTGTCCAAAATCTTGGATTTTCCCTCTCTTTATGTTGGACTTGGATTTCCCAGCACATCTGATGTACAGTCAGAACATGGACTTCTTTGTTTTTAGCTGAGCCCAGCTGAATTATTAGGGGCATTGTTAAGGCAATGGCTAAGGGCAGTCCTCATTTAGAATAAGACATTGGAAATTCCATGTATGTTCTTTATATGGAAATGTTTATACAATATAAACTTCTGCTTAGGAAAGCAACTCTTTTTCATCTGGACAGTCTCTCCATACAATGCATCATGCCAGACAATAGATGAAGTGTTTTGGTGGTGGTAAACAGTGTGTGTGTGTGTATATACATATTAAAAATATATATTTATATAGATTCAGCTGCATGTGAAATGTCCTTTCATTTCCTGCCTTTTAAGGGGAGATTGTATCATAGAGCCACCTACCCCTCAGTGGGATGTGGAGCTCCCCACACTTGAATGCCTCAGAGCTCATTCTTCTGAAATGGGAGGGAGACAAATTACCTGCGTGTTATGATGGACAAATCAATCCCTTAGAAGTTGTAATTAAAATTCTGCCACATCTTGCAAAAATTACAGGGAAATCACTTTGAAATTATAATGGCATGTGTAGTAGCTGTTTAAAATACAGCTACTATTCATAAATTCCTGAAGACAATATTCATCTAATGTCTAAACTTTTACATGGCCTCTGTGTAGCAGAAGAAACACAGCGTTTCCCAAAATAATTTTTACTACTTCAAATGACTGCAAATAAAAATTGCAAACGTTTTTTTGCTGTTTGTGCTTACACATGTGTGCTCAAAAAAATCTATTCTAAAGCTCTCTGTTGTACAGTTGCTTTTAGGGATGAAAAGAAGGCAACAGCAGCACAACAGAATGCTCTTTCTGTCATATTTAAAATTGTGATGTAAATATATACAAAATAATTCCGTTTAGATTATGTTGCAATATTTTCTTCTCATTTTAAAGGAGGCATGGTAGCAGCATATCATATCCCCTTACCTACCACATGCACTGTCTAAATGTGGCTTCTTTTAAATGTCAAGTAGCCAGCTCTCCATTTCCCAATTAGTGCCTTTCTGTATTTCACGTCACTGGTGGACCCAGCTACTGCAGATATCCTGCAAACCTTCATAAATTCAGTGCAATTAATGAAGAATTGAATGTATTAAAAGTCTTTTAAACTGACTGGAGCAGTTGGACCAGCTCCTGTTTTCCCTTGGAATATGAAGGCACTCTGCTCTTTCTGTTCTGCTCCAATAAATGGGTCCTGCTGTTGCTGGTGCTGAACCTCTAAAAAGTCAATACTCAAAGAAACAAGAGACAAAAAACCATGTTTTGACTGCCTGATACGGGCATGGATACAATTTAATAGGCAAAACAAGGGATTTAATTTCAGATGAGGCAAGCACCTGTTTCTCTCTTTGCGTACTGTGGGGGGGCTTTGGGTGGCTTTGGTTTGATTTTGTCCCTTCCCCTTGCACAGAGGCCCTGAATTACAACAAAAGCGTTTAAAACGATATTTAAGCCCTTCCTCAGAAGCTGTCAGCTCCACGAGTGAATTTTATTCGGAATACCCAGGTTTCCCCGATGGAGCTCGGGGGCTGCCCCGGAGGCCGGAGCGCACACGGGGGATTTGATTTGGCCGCTCATCCCTGAGGTGGCTGCAGGTGCAGTTTATTCATTCTGACCTGCAAAGCTCCGGGGGAGTGAATGGCAGGGCTATGTAAGGCAATGTCCTTGCAGCAAGCCTCGTGTGGAGGGGAGGGAAGGAGGGAAGGGAGGGACTGAGGGCAGCTCTCCTGCCTTTGGAGCCGGCCCAGCTCGGTGTGGCTGAGGCCGGGCAGGAACGCGTCAGGCCTCCCGCTCCATCTCCGTATTCCCCACAGCTTCGCTTCCTCTCCTTTCCAACCTGTCTATCAACATACATGCTTGCCATCATGTCGGGCTATTTCTGTCCCCTTATCGCAGCTGTTTCCTTTGTGTAAATAGCGCTGCCGGGAGCGGGGAGGGCGCGGTAGGTGAGGGCTGCAGAAAGCCGGGGCTTTTCTCGCCTCCTCGCCGTGGAACAGCTCCTGTGTCAGCAGGAACGTGGCTTCAAGAAGGAAGAAGAGGAGGGGTAATAAAAGGAAAAAAACCCCCCAAAAACCAGAAAACAAAACAAACAAAAAAACCCCCAAAACCCCACGAAAATAACCCCAAAAAAACCCCCAGAAAACGCCCCTAAATTTTATGCCTATGAAATATATTCAAGGAGTCAAAAAGCAGTCACCTCTCTCTCTCTCTTTTTTTTTTTTTTTTTCCTTTCCCACTCTGGCTGGCTGTGCAATCACCTGTGTGCTCACTGTTGATTTTTAGATGTATTCCCCCCTAGCTGATTTAGAGTGACAGTGCCTCTTATCTCAGTACCTGGTGGAGAAGGTTGCAGGGCAAGAGTGGAAGCTGCACCATGGACCTGGTGTTATTGTGTTCAAAGGTTCTGATATTTTGTCTAAAAAAAAAAACCCCAAAACACTGTGAACAAGTGGGGACTGAAAAATCTCCTCTCTGCACAGGAGCATGGAAATCAGGTTGTGTTGTGTCATTCTAGAATCACAGGGTATTCCAGGTTGGAAGGGACCCACAAGGGTCATCAAATCCAGCTCTTCAGTGGATGATCCATACTGGGATCAAGCCCATGACCTTGGTGTTACCAGCACCATTCCCTGACCAACTAAACCAACACATCCTTCTTTATGTGCTCTTTGTTGTGGTCTATTACAGCTTAATATTTTCAATATTTAAAAAAACGTAATTATTTTCATGCTGCTCCATCAATTGGAAAAGTAATTGTTCCGCTTCGTACCTTTTTGGGGGGATTTTTGTCAAGATTCCCAGGGAGTTTTTGTTCTTTTTTACTGAGGTTTACTGAATTTATAATAGCTCGAAATTTAATAGGGAGGTGGAGGAGGGAATTACATAGGTGCACATTGCTGGAATGAGCACTTGTCTGAATCTTGAAAGCTTTTTCTGGAAAATGCCATCCTTTTCCCCAGATTTTATATAAACTCAGTACATTAAGTAGTAGCACAGCAGGTACTAATTTAGAAGAATGTGTGTCATATATTAAACTGTTCTGTAAAGGGAAGAAAAATATATAAGCACTTTTTAATCTCTTAAACACCCTCACTTTGTTAGGGCTTAAGTTAACATTGACAGGCACAACATTGATGTGCATTAGCTGTAGGACTTGTTAGCATTAAATTGGAGTAAGGATGTTTTACTCTTTATCTCTCTTACTTTTACACATTGTATTAAAAAAAAATAAATTTAACACATTAAAAATACTCTTGACTTCCTTAAACACACAGAAGTTGACCCAAGGAAATGCTAACTGATCAGTTTCTTTAAGACACAAATTTATTGCGTGCTCTGTTGTTGAAAAGCATCTCCTTGAAGAGAATAAAGTGTATGAAATGCAAGTTCTGACATTGTTGAGTTAGAAACCCAACCTTTGTTGTGTTTTTAGCTAGTCTTGGGTTTAAGGCCAATGCTTTTCAGAACTTCCCTGAAAAACTGTAAGATGCATCCTATTTGGTATTTAGGCTGACTGTAAAAAATGGGTTTCCAGGCTAAAAGGCATGAGTCCAAGGGAGATCACAGGAGCTGGGAATGTGACAGAAGTTAAATTAACTGTGGCTGTATTTGAAGGTCATTTGAAATAATTTGGCTGCAGACTAATTTGCTCTTGAGAAAAATTACAAATTAGATGTCCAACATATGTTAACCTTACTGAGAATCTTTATTATTCAGCAAAATGTTAATGCATTGGTGGTGTGGTGATGATGATGTGAGGACAGTCGCTCTAAACCCAAACTTAAATTGCAACTTCCATTACATTGCTACTTTAATTTGTAACTGGATGTTAACTTTGGTAATATAACATCATTAAACAAAGAAGCTGGTGTGGTGTTGCTGCAGTTCCCCTGTTCTCATTCAGCCTGTTCTGTTCCCACAGTACAAAGAACTCTGTTGCTGTTCTTCATTTCTTCCCCTACATTCACATCTTTGAGTTATGCCATGCTCTTACTACTCACCTTTATCATGGATCACAGCATCCTCATATGCTTTTTGTGCCTTTTTTTTTTTAATTGAATCTCTAACAATGGGTTTCACTTACTAATTTTATCTTCTATTCTTCTAGCTATAATAGCATACATTATCTGACTTGATTTAATGAAATAAAGATGGTTACCTGAAAGTAACTCTTCAGTGGAAACGTTGAGGAATCATTTTTTGTCTCTGGGCTCAGTAGCATTTGGTGCCTTTTTCTTTTTCTTTTTATCACATGCATTAATGTGTGAGAAAACCAGGCTTTGACATTGTCCTTGGATATTTCTGATTGCAGCAGGATTATGGCTTTGAAAGATTAATACTTGTAAAATTAACACTGCTGTAATTGGCAGTTGCTATTAATTAACAGCGAGTGTCAGGAGTAAATTCTCTCTTCTAATCAAGACAGAGCAGTTTCAGACAAACTTGAGCCAGCCCCTGAATGAGCTTCTATCTGTACCAAGAATTTTGGATGTTCTCATTGCACTGAACACCAAAATGCACCTACATCCTCACCAAGGGACAAATCAAAGCTGATTTTTAGTGCTGTTTTGTAAACTGCAAGATCTGCCCCTTGTTCAGTTTGACTAACCTTGGAGTATCAGTGGGATTTCAGTTGTCAGGCAACTAAAAGCTTTGCTTGTGTTTTTATCTTTTTACTGATACCCGGGTGCTTTGTCATCTAGACTAGTGTGTGTTTCATACCACAAAGGATTCTCTGTCTGTAATATTTGACCTGAAAGTGTTTCTAAAGGGAGCTGTTAAACTTTAAAATCCTCTTCCCACATGCATCCTACAACTCACAGTGGTCACTCACATTGTCACATCAGGAAACGTGCCTAAAGGGTGGTAAGGATCAAATTAATTGGCAAAACCATGGGAAATCTGGATATTTCTTTTTATTTCAGCATTAATCTCACTCTAGAGGTCTGTGCCAGTACTTGTAACTTATGGAGGCTGACTTAACAGCTTTCTCACTGTTTTGCACCAGCATGTATCTCTTATCTAGAGGATGAAAAACAAATGATACTTGTTTGGAAGAAAGCTGACATTGTTGTGCCATGGGTTATCAATTAAAGCAGGTTTTTAAAAATCTGCTCTGTTGAGTGAGGAAGGGCAAGAGGTGAAGGATAAAGAAAACAAGGTTTATCTTTCTCTTTAATGAATAAATTGCCCTAATTCCAGTTCAGAAATCTGAACAAATGATGGTGCAATCACCATTTTTCATGAAAAATGAGAGGTTGGAGGTTTCCAGTCACTACCCTGGTGGTTTAGATGTTTATTCTCAGTGCCAGAGAACCTGTTTTGGACTCCCATCCTCAAAAGGTGAGGTGTGAACCCACACCTGTTAGAGTGGCACAAGAGCACTTGGATGCAGTATTCAGGACAGGGTTTTGTTAGTCTTTTCTTTGATACAGCCTTGGAAAACAAACAGAAATCTGGGGTTCTCCTGATGTGAGAACTTCCCTCCTTGCCTCCAGGTGAGTGCCACAGCCAGCAGACACTGGAGTCAAATGAAATCCTGTCAACAGGAGAGGAGCCACTTTGGCTTGCCCTGAGATCCAGTGATTGCAACACTTTGGGAGCCTTGTGCAAGGAAGGATTCATTCCAGTCACAGCTTGGGATGGGGCCAGCAGAGAGCTGGAGCTGTGGTGCTACTGGGGAGTCCAAAATCACCACTGCCACATTTTTTGTTTTCTAGATTTGCCTGTGAAAAAACAGGTTTTTAAATTTATGCTGTTTTAGTGTATTCAATTCAAAGTCATCACCAGGCATGGTTTAACCAAAATTAGGTTTGAATGGATAATGTGTTTGCTGAAGAGATTGTGCAGCTCTGATAATTGGAATTTTCCATCATCATTGGGTAACATGTTTGTGTCAATAAGAAGGTCTGTGCAGTGACTGAATGATTTGTTTTGTCTTTCTGGCACTGAGTTTTATCAGTTATTAGAAAATCAGTGTGTATCACTGCTGTGGGGTGAAAGAGCAGCACTGTGGATGAGCTTTGCAAGTTCTCTTTCTATTAAAAATTTGTCATGGATAAATAGAAAATCATTCTGTAAAGGGTACATCAGGTGTTCTTGACTTCTTAACATTGCAGGAAACACTACAGAAAATAATACCAGTGTTTAGAAAAATGTCTGCCTTGTGAATTCCAAGCAAAATCCATGTAAAGGAAGCCTTGAAGTTACAGGGTAGAGATTCCTAAGGTTTCTTACCAGAACAAAGTGAGCAATAGAGGACTAATACAAATGTACTGTACTACAAAATTACAACTGATGTTTTCAACACTTTTAATTGATTTGATTTGATTTGGCAATATATTTAACAGTGTTTAATCCCAGGTACATTTTAACAAGAAAGATGTCAACTAGAGAGTCTGGGAAAACAACTTGTTAGAAGTTCCTGGTTGCCATCAGTGTATTTGTTTCCAAACTAGGTCTCTTAGTCTGTTTCCCATCACAATGTCCTGAGAGGACCCTGCTCTATCTTTTTTTTTTTTTAAAAAGCTTTGGTATGTGTTCTTCTCACGATATGTATAAGTATTTCCATTAGAGTTAATCAATCAACACCAAATAACAAATGCTTTTCCCATTAATGGGAGCACTGGGTGTGCTGGGAGGGGCAGGACTGTGCATGTAAAGGCAGCACATGGAACAGGAGGTAGTGCTGTGGGGTATTTGCTGCTTGGGAATATCCCAGGCAGGTCTCAGGTTGGATTTGTGTGGTTGCTTTTTGGGGGTAGAGCCAGGTTAGGGGGTCATAAAATGTGCACTTGTTTTCCAGTTGAGTATTTTCTTAGATAATGGAACTGGGATCAGGGCACTACTTAAGATATATGTGGATGGGAAGAAAAGAATAACTCATTTAAAAAGCATTCCATCTTTTTTTCATGTATCAATCACTGTATTGATACCAGACCCACATTTTGAGCACATCCCACCTGGAGGTTTTCTGCAGCACTCCGTAGTTCAAACAGCACTTTCTGCTTTTCATGTAGCAGCAGTCAGGTCTGGTGTATTTGCATATCTCTAATTAAAGTGTAAGGAGATGTGTAATTAGCTGGTAATGCTACCTGATTATTTACGTGGGTCTGTCATTGTTAAAAGGCTGTGGTACACAGACCAGCAATGTCTGTAAGTGATGCTTGAGGCTGAAGGAACCTCACCTGTCAGATTTTTAACTTGCTCTGTCTTACAGCTTCCAAGGCTTAGCTGGAGAGCTTCAGAAGAGTGGCAGGGACACAGTTGTGCTGTTTTTGTGCTCCTCTGGGATGTGGGTTGTGAGGAAATGACAGGGGCACTGACATTGCCACCAGCTGCACCATGAGGTGTCTGCCCATTGTTTGTGGCTGTCTGCCCTGGCCTCCTTCCTTGTGGATGGGGTAAAAGGCTGATGGGTCGAGCCAGACAATGGTTTTATGTATTATTCTACTCTTAAAAAGGTAAAAACAAAAAAAGGGTGAGTCAGCCATAGATGCATCATGTGTCCTCTGTGGCAAGCGTGACACATGGAGGCCAGGAGATGGGACAGGCTTGCTGAGGGCTCAGAACCACAGAAAAAGCTGGAAAGGATTCACAGGGATCACTGAGTCCA
>VWYE01022385.1:0-81459 GCA_013398995.1 Alaudala cheleensis | reverse complement strand
GAAAGCTCCACACAAGAATGGTGCTTGAGACAATTGCCTCAGGCTGAGATGCACCCCCACAGTGGGAGTCTGTGGAAACGTGAACAGTTTGGAAGTTGCATCTTCAGACCACAGGCAAGAAAACCTCATCAGCCAAGTCATTGCAATAGGTTTAAACACTGGAAGGAGCTTGGAGCTGTCTGGTTCTCACTGAAGTGACAGAGCAGTGCCTCCAAATGCTCTGATATCAAACCAAGGTACCCAAGTGCTGGCCCCAGGGGCCTGAGCAGCTCAGCCCCCACGAGCAGAGAGCAGCTGGCAGCAGCAGGTAAATCACTGTCAAACTGCTCCAGCGGATGTTACAGGCCTGCAAATGAGTAAATAATTGTGGGGGAACACCTGGTTCTCATCCTACCCAACATACCTGCCACAGGAGGCACATGTGGAAAGCAGAGCAGACCTTTATTTAAAACCACTGCAGAAAACATGACAATGTCTGGGGTCAGGGGAGCCTATGTGCAGGTAGTATTTGTTTTATGAACTGCAGTGCTTTTGCACAGGATAGAACAGAACAGGAGCAGGCAGCCTGGCAAGGCAAGAAGGCAAAATGTCTATTTCCAGTCATAAATTTCAGATTGAAATATAATGACACATTTCAATTACCTGGACATAGTTGTGTAAGGGATAAACAAAATTTATCCCTTATTTATGTGCAAAACTCCCCATTTCAGAGTCTTTTCTCATTTCAGTCTGAGCACCCAAACCCTGTGGTCTGTGACTGGCACACAGAGGGAATGCACTGTCATGCTGCTGAGGCTGCATTTTACATTTCTGTGATTTGCTCCACAGCTGCTGTTCGATGGTCCAATGAAATCAGATGTGTTGTCCAAACACAGGAGAAAAGTCACACCCACAGGCACACAGAGGCTCATCACTGTCCATCTTTTCATACCAGAGCATGTCTGTGCTTTTTGCACAGTAATAGAATGTCTGTGCTTCTTGCACTGTAACATCCTTCCTTGAAAAAAAAACAAAAAAACCTTCTTGCTTCTTGCCCAACATCAGACACACCACTGCTGGTGAGAGAGCTTGGATCCTTGCTGGCTGAAAGGGTCTGTCAGCCTTGCCAGGGAACTGATGGTCTTCAAGTTGAGAATTGTAATTATCTGAACCCTCATCTACTCCAAGAATCTACACAGTCTTATAAGAGAAATGTGGCAGAAATATCTAAGGTTTTGTAATTGAGAGGAAAAGGGAAATGTTTCTGGTATCTCATTACAAACACAAACAGACTTGCAACTGCTGCCAGCACACGTCTGTGAGAAATGAGGGTATTTTTGCCATGTAAGGATTCAGTGAAAATATATCTCATACACAGCATATTTATGCAATATATGTAACTTTTTGTATTGTTGCCTCTCATTGTAAAGACCTAAGATCATCCTGCAAACAACTTCATTATTATTTTGAAGTCCTTTTTTTCCTCTGCAGAAGAGAGTATGAGAAAATTTGGGCAAACATCTGACTTTTGCTCCCACTGCAGATGCAGTATCTTCACTGAGGACCATATTCTGATACCCTGTTCCCAAAGCTTTTGATAAGCCCAGGGAGTGAAGTTTGTTTTACAGCTAACTATCCACCCTGACAGCCAAGCCCACAGAGCCTGGCACAGCTCCACTGGCTTCTGTGAACTGACAACACTTTATATATGGCAAAAACAAAGATTAAGGCCCTTTTTGAAGGGTTCAGGCTTGATTGCACCAGGGAGTTCAGCACCTAGCTACACTTTAAAATCTGATCACTAAAAACAGTCTTAATATCTTCTTATTAGAAAACTTAACTTCAGGTAAGACAGGGAATCACAGCTATTCCCATCCTGGTGAAATTGTACACCATCCTTTATCTGACTGACAGCTGTTGTCTGGAAATTATGAACAACACAACTGCAGGGATCTTTGTCAGGGATCATCTTTGATTCTGGACAAACGAGGGAGTGGAGATGACAAAGTGGCTTAACTTTTCAAAGGAGGCTCTCACCAGTCCAGAGCTGAAGGAAAACTCAACAAGTGAAGGTGCACACTTTAATGTGGACGACACTTATTCTTTTGTGTGACCCAGATAAAAATCACGCTCAATTCTCACTGTATCTGCTTTCCTAATGCTCATAAACAGAGCTTTTGTAGTGCTTTGAATTAGATCTGTGATTTGTGAGCGACATGTATAATAATTAGACTGTGAAGATGTACAGTTAATCCATTTAAAGGTGTGAAGAAGTCCATTTAATGAACATTATAGTCACATTAGACTTGGAAACATCTAACTCTTTTGTTAAATAAAAAGAAGTTCAATGAGATTAACTTCTCTTAGTTGGTTTTAAAGAATACTCAAACATGTCCTACTCTGATAGTGTACTATTCCTTGGTGCATGGTTTCTGCATACCAATGTCTTCAGTGTAGAAGAGTAAGAATAAGACTGGGAGACATCCTATTTCAGTTAAATAATTACAAATTAAAGAGGATCACTTCTACTTTCTATACTTACTGTAGTATGATAAGAAGCTGAACTCCTTGAACTTGTAATTATATAACAGAAATGTTAATCTCCTGGCTCAGTATTCAGTTCTGCTGCATTAAATGTATTCTCACAATTATCAAGTTTACTACATAGCACATAGACATTTCTATTGGGAAACCTATTATTTGATCATATCAGATTTTTGACCATAAATACCATAATGGAATTCTGTTTTCAAATCTCTCACTGCCACAAAATGACTAATGAGGGTTAATACACCTATGTAGCTCGAGAACCTGAAGAAACATCTCTGTAATTTCTGATTTTCAATTTGTAATGCTAACTGAGTTAGCAATAAAACCGATTATTTTTCACAGCTTTGTGCAATTAAAAAAAAAAACGACGAGAACATATAAGTCCAAAATACGCTAAGTAACTTGTAATAAAGAAATTTAATTTTAAATATATGTACTTTAAGCAGCTGTTCTCCTCTTAGGAGAAACTCATTTAGGCTTAAGAGTTACTGGCCAGAGCTATCTTCTTTTCACAGCATATTATAATGTGTGCCATTGGCTTTAATAGTTTGGAAGTACAATTTACATCCTCGTCATTTAAATGTATAAAACTATTCCAAGGGGGAGGGTAGCCAATTAGAAAACAGGATTACTCATTGATTTCCACTTCCATTTTTTTTAATGAAGAAAATCTTTCCAGCAAAATTGTGGCTGCCAAAGCTTTAAGGAAGTTGTAACCCTGTCAAAAAATGAAGATAAGCTCTGTGGAGAGTCACTTCAGAGAGATTTTAGCCAGTGAAATTCCTGCTTCCTGTGGAGATTCCTGGCTTGCTGCATGCATCAGACCACATTCTTTTGCAGTTTGCAGAGCAAAACCTGATAAGATCAAGAGACAACATAATCCTGGCTAATGAAGGGTGACTTTTTATGTACTGTATGGATGCAGTTGGGCATTGGAAAGACAATCCTTCCACCTGGGGAGGCTGGGGCAGGGGAGGTACCCTCCTGAGGGCTAACCCTGAACCTAAACTGATTCACAGGTTTCACCTTCTGAGTATGCTGAGCCTTCCAGTCATTGCCTAAAGTATTTTACCTGTCCTAGGAGCTGTGCATTGGCACCTCACAGCTCCCACCATTATCTGCCACTCACAACTCACACAGCACCACTTGCTGTCACCACAGCACTGTCATCAACACATCAAAACCCCCCAACACCTTATTTCCCAAATGTGCACCTTGGAGTTTCATCAATGAGACGCTCAGGCAGAGGCTCTGACAGGCAAAAAGGAGAGGAAGAAAGAGAAACATGAAAGAAGAGCAGCCCATTCCAGATTTGTTGCTGAGGTTCTCAGGGGCTTGTGCTGCTTTTGACATTTTGTGGATCTTGTGCAGCCCAGGGATTTTGCAGACACCTGGGACTGAGGTAACTGGGCTCTCACTCTAAAGGTGAACCTTGAGGTGTCTCTGCAGTACCCAGACCCTTGGGCTTGTCCAGGAGCAAGCCCCAGGGACAGGCTGTGCCTGGCAGTCACAGGGCTGGTCCTGCCAACCCTGGCACCACCCCGGGCATCCTTTGGATCTGAGATTCCTCAGCAACCCTGCTCTGCCCAGGCACTCGATGCTCACTGGAGCAAACAGCTGAGATAAGGGTGAAATCCACTTTGATTGCACTGCATAGAAAATGTACTTCCCTTTAAATTTCCTGCCTGCCTCGGTTCCTGGGTACACAATGCCCTGGCTAATGACTCAATCATGCAAGCCGAGCTACCCTGGCTGACCCTCAGAGCCTCCTGCCCAGCCCGACCTGCCCCCTCTCAGGGTGGGGTTTGCAGTGGTGGAGCTCCCTCCGTGTGTGCAGGGAGAACATCCATCATCTAACACCACTAATTGTAAGCCACTGCAAGTTTGAAATGATCTTATTTTTTGTCTTTCAATCCTAGCTAGGCAGGACTTCATTATCCTTTTATTATGAGCATGTTTTGGCTGCTCTCTAAAATAAACCTTACACATTTCAGCTGCAACATCCTGGATAATAACTTTCTACCTATCACCTTACACACACCTCTGCATTTCACACACACACTCACTTCTGTCCTCTGACACAGAATGTTTCCCTTTTCTTCAATATTACTTCTTTATGCAATTTTTTTCCTAGACTTCTGATCATCCATGCTCCCTTTCTCCCTCCCCACCTTATTTTGAAGCCTGGTGTGTCTGTACATGTTATTTCAGCTGAGGCATTTCCCCAAGGCACTTTTAATTCCCTTCAATGTGCATGCTGAGAAGCAGCAGATCTTTTCTGAATGATACCAATTAATTTTAGTTGCTGGTTAAGGTCAGCATCCAGCACCATGAGTTGTAGATGTCAGACTGTTTTCCAAGCAAATGCACATTTATGATCTACTCCTATTCGTGGCATCTTCTAGCACCCTCCTTTGTTCTGAATACACCTGAAAAACTCCTTGGCTTTTATTCCAGGAAATCTTTTCTCAGATCCCAGCTTGTCTGAGTCACAACATTGAGCCATCTTGGGAATCTTGTCCCTTTCCTACTGGGTTTTCTTGTTTTGCAAGCAGCACAATTCATTCTTGGAGGCCAAGTGAATTCACAGGTCTGAGCAGACAGGAGCATGCTGGGCTGGCTGAGGCACTCCTGTGGCCATGAGTAAGAATAAAAAAGTCAGGTGGAAGAGGATGATGCAGCACCTCCGTGAAAGGGCAGAAGTTCACAGCCGACTTTCCAAGGTGAAGCCAGAGCCTGTCCCCTGCCAGAGGCTGCTGAGGGAGTGATGGCAGGGAGCAGATCCTGCCTGCCACCGGGACAAATCCTTCCCTGCTTAGTCAACAGGGACACATCTTCAGAGACAGAAAATGTCACCACTCCAGTTTAGCAGAGTCACATCTGGCTACAGAGCTGTGAAATTGTGTTTCCTCAGCGACAGCACAGCCCCACACGCTGAACAAAGAGCAGCAAGCAGGCAGCCACAGCAAGGCAGCAGATATTTGTTTGTAAAGTACAGTTAGCAAATACTTGGAGGAAGCATTCCAGCCTCATTATCCTGCAATAAAATTCATATTTCCTCACACACACAGCCTTACTGTAACATAAATATATCTAAATTAGGTTACAAAACTGTTGAGATAATTAAATAGTGCACATAAATGTGAGCTGGCACGTTGGGAAATATACTGCACTGCTGTTTAAATATAGCAGATAAAGCCATGGGAATGAGGCAAGAGAATATACTGCTGTAAGATTACAGATATAAATGCAAGTCCTCTGCCGTGGTGCCTCTGGAATACAGGGAGAAAGTTATTAGGAACAAAATGAATTCAGTAGCGCCTTGAACTCACTATCATAGTCTGGGGCAAGTTAATCACTTCATCCTCATCCACTAACACATTTATCCACCTACTAATTCTCCACCTAATTAGAGAGAAATTCAGAGCTCTACTGGTCAGGGAGGCAGGGATTAGGGTTAAGAAAACACTTGTATTTGAAACCCCCTACCTCTGCTGGTTAGTGTGAAAGATCCTATAAGAAACTCCCACCCTAGCTAATCCATGACCCTCAGCAGGGAGGAGTGTTAACAATTTGGTTTAAAACTCACACTCTCAGACAAATGCATCAAAAACGGCTTTTCTTCTTTGATTTATAGGTATTACTTGTTTTTCCAAGCTCCATTAAGGACTCTTCATCATGTACTGCAAGGGGCATTAAGCACTGAAAGTTGTTCCCAGCTCTGTATTATTCAAAGGCAATTTACACTAATTATTGGAGTCCATGGTGTTACCCATACTCATAGAATGATCCATCTCAGCAGGCTAAAGTACTTTTGAAATGTTAATTTATTACTGAGGTATAAAAAACGTCCTTACATTAAAGCTCAATTCGTTCTTAAATGCCAAAAGTTTTTTCTATTACCGATATATTACATACTTACTGTTTATCTTAGATATAAGAATAAAGATAGAACTTAATTTACTATATGAAAGTGTCTATAAAAGCCACTATTAACACAAATTGTGCTGCATTTAAACTCGCTATGACACAGATATCATTCTTGTTTTTCTTGTTTAGTGATTTTCTCTACACACATGCAAACAGAGCTCCTTCATGGAGACAAGCTTTTCAGGCAAACAGCTGCACAGCAAAATGAAAAAAAAGAGTGCTTAAATGGAGAAATATTTCACCAATTCCAAAATAATCTCATTCGTGTCAAAGGACAGATATTGCTGTGATATCACTGCTCTGAGGGAAATGCATTCATGAATTGGCATGAGAGTGCACCTATGTATCAAATGCCAACAAAAACCCACTAAAAGTACCCGGAATTCAGTTAAATCCTGGCACAGGAGCTGCTGATTTTAGCAAGAATTGTTTTGCCAGTGCTGAGCCACCGCTTGCAGGTTTTGTTTTTCTTGGTCCCGATGTGTGAAAATAGAGCCACGCCAACAAAAATTTATTTGACCTTGTGTTGACAAAAGCCCTTGAACAATCAAGGGGATTATTTCTTAACTAGCTCAATCAACAACTTTTACTTCACTTGAGAAGCCACTGGATTGCAGTCAGTGGTTGGAAGAATCCCTGCCTTGGAAGTGTCAGCGCCTTGGGATGCACAAAGAGTTTGTTGCAAATAATAAAAAAAAAGCTCCTTTTGCCTTCTTAAGTCCTCTCCAGGGTCCCAAAGATAGTCCTCACCCATTAAACGTACACTGTTGTGAATTAAGACCATCTGCCTTATATCTGAAAAATCTAAATAATATCATATAAACAAAGCTTGTCATGATAGGCTAAAATCTTTTTTTTATCCAAAACTTTTTGGCAACCTAAAATTTGCTTGTGTAGCTGAAATACCAAGCACAGCTTTGGAATAACAATTCTCCTGTTTCCCAAACTCTGCCAAGATTTCATACAACCCTGCCCCAAATTTTATTTACTTCTCCAGGCCTCTGTCTAACCATGGAAAGTGCTCCTTCCTTGTGCATAGCAACTCCTGAAATGAAAGGAATGATGAAAAGTTTTATGCCAGCCTAAGTCTTGATTGCCACTAGCACACTCTGTTTGTCCAAATAAATCTAAATTCCAGAGCAATGACTTGGCTGTGGAAACTGGTCCATGCACTGTAGGTGCAAAAGCAGGAGTGATCCCATTGTGCTCCTTTGCACGCCCAAATTCCACACACAGGGCTGGAATTTGCATGCACCACACTTTGCATACATTAAGGATTTTTTCCTTTTTTGCATAAAAGGCCCGGGTAGATGCCAAAGCAATGACTTGTGTACAAAACCACATAATCCTACCTGCAAGTCAGACCTTTAGATAAACAAGCTTTACTTATTTAAAGCATCTCTTAAACTATGAAAATCTGCTTTAAATGAACACACTTTCTCACAAAGCATCTAACTGGTCGTGAAAATGATTCCCATCAGGAAAGGCAACATCCCACAAATTTCTCCTATAAAATTTATGGCATGAATTAGAAGTGAGGCATATTATTATTTTGGAGCACAAGCAGGGAAAAAACCTTATGCTTTTCAGTCATATTTAATCTTCATTTAGTCACAGAATATGTATTACCTATGGTATCTCTTTTATTTTGGGAATAGGTGGGCACAGCTAATCCCAGGCTACTGAGGCATGGATTACAAATGTTTTGGAAAGAAGTCATCCTGATATAAACACCCTTTTTAAAGAGTAATCCCACTTTTCCCTAACACACTGCCCTTTTGCTATGCAGATAAGCCTGTAGGTTATTCAAATTTCCATTTTATTCCTCACTGAAAGTTTGCCAGCCCTTGACAATTAGGACCATGAGTTGACTCCATATAGAAGTGACTTCCAAATGTAAAAATTGTTTTGTTTCTGCACTCTAGTCCCAGCAATTGGTAGGAACCTCGTGTCCCACAGAAACCAAACCAATTCCCTTCAACGGAGGAACAGTTTGGGAGATAAATACAGCTCAGGTGTCCTTTTAGGCAATGAAATGAATTCCATGTTGCTCCAGACTCACCTTTATCCAGATAAAATTCTGGAAAAAGAAGTTCTGTGAATTTTCTGTTGTCACTGGCACTGGCTTAGCAACACAAAAGGGCAATTTAAGCAATTTGTGATGGGTTTGACAAATTTAGGACCCATGAAAAGCATTCTGCAGACCTTTCTGCAGGAAATAATTTCTGTTTTTGTACTAGTGGAAATTCCCTCTGAAAATGACAAAACCAGCACAGGAACAATGTCTAACCAAATCCTCAGCTTTGATTCTAAAAGTCTAATTTTAAAGATAACTTACCCTGTTTACTGGGGACACATCCAGGATGTGACACACATCTTGGGCTGGCTAAACATTCAGCAAATTGTGACATCTGGGACTTAGGGAATTTTAAGTAGCAAACTAGAAATCAACACCCTGTTTCCCCTGTAATCATTGTCCACTTTCAATCCTCCTTTCCCTCCCCACACTGCCTGGCCATGGGCTTTTTTAATATCAGCAGTGCCTTAAACTCTTCTTGGAAACACCTTTAAGAAAACAAGAATCAAGCTAAACAAAATGGGAAATTCTCCTTACTTCTCAAGAAAATCAAGGAGCTTCTCCCAGAGCTCAGGTTTATGCACTCACTGCAAGCAGTGGCACAGTTTTCAATGGCCTTGGCTTTGTACAGAGTAAAAATTTCATTGCAGGGCCTTGTATAACATTTCAGAAGAGAAGAGACACAGCAATCTCACCTCGATTCCAGTCAGTCAGATACCAGATCAGCTACCTAAGGAATATGTTTCATTTTATTAGACAAAAAAAAAAAAAAAATGAAGTCAGTAGGAAAAAAAACAACCCCAAACCTGTTAGCAATCTTATTTGTATTCATTTAATTTTCAGCCATAGGAGCACATTTCATTGAAAGAGTACATTTGCCTCAGACTGTATCAACAGGTTTGCCAACAGCATCAAGCCAGATATTGAGTATTTTGTAAATTCATCAGGATATTGCCATGATGCCATTCACATCACAATAGCACCTGTGCATTATATATGCAAGGCTAGTGGCACCAGGCAGCTCTTTTTCCAATTAATACGTGTCAGAGCAAATTGTTTGGAGGAGGGAAATAAACCAAAAATGAAAGAAAAGGAGGTTTCTGCACAATTGCCCACTGCAACATGAAAACTCACCTCATCTGCATAATATTAATGATACGAAATATGCAAACAGATGTTTCTCTCATTAAATGCTGTATGCAAATAGCACTAGGAGGAGTGCTAATGTTGTTTCAGGGTTGAGGGATCATGGGGGGTAATTAAAGGTTAATCCAGTTTTCAGTTCACAGACTGTAAGACATGAGTGGCTGTAAAGAAAAATTGTCACTTAACCTTCATTATCCAGAGCATATGGATTTTTCCTCTAGAATGGCAAAAACATATATGTATTTATCTGTACTCTAGTGCCAAGTACAGTGCCTATCATTAGGGAAGAAGAGAAATTATTTGTTGAAATGAATGTCATTAAGGAGGTGCCGGAATGCATTAATTAGGGAAAGCAGAATTCGGTCAGAAGTTCTCAGACAGCAATCTAAACCCTGCAACCTCACTAACTATACTTCAATTGCTGAGATGTTGTCAGATATTAATAGAAAAGCATCTGAAGCACTTGTGGAACAACTCCCCTGAAATAATTAAAAGCCTAATGTTTGAGATCCCTCACGGGTTTCCCCGAAAGCCCTGCGAGGTGGATGGGTCCATCAGCAGCAGGCTCACAACCCTCTCTTTCTCTCAGAGCATCCTGCTGGGCAGATTGGAAGCAGTAAACATTTTAGCACTTAGATCTGAGTTCGACACTGCCGGATGAGGCATTCCCACCCCGTGCTCATAGGAGAAAATAAAGTGATAAGTGCCTGCGCTGCAGTCGAGCCCCGCTCGGCAGCAGCGAGGATTTAAGGCAGGGCCAGTGTGAACCACAGCAGCCACAGGTGGGAAGAAGTAGAGAGAAGCAAACAAATATCTTGATTTGTCCAACCCTCTCCATATAATATCTGGGTGAAAATCGATGTGGGCTTGGGGCAGTGAGAGTGAGAACTCAGAGAGGAGGTGAGAGCTGGTTCTGATCAGCCTCGGGTCCAGTGACCATTGCGCGCTTCCAAGACTCTATGGCATATTTGGATATTTTTGTGTTTTACTTAAAAAGTAGTCTTGCAGTCTCGTAGTCTTGCAGTCTCAAAGTCTTGCAGATTATTTCCTTTAAGCATGGAACAGAGCTAGGGTTATGCCTCTGCAGTGTGTCTTTCACCATCTGGCTGTCCCCACTGTCCCTGGCACTCCTCCCCCAGTAACACCACCAGAACTTCCATCTGTTCCTCACTGGCTCTTTGGGCTCAAAAACCATTTCCCCTTCCTTCTGACCCATCAATTTCCTTTTTATGCACTACATAACATCAAAGAACCACAACCACACCAACCTTGAGCCGAATAGCTCTGATTTGGCCCAAAAATTCCAAACAGCGCTGAGTAGAGTATAGCCTCAGCTTGAGTTGTCATGACTCTTCTAGCTCTAGAATTTCACTGCAGAATTCTAGAACTTGTCATTAACTGAGGGTACAAAAAAACCCAACTATTAAATTGTATTATGTGAGATAAATATCAAGAAACTTATATATCCATGTCTGCATTCATGTGGCATCCTGTGTCACAAACTGTGCTTTGTAGAAATTCCCCTTCTCAATGACTTTTCACAGCTATTTACAGCTTGCTCCCATTTGAAAAAGGTTTGATATCCAAGAAATGAAGGCCTGTGAAAATACTATTTTTTCTGAAGCTGAGCACTGCAGAAAGATTTTACTTCATGTTATTTTTTGCCATGAACGGCGGCAGCGAAACACAAACGTTTTCTTCCTCCCCTTGAGGTGGAAGGGCTGTACTTTCCCTGGGGTCATAAACTTTGCAAGGATATTACACCGAGCCAGCTGCACGTTTAAGGGCAGCACAGGGTTCATCTACAGCAGCACAGCAAAGACTTCCAAAAACCAAAAGCCCACAGCAGAAACAAGGCAGTGGGGGGGAGGAAAACCCACCTCCCACCCTCCCTCAAGCCGCCTCCAGCTGCACATCCCCGGCCACCAGCGGCAGCTGCTGCCCCTCTGCACCTCCGGAATAAAGAGCCGGGGCTCGGGGATTACCCTGGGGCGCAGCGAGGAGCCTCTGGCACGGGGGGTTCTGTCACCCCCGGGTGTCAGACGTGGCACAAAGGAGCGGGGCGGGCAGAGCCCCGCGGGTCTGTCCCAGGCTGATAGCATTGAACCGGCCCCGAGCCCTGCCGCACAAAGGTGCTTCCCCACCGCCTTCCCCACCGCCCTCTGCAGGCCCTGGAGAAACGATTCCGAGTGGAAATCTCCCAGGCCCTTGTCCCCGTCAGCAAAAAGGGCTGTCAGCCTCATCTCTGGCTTATTGTGCCCAAGGGCTGTCTTATTATTTATAATATAATTTNCAGAAATATCTATCTATCTATCTATCTATCTATCTATCTATCTATCTATCTATCTATCTCTACATAATTATATTTATATTTGAAATATATAATTTAAATATAATGTATTAATAAACATAATATAATAAAATATATCTGTTAGCAATGAGGTTTGAAGTTGCACCCATGAAGTCTGAGTGAGTTCTGGTAAATGCCACCTGATCCTTATTAAAGCAGATTACAACTATCCCTTTGAAATGTGGCTGTGCATTCACAGAGACAGCAGTACAAAAACACCCGGCCATCAAATTTTTCCTTGCACAAGGCAGGTTCAGGGAGATTGAAGGCAGGTAACTGTGCAAGCAAATGGGGTCTGTAAAAACACCCAGGACCAACGTGAGGGATTGGTACAACACTCACAAGAGCCCAAGGAAAAGTCTAATGAAATCTGCATTTAAATGCCTCTGTGCAACCCCTGACAAGAGTGCCTCACACACGTGTGTGCACACAGGTCCTGACAAATGGAAACACACTCCAACGTCTCCAGTTACCTGCAAGGACCTGTGGCTGAAGGGTGCAAGGGATTTGTGCCTACAAGAAGAGAATAAATAGATATTAAAATCTATTTATGGTGAGCAGAGTTTTGGGTGTCTAATTGCTGCAGTTTGTTAGAGGAACAAAAAAGATCTTCCCTGACTTCAGCCATATCCAAGGGGATTAATTTGCCACTCTTCAAAAACAACTCATTGGAGGAATGCCCTCTTTGATTCTTTATTCTCACAATAATTAGAGTAATAAGTACACAAGATCCACTCAGTACTTAAAACATTAGCAGAAATAAATCTGCCACGTATCTCAAGGGGGCAACCAAGATCTGGCTGTTTGGGATGGGAGCCTCCAAAGGGAATTCTGTAAGTGGGACAACACACCCAGCTCCCCTCCCCTCCAGCAGGGCCAGTGCTGCCCCATCCCAGCTGCAATGGCCATGAGCTGCACATGGCTGTCCAGAAGGGCCCTTGGTGGGGGCTGCAGGAGGCAGCAAGGCCATGAGTGGGGCCAAGCCAGTCTCCTCTTCTTCCATTTTTAAGGAACGTGCATTTTTCTGCACTGAACCCAGGAACCACCACCCTGTCAAACCTCCCAGCCAGTGCCCAGGTCCTGTGGGGTGGCTTTGCTTCTGTCAGCAAATCCCCCATGGCAGAGGAGCTGTGTCTGGGAAGGCAGAGAAAAAAGGCAAGAAGGATATTTTGTGCTGAAATATGAAATCGAAGTCAATTTGATTCAAGAAAGAAAAAGAAACACACCAAAAAAATGAGATGACTGAAAATTTCCACAGAGAGGACTGAACCAAACTCTGTCTTCTCCACAACTGATTTTCAAGATGCTTTGTCATTTCTCTCACTCGAGGACACCCTGCCCATCAGTGGGATTGCTCACCTGAACAAAGCCATCCAGTGGCTCTGGGGACCAACATCCTGCAGTGTCCCAGCCAGGACTGCTGCCCCCAGGAGGAGGCTGGAGAAGCAGGGAGATGTCTGATTTCCAGCCAGCTCCTGTGGGCTGCGAGTGCTGACACCTCAACCTTCCCTCCTACCCTCCAAGTGCCTGGCTGCCTTTATCTCCTGCTTGTTTAAGGTAATTACTGCTCGCATTTCCTCCCTGCTGGTTCTGCTGGAGCGGAAAAGGCTTTGGCCTTCACTTCACCGTACAAAATGAAGAAAAAAAATCTGGTTTATAAGCACCACTTTTTCTATACTTTCAAAGGCAGGTTGTAGGGTGAGAGTCAGGAGAATGGTCCCTATTTGGAAAGCAGGCTAATAATAATGATGAAGCTGCTGCAGGGAAATCTCTTGTGGAGCCTCCCTGAGCACTCTTTGTTCCCTAGGTAGTAAACAATTATCTTTTAAAGATGCTCTGCTGTCTCCAGCTCACCCTGCTATAAGATATCAAACAACCCCAAAAAGCTGCCCACTTGTGTGCAAAGAGTGGATTTCCTTTCAGAAAGGGTGGGAATTTGCAACTCTTTAAAGACACTTAGTGTTAATTAAAACCTACGCTGCCCAAAGAGAAATATAGCATCGTTTTTCAAGGAGGGATGAAGTCAGTCTGATTAGCAAGTGTTTTGTTACCATGCTAAATATTCTTTTTGATTCTTAAAATTCAGTGCTTACTGCTGATGGAAAACAATTGTTTGTGCTCCATGGCAATGAAAGTTCAAGTGACTTAAAAATCCCCCTCAATATGCTTTTTTTAAAAAAATGTGCCTTCCTGTTTCACAAGGAAATCTTAAAAATAAGACTTCTTTTAAAAGTACATTTTGGAGCAGAACATATAAGCAATAAGGAATATGGAAATTCTTAATTTAAAATCTACCTCACAGTCAGCAGTGTGTTGATTTGAAATGCTTTGCCTTTCTAACTGTTCCCCTCCTCCTAATAAGCACTGCATCCAATTTGTATGTTATTCTGATGAAATGGTTTAAGCGAGAGAAAATGAGTAGTTAGAAAAATAAAGGAAAGTTCTACAGAAGAAATGAAGTGCTATCATTGAAATCTTTATTTATGTGAAAAGAAAGGGCTAAAACATTACCTCAGAATTCAAGATTACAACATCAGTAGGATATAAAGTAAATCCATTCTCGTAGTGAAACATCAGAAACCATAATCCTTTTTCAAAGACCTTTTGTTATTTTAATGTCTGACAAATTATGCTTTTTTAAAAGAAGAAAAACACTTAGATTTAAGAGGTTTCTTTTACTTCAGTAAAAGTAGTTTCACTATTTAAAAGTTTCAATTTTCTGTAACCAATAGTATTTACTATGCTGGCTAAGTATTAACACAAGAGCAAGGTTATTTTAGCCTCAGTAGGACCAAATACAAAGTTGCCACCAAAGACTTCTGCATCAAGTTGTTATGGCAACTTAGTGCTCTAAAATGTATTAAGTTTGAGCAAAAGGGGTTTCTTTGTTAATTTGGGTGCTTTTCCTTCAGGTTTTGAAGTTGTTAAGTGTTATAAAAATGTTACATCATTATCATTCAAATGATGGGAGGTCTCAGAATATTTTTAAAACTTGTTTGTGCCGTTCCAGGATGATGTCCAAGGACACCCAGCCCTGCCTTTAGGGGGAAACCCTTGACCTCAGTACGAGCACAGGAGTCATTCCACAGCGATCCCAGCACTAAGAAACAAGGATAAGAAGGAAAAAAACCCTGCATTATTTGTCTCCAGTGTACAAAAGGAGAGAGAGGATGGAAGGGATGGAAGAAGTTTCCCCTGCCTTGTGCATCCAGCACACGGATGTGTTTTGTCTTCCATGTGCTCATGTTTAAAAGCATAAACAAGTTCCTCATGGTGTTCTGGACTCTTGAACTACATGAAGAACAGGAAGAGTGAAATAAGCTCCTGAGAGCTCTGCAACCAAAGGACAGGTTTTGACGGGTGCGGACAGGGCAGGGAATGGCTGAGAGAAGCCTGTGTTAGGTCCTGTGCCACAGGCAGGGAAGAGACAGAATTATGGGCTTCAAACCCCGTGATGAACAAGGGCTCAGGATCACAGGTTTTCTGCCACAGCCATTCCTCTTGGAATGCTCCCAGTGCTGCAAGTTCCAGACCCTCAGCTCCCAAACCCTCACCCTGCCCCAGATGTGCAGCACAACCTCTCTCATGTCCAAGTGCACTGTGAGCTCTGGCACTATCCTGCCACTTGTCCCACCCTGCCAGTTTGGGGAGCATTGGAGCTCTCCTAAATGAGTGGGAACAGTCATGGGAATGTTCAGAGTGGCCTGGGCTGATTTCCCTGGGCAGCCTCATGGGTGTATGGCTAAAAGTTCTGCTGGTTTCCTCTCAGACTGGGGTTTGGGGGCTTTCCTGTTTGTGGTAAAAGAAGGGGAAATAAGAGAGCAAATTAATTCTGTCCCTCATGAAATGAATGTTTTGGGGGTTTTTTCCACATTGACCAATTCTCTGAGTTTTTAAATGAAGCTGGAAACAATGGGGAGGTTGTCTTGCTTTAATTGGAGCTTTGATTTATTGTTTTTCCTCACCAGGCCTCTCAACTCTTTCCTTTCCTATTTTCCCACTCATCCCTTTTTAAAGAGAAAGGTGAGTGGAAATTGAAAAGAAAGCCAAAATTTTCAAAAATAAAAACCTGACATTCATGGGACCATAACAGATTTAGAGGATAAAAAAGAAATATTTCTGAAATATGAAATTATCTTGATGCTTAAAACCATCTTTTCCTTCTTTTGCAGAAGGGGATCAATCCACTAAATGCCTACATGGTACAAAAAATAATAAAAAAAACCAAGAAGCTTTTCCTGCCAAATTCTGCCAAATCTCTCATGAACTTGGGCAAATTATTTAATTTGCCCGTTTCTCAGTGCCCTGTTTGTGCAGTGAGAACAATACCAATTCCTTTTTCTCATCCCTTTGTCTTGTTTATTGAGATAGTCACTACTCCAGGGAGTACACAATCTCTAATTATGAGCAACCAGCACAATAGTACCCTGATCTCCAGGACCTACCGCAACACAAAGGACTAATAATCATCACAAGTCTTCTGTTCTGATGCATGGTCTGCAAGAGTTATGAATACTAACATATGCTGGAAAGTTCTGTTTAATTTTATGTCTTTGAAAGAAAATAAAAGCCTATTTTTCCCACTGGTGCCATTTATAGAGGCTTCTACTTTCCAGGAAGCTTCAGCTTTTCCATGTCTTCCTTCTCCCTTTCAAAACAGAAATAAAAGTCTCAGTAAATAAAATAAAGATTATGAATGGCCAGTTCTTTTCCTTCCTACCAGTTATTGTCACCCAGGAACAGCAGCAAAGGATGTCCACATTATCATCCAGTTTCACAGGGATCTGCCAGCTGCTGGCCATATGCTAAATCCTAAAAGGAATTATCCATGTTCTGTGCTGTCTGTACATGTCTGATTCCCTGTTTATGTATTTTTACTTGATTATGGCATATTATAAATCCAGCTAACTTAACTTTTATGGTTAGAATCCAAATCCTACAGTTGTTGAGGGCAGGTTTTTTTTATTCAAATGAAATTCCACTGCCACTGTGGAAAGTTTATGCGGCAATAAATGGGATGAAAACAGTCAGATTTCACACAAATGCATCAAACACAAACCAAAAACTCTGTGGGATTTCATCTGCAATGACAGCCCTTCTTTAGAGTTTGCTTTTTAATGATGTGACAGCATTTCATAGCAGACAGAGTTTCCCATCAGCTTCCATGGCCCTGTGCAGAACCTCTGTCCCCAAAGTGACCCTTACAGTTTCCAATGTGGAGATCCCTGCCCATCCCAGCCACTGCAAGGCCAGGAATATTTTCCTTTACCCCTCACCATCCTGAATGAGAGGGGTCTGTGGGGCAGGGAAGGATGAATTGCCCACAGTCAGAGGAAATAGCTGACCTGGGAATTGAGCTCCAGTTGCTCAGCCCTCGAGCAGGAGCCAAAGCAGAGCCCATTGTTTGCTGTTGAGGCCTGTGGACATCTCCAGACATTTGAAGTCAGATGTTGTGAGTGATCTCACTATGCACACACTGATACAACACTGCACAACACCAAGGCAGGCTTTTATACACCCAGGCCATGGTAAATCTCTACTGCAAAAGCATCCTAAAATGCTTTTTACATGATTCTTCAGAATGTGGGAACGTATCCCTTGGGGATGCAGATTGTTTCCTCAGGACTCAAACATTCCCACGTGGTAAAATGAAGTAGGAGGATCCAGTGAAGGGAGCTCTCAGTTCTCATTTAATTTACAACCTAATACTCAGCAGCCCAAGATTCATAAGACACTACAGAACTGTCTACATGTTTCCCCTGGTGGCAGATAGCAGATAACTGTTAATAGACTTGCTCAGAAAGTTTATTTAAAGGAAGAACTTAACTGTATTATTTTTCATGGAGGTGTGAACATTGCTTAAGGAGCTTAAGTCTCCATGTATAAGTATTATCAGATGGGTTCATGAGGATGTTAATGTGCATTAATATGAAACTCCAAAACCAGCTTTCAGTGGTGTATGTAGATAGAGCCATTTTGTAAATAATGCCCTTTCTGATATTGCAGAGTTCTGGGATCACTGAATGCATTATTATTTCCAAATATAATAATATTAACCCACTCTGCACACCTTCTCTATCCTTTTTCTGCTGTTAAATTAACAACAAAGCCACTCTTGCAGAATCCAGTTTACAGCTGAATCTGGCATCTGCCTGGATAAGATTTTGTCTGGCTTTCTGCACAGGACCATGCAGATGTTGTAGGAGAGCCAAGGTGCTGGAGGGGCTCCACATCACTTCTCATTTTCACTTGTCAGATGTACCCACATTTTTTTCCAGTCCTGCCCTGCTCCTAATTTAAATCCTTTACCACAAGCCAGTAGCTCGCCAAGTGGGGCTGGGCTCCGGTTTCCAAACACTGTGACAGAGATGTCTGACCCCTTCCCATGCAATTGAGCACCTTGAGAACCTTTGGCCTCCAGTGGGAGGGGAAGGCACACACACCACAACTGCTCAGCACTTCCCAGGATTTAACCCACTCTGCACATGCTGTGTGGTGATGAAAACGTGATTAAAGGAGAGTATATTACATTATGTCCAGCTTTAGAGAAATATTTTAATGGAATAAAGAAAGAGCCATACATTTTCTTTTTTTTTTTTTTTTGGTTTAGATGTAAGGTTCACCTCGTGGTATTTACAACCTAAAGCTCTCCAATATTGGGTTAGCTAATAGGATCCAGACAATGAAGCTGACTACAGGGAAAAGCAAGAGGCTGTTTTAGTTTCACCAGCCAAGGAGAAGAAAAGACCCAGCTTGATAAATGGTGAGAAGTATATTAGATGTTAAAAAAATATTTCATTTTTAATAATCCTAGGTGTTACTGACAACCTAGGTAAAAAGCAAAGTTCATTTCTTCAAAATATATTTAATCTGACAGTATCCCTTTAATTAAGTAGCAATTTAGATTTTCTTTTCCTCCACATACAAAGCTTTAATGAAACATGAAAGCCACAAAAGAAATTTGTGTGTGTTTCATGGTGAGGCGTGAGGAATGATTTTCTGTTTAAATTCACAGACAGTAGCTATACAAATAACATTTAATATTTGTTGGAAGTATTATCTGCCTTTTTCCCTCACAGCATTCCATTACTAAGGTAATAAGTACATGAGAATACACGATTTCCTGGCTACTGTATTGAATATGCACCTTTAAACAAAGTTAGACTTGGGAATTTACCCATATCTTAAAATGCTAATCTAACAGTAATTAAAAGGCCAGTGAATATGCTTTGATGGATTCCAGTCCCTGGAATATGACAAATGAATTCTGATGGCACTCAGGACTGCAGCAGAATCACAATGGCAGGGCTGCAGCCACCGGGGGAAGCCAGGGAAGCACATCCCTGCTCTGGCACAGGGCAGGGAGGAGGCACTTTGCTGGTTTGTGTGGGTGCTGCCCTCCTCTCGAGGTGTGGCCAGCCACAGCCTTTGTTTCTCATCTCCTGGCTGCTTCCAGGCTATGCTGAAGCAAAAATTTGGCTGCTTCTGCACCCCACCCACCCTCCCTCTAATATGTGCACCTCCCTTGCAGTTCCCTGTGCAGTGCTGGGCTCCTCAGGGAGCACAACAGCCTCCCTGGGGAAGAAAAGCCAAATAGCAGCATTGCCTTTCTCCCCAAAATTAGCTCATTTCATAGACCTCTCCAACCCCATAAGCCCCATTGTTAAAGAAGCATAAGGAGATCAGATAAATATTTCTAAATGAGATTCTATGTCCAATATCTCCTGCAAATAACCGTCTTGTTGATCTTCCTGTCTTAGAATCAGAAGAAAATTAAAACCTGGGTTGTAATACAATTTGGAAGTATGGCCTATGAGCTCCCAAGTGCATGCCTCTTTTGAACTGAGTGCAGCCCTCTTCAGAGGTACTTATTGCATGATGATATCCAAAAATTGCCTTTGCATTCCTTCTTCCCACACTCACGAAAAACCAAAATTTAATTAATGCTAATTAAAAAGATTGGTTAAAAAATAAAAAGGTCATATTTTTTGAGGCAGTCTTCTTAGATTTCCATGAACCTTTACTTGCCTCCCTATGTAAAGGGGATTCCAGCCTTCCTTCTTGCACAGATTTGTGTCTAAATCATGGCAGAATTCATCATGTGTCCCCCTTACGGAGGACCTGAAGAGCTCAAAAGCAGTTTGGGATTATACAAATAAGCCTTGCTCAGACCAGACAGGGGGTCCTTCCTCATCAGGGTTCTCCCTACAGGTAGCAGTTGAATTTTGAGCTTCCCCTCTGGCCTGGAGTCTGGAGGACACCCTTCCCACAGCTAAGGAAACATCCCAGCCACTGAGGCACCAGGTACCCCAGGGCTGACTGATCCTCCCTGAAAGTGTGGAGTTGGTTTGTGTAAATAATGAAATTCCCAGCAGACCTGAAGGAGAACACCTGTACTCAGGGGTTAATGCAGGAGTTCATTCCCAGCCTCCCTGAGAGGCAGTGTCAGAGTTTGAGTGGCTTTGCACACACCCTCTGGCAAAACCAGAGACTGCAGCTCAGCAGGAGCTTTAAAAACAGGAGGTTTGAAAGCTCAGCAGCATTTCACCAGTGGGCTCAGGGATGGCTCTGTGTGTCTCAAAGCCTGGCTCAAAGCATTTCTTCCAGGGCCTCACAGTGAAATGGTGCCAGTGCTGGAGACTGAACTGTGCTCTTCTGAGGAATGCCTATCCAGGTTTTTTCAAACAGGGCTTAGGGGCTCTCAGAAGGTTTAATGGAGTGGACACAGCACCACACCAACAGAGCTGCACAGGCTCAGGTGTGGAGCTGGCTGCTTCCTTGCCAGCTTGGACAGGATGATCTTAGTCTGGCCTGCAAAAGACCATGGAAAAATATCCAGAGTTCCAATCCATACCTTAAAAACAAGATCAGAGTATTGTTTCAAGGGGGTGGGGAAGATATTTTGTTTCCAGATTGTTCTATTTTTTTCCTTTGTGAGGAAGGATCTTATTATGAGCACAGCTGAATTTCCAGATGAGGTGAATTCCCCCTGTTACAAGTTCTGCTTGATCTCACTATCACAAACTGTATACACACCTCTAACATGTTCCTTGACTGCCACTTCTGTGTTTCCCTGCTCTTCAATCAGAGATAAATAAACGAAAGGCAGCATGATGCCTGTTATCTAAAAAGATTCAGGTAGAGCAAGTATCATAGCACAATCAGGGCTCTTGTAAATTGTATTTTCCTGGAAAGGACTTTTACTTGCCTTCTTGGATCATACACAGAGGAAGTCTGAGGTCCAGAGGGAGAAAATAACTTAGTAACCGAATGTTTGAACATTCATACAGGATTAATTACTTGTTTTATTTTTTTTTCTTTAATTTTAAATGACTGTACTGCTAGCAAAAGTAAGGAGTAAAGACTCTGATCTATGCCAGGCACTTAGTACATGCAAATACTCTGCAAGTTTTTCCTATCTTGAAGCATTTCAGCATAAACTACAAAGGCAAAGTGGACTGAACTGATCCCTGGAGAAAACATGTGCAACTGCACTTACATAAAAAGACTGCTTGCTTCAATAGATCTGTGCCCATTTATCCTCAGGATGAATTCACACATTTTTTTCTATTATTAGATGGACATCCTATTTCTAATGGAGCCTATGTGATCTAAGCACTTCTACTTATATTTCTCTAGAAGTAAGATTCTGTGCTTAGAGGATGAATTGCACTGCTGAGCAGTGCTGGAAGGATCAATTGAGGTGCTTTAACATTTGCAGTGCCATTATGCTCCATCTGAAATACTGGGCTCTGTAAGAAATTTCAAACAAAGCATCTGCTCAGTCTTGGTAAAGCAAATCTTTTGTCTGTGGCATATTCCACCAGCAAATTAGTGCAACAAGGATTAAACAAGCCCTTGAAATGTCATCAGAATGGATGAATTTCACAACAAATAATGGAAGAATTGTGAATGTCTAATAATCATTCCCCAAAACCTATTTCAATGAAAATTTGCATCCTCGCTGTCATGATGGCTCATAAAGTTCTAGTTAACATTTACTTAGGACAATAATTAAGTCAATTGAAGCACTTAATACCAAATGTAGGCAGAACGTGTCAGAGGGTTATGAGCAGTGGAAAATAGGTGCTCATTGCAGGGCAGATGTGAATCACAAGAGCTGCAGCCAGGGTTTCACTGGGTAAAAGTCAAATGTCAGAGTGCCTGTGCTTGGTTACAATTATGTGAGATCAGCTCTCTCTATCCTGTGAGTCAAATTCTCCACAGCCTTGGTCAACTTTCCTAACCTGTCTGTGCTACTATTAGGGAAGGAAAAAAGGAGTTTTCACCCCAATAGCTGGGGCCGTGTGAATGAATGCTCCTGACTGAGCTGTGGGCAGTGTGACAGGAAGGGGCAGTCCAACTGCAGGAGTATTTGGTTCACATCTGTGCAAGCAGCACAAGTTCAGCCTACAGCAGAGGGAGCTCAGGCATGAGGTTATGCCACAGCTTTGTTTTCCATATTGCTTGACCACAGGGAGACATTTACAGAAATGTTCTCACTAGATTACACTGATGACCTGAACAGTTTGTATAATCCATGACCTTCCTCCTTCCAAATTAAGGGGCTCTGCTGATGAAGATGCATGCACTCCATGTTGGTACCAACACTGTGTCCTACATGATCTGTCTGGGAGTTTTTCCACCTCTTACCAGTCTCTCTCCAGTGGTGGCAGTGGTGACTGGTAAGGCTCTGGCAGCAGTCATCTGGTTATCTCATGTGACAGTAACCAAAGGGATGTGCCAGCTGTGATAAGCTCCCATTGAACAAAAAAAAAACCCAACACATTTCTGGGAAGGTCTTTTGTTTTGTAATGACAGCAGCAGTTGTGTTGGATTTCAGACATCACAAACTGAAACATAAATAACATCCAGGCAGCCTTGAGGAAGGGGTTTAGTACTGCCCTGTAGGTACAAATACTTCAAGTTATGCACCCTCTACTTTTAGAAACCAGGAATTTATTTTTTTTAATGAACTCTCACCATTGACCATCAGTGGAGCAGGAAGAGTTTCCACAAGACATTTGCCTTTATCTCTGGTCCTCCAGATCCTTTTCTGATCTGCTACTCCCCACTCCTCCACCTGCTTCAATAATTCCTTTTCCTTGCATCAAAGAAATAGGATCTGAAGCCTGGACATCTCACAACAGTCCCTTTCTCCAGAACTCACTCCACTCACAACCGTGAGAAAGCAAATATTCCAGAAACTTCAGAGCTAAGGCACAGATTTTTTGATGGAGCCCCTTAAATCCACTGAGAATCTCATTTTGAGGATCTGTAAACACCTGCCAGAACTCTGACAACATGCAGTGCTGAGAACAATGACAATTAATGCAGAAGAGCTCAGGCATCTGCAGGCAGTTAAATGTAGGAGAGCTCTTTCTATACAGTCTGTGTCAGCATTTAAATTGTTTAGCAGCACCAAGTACAGCTCTGCCTGCTTAATTTTCTCCACCTAACAGGTGCCTTTGGATTTTAAAGATTTATACACCCTTCTGCAGTCAGCATTGAAAGAGGATCTAATACCCACACCCTATACCAAATGCAGGTCCATGTCTCCCAGTCCTTTGTTTTCATACAAATGTTGCCAGCCTTATTTGTTCCAGTTGGACAAGTTTTGGAGTAAAGGCTCTCCTTGACTGAGGGCAGCAGAATATGATCCCCAGAGATTAGTCTGTGGGTAAATTGCCACTTCCATCATGAAAGAATCTGGGAATATATTTCTAGAGCTAAGGCTTTTTGACTGAATCAGAAAATTAATTACATCAGATAATTCTATGCTTCAAATCCATAATTATATTTAACAACAACAGTGTCCAGCATTATCATCAGCTATCCAAAACAATGAAGGTGGATCCAGTGGGAATTCTGTGAGACTAAAACTGAGCACAGGGCCCTTGAACACAGTATGACCTGAGACAATGCCACTGTAAGACGTTTTTCTCTCCCTCTTTCCTCTCCTACAGGAATCACATCCTTTTCCTCTCACTCCTCAACCCATTCTCTACCACTCCCCCAATAATCTCTGCGCAATTATTTGGGGATGCACATTCTAAACCAGATCACTGAAAAAGGACTGCTTTTAAAAACAGACACTTTACCTTTAGGAAGAGGAGATTGGAAAGGAAGCAGCAACTGCTCAGACACCTCTGAGACAGCTCACCTTGAGGCCTGACCCCACTGGCAGGCAGTGCACATCAGCCTGAGATGTGACACTGATCTTTAAAAAGCCAGCTAAAAGTATGGCATGGAACAGCAGCCCCACAGAGCTGGGAAAAACGTGCTGTTGCTTAACAAAGGGCACCCAAATCCCTTCCCTGAGCTGATCTTTAAAAATTAAAGTGACCTAAAGCTAATAATATTTTAAAATGTTGTTTGTTAAACAAACAAACAAACAACATAGCAAGAGAAGCAAAGGCAATAATTCTTAACAAAGAGCATCCTGTGATGTCTGTATTTCTGTGAGAACAGCCCTTGGCATTGCTGTGCTGAGAGTAGAGGACATTTTATAAACATATTTCTAAAAAGAGCAAGTATTCAAATTGGAAATGCCCGTTTGGTTTACTCTCCCCCTCTGCAGCTTGTGTACTCCTGCAGCAGATAACAGAGAGGACAGCTCTTGCTAGCAGGCTCCTCTCAACATTCTCTTCATTAACTTACAAAAAATAAAAGCTCCATCCTGCATTGTTTGATGGTAATTAGAAGCTGAATCACGCGATATGTCAACTTTCTGATGTTCTTTGCATGTTTACACTTTATACCAGCACATTACACCTAGTTTTATTCAGGGCTTTCTTACAATCCTGTGCTATTACAGAGTGTAGTTTGTGGAGCTGGTGACATACTTCAAATACAATGGAGGAAAACGTAATTTTTTAAGTTCCACAGAAGAGGAATCAATGTTAAAACAATCTCTGTGATCCTTGGTTATGCTGGGAATCTTTTCAATTCACGAAATAATGCAATGATTTTTCATCACAGGTGCAGATATTGGACAGAATCAGAGTAAGCAGAGAAGATGCAGATTACTTTTCTTTCTCTCTTTTAGCAGTACTGGTAAATTCAGGGCACTACTAGTTTGGAATTAATACTGGTCTGTACCAGTAGAGGCCAACTGGCATTTCAGTATTAAAGATCTGAACAAGGTCAGCAACCACTTCTCCACAGAGAAATCCTTAAAATACCATAAACACTATTTAGCCAAGAGAGTCCACAGGCAGCATTATACTTTGCTTGGTACCTGAACTTGCTGTTTGGGCTACATGAATGTATTGTTCATTTCAGAGCTGCTGTGAAAAAAGGATGGACAAGAATCCTCTGGCTACCAGAAAGCAGTCAGTTCTCATTTGGGTAAAACTGCTTATTTCTGTATCTATCTTTCCTCTTGTATCATATCCCCTTCCCTCAGTTACAGCAAAAGCTGCCAAAGGCTGACTCATTAGGACACATACCATGGAAATACAAATACTCATTTCAATCCGTGGTCACTTCATGCCAGCCTGAAGTCACTCCCATCTGTGAGTCACGCAGCCAGCACACCTGGGAAGCTCCAAGAGAAATGAACATACTATTTAAGTCAGGATGATGATTCAGTATCAGAGGATGGGCATGACAAGCACAATCACATGTAAAATAGGTAGAAGTCCTTTTATAAAGCTGGCTGTTTGCATTTCTTAGTGTCTCTTTAACTCCCATGCTTTTTCAGGGCAAAATGTTTTATTCCAGGTCAGATTACCAGTAAAGAAATAGAAACCTCTCAACTCTGTCACAACCCCGCAGAAACTGGGAAGACAAGATTTGATGGTAAAATAAACACAGCTGGAGACAGATCAAAGCTACGCAGGCATTTTTCAGCAAGAAAGATGACAACTTTTCTCAAAGGAAATTCGGGCTTTTACTTACTCTTGTGATGCTCAGAACATCTGCATTCAATATCCCAGTTCTTTTACTCTCTCGGTGGGACTCTCTGTGGCACCTTTCAATGAGGTGCCCAATTCCCAATGACTTTCAAGGAGGTTTAGCCACCTGCCACAAAATTGTTCAAGATTTGATTCCTGTTATTCCCAGCTTGGACAAAGCAAACCAGGAGATTCCTTCCACTTGCCACTTTGCTGCCAGTCAGGAGTTTGCCCTCACATAAATTGCCCAACCTTTCCATTCCTCTTTTTAGCCAACCCATTTGTGAAGTAAAAATCCCACCCTACTATTAATATATTTAATACTTTTAAAGATGCTTTGAGCTTGCATTAAAGGTACACTATAGACACATCCATACCTAAATTACCAACATTCAAAAGTAACAGGAAAAATATTTGTTGGCGGATTAGCCACATATGACCAATGTCAAATAAAAATATGCTCTGGTTTTGCTAAGGTCATTTAGTGCTGTGCAATTCTCATGAGGTAAATATTTTTGAAAGTGGGGAATGCTTTGAGATTAAGCAATACATTACAGTTTTTGATCAAATGCCAGAAGCCATAGGTGAATAGGAAACAGACATCAGTAATTACAGTTCGTACTTCAGCTATTTCAAAACCCCTTGCTTCAATGAGCAAGTATTAACTGGACAGACACTCCTTCACAAATTAGAGGCTGCAAAGACTTATTACACACCACATTTATCTTTGAAACTTGTCCAACAGAATTAAACTAGAAAAAAAAGATACAGATTATGGTTGCAGGCAAAAAACTATTAAAACTCTAACAACTATATATGTTTTTATCTGTCAAACTGTCCCTGCAGCCACTCTTTGGTTAAGGAGCTCAGGAATGCAGTATTAAAAAATACAAGTAATTGTATTAGTATGCTGTTGTCAAACTTCAAACTGGCTGCATTTTATCACAGGAGCTGATAAAAGCATTTCTTGTGCAGGCTTTAAAACACAATAGAATTGCAAGAACATGAGATGGGAGCAGAAATTAAAATATGGCACCTGAGAAGCGTTCAAGGAACAGCAGCACTGCTCAGTGAAACTGTGCAGAGCCCCACAACTTGACCTCATTAGGGTTCCTGAGAACCCCAAAGCAAACCCCTGACCCTGGCACAGCAGCTGAGTGACAGGCCCAGTTCAGAGGCCAGACTGACCAAGCCTGGCCCACAGCAAAGCAGGCCAGGATGCTCCAGAGATGGCCTTGCTCAAACAACAACAGGAACTGTGAGAGCACATTCTGCTTCCCAGGTAGTTTCTTGGTTTACTTCAGAGAGCCACACTTGGGAAGCCACATAATTGTTCCTCTAAAGACTTAATGCTACTCAGGATATCCAAGACAGTACCATGACTGATGTTGGATGAAATATCAAATTGTGGTGGAGAGAAAAACTGGAGCAAAACCCGTGCATGCATTTATGCTTTTCAGGACTTCTAATAAGAAGGAAGCACTTCAGCAAGGCTGCCTTTAAGCTGCTGCCCAACCCAAGACAGCATCAAATGAACTTCTAATAAATATCTGGCTTCATAACAGAGTTGTACTGATATTTATAATTTAAGTACATTCCTCTAGATCGGTAATTTCAGTCAAACAAGAAGATACTGCAAACTTTTCATCTGCAAAAAGAATTATTACTACATCTCAAATTTAGTTCAGTGTAAAAAGTTACATATTTAAGCTGATTAAAAAGCTTTCAGCTAACTAAAACAAGCACATGGATTGGTTTAACACTGTTAAACAGGAAACATTAAGTCTCAGAATGCCCTTCTACTTGTTCGGCCAAAATTCACATCACAGACCAAAACTACTGAAAAAAAAAAGTGCCAGCACAATGCAAGACATTTAAAAACAATTTAGGAAGATGATTATTAAAGGTACAGTTCTACATTCATTTATTTCTTATGCATTTCTATGAACTCTAGAAAGCTGTATTAGGCTTTTGTATTTTCCCTGTTAGAGATTTTTGAACACGGTATAATTCTGGAAATCAACTCATATTTTAAGCCCACACTTTAGGTGAATAAAGAGGTTTGAAATGTGGTCATTTTTAACTTCATCACACAAGTCACCTGATGCAAATATTCTGCATCCTTCCTAAACAGTTCCACTATTAATGGCCTAACATAAAGCTAATTGATTTCGTGTCAAATATTTCAGGTAACTGGGCAACAGCTGTTTTTGAGGGCTTGGATTTCTGTTAAAGCACATTTTCCAAACAAAGAACACAGATCCTTGCAATTAGATCAAGATCTTGATTTGAAAAATACTGTTACTCTTCAGAGCAAAAAAGAAAATAGCTTATTCAATAAATGATACTTTAAAAAGTTTAATAGACTGAATGCCTGCAACTTCTGGACAGGAACATTTGGAACTGAGAAAGATCCTGATGTAGGGTCATGGTGTAACCTGTGTGTTTACACATGCAAATATGCAGTTTACCTTTACAGTCACTTCACTAGAGACAGCACTTGCTTCCTTCCACACAAAAGTTTGCAAAGCAAGGAAGTTTATAAACCATAGTGTGAGATTTATGGTGTTATACTGCAGAAACCTGTTCAGCCCCCAATTTACAATCCTGGCAATTGTATTCAACTCTGTCATCATAACTAATTACAGCTAACTGCAGATTACCATATTGCAAACTCTCATCTGTGTGAAAGAAATATGATGTTGAAAAAAAAGAATCAAATATCCTGAGGGCTAATGAACAAAAATGCACTATTCCATCTTGGACTGCAAACCTGAACTCTTCGAATTGCTGCAGTGAAACTTCAAATTGCTATTTGTTGGCAAGTTGTTTTAGCCCCAAGTACTTACACAGTAAATCACCATTACACTAATACCATACCTTTGGCCTGAAACATATTAATCTTGGTTAACAATAACTGACATTTACATTACCAATTCAATTCAGGCATTGTGGTGACTAAACTTATATGCAAGAGCTTCAGGGAGAAAAGTTATTAGTTTTGAATGTGTACTTACTTTTCACTGAGAACAATTTTGAAGAAACGTTATCATCAATTCCTGTTATAATCTTATAACATAAACATTCAAATCCTAATTGATCTGTAAAACATTTGACTTGGAGTAAAATCTGCATTTGTATCTTGGGTGCAGTTAACTGTACAACATAACAGTTCAGATCTTTTTCCAAGATATGTATTCATATATTTTTATCTGGGACTTTAAGACCTGTGTTCTTAGATAGGAAAAAAAACTGGGAATCTGAAATAGTCTGAAGAATGTGGCACCAGGATATGACCAATAGTACAAGATCCTGGAAGGACAGGAAGGATGGACTTTTTTTGGTATTTATATGTACTAAGGTTATAAATGCCCTTGGTTTAAAAAAAATAGGTTGGGTTTGCTCTTCTTTATTTAGTGCCTTCCCCCAACTTTCAAGCAGAAAAGTACTTACTGCACTAAGTCTGTGTAGCCCCAGAAGCAAACATACCCTTCTCCTAATACCCACACATTGTAATTGCAGTAAGCACAAAACACATTTGGACCAAGGATTTTATTTCAACATCAAAGAGTTCTCTACCAGACTCCAAATTCATCCTGAAATGTGTTATCTTTAGGTTTCATATCTAGGAGAAAAATTTAACACAGTATTGATGTTTAGATAGTATTTTTGCTGTATTATTTGTAAGAGTGCCAAAACAAGATAGTGCACTTTAAAAGCATTAAGATAAATACAAGGCATTTGATGTGTTCTGCTTTGTTTTGGGAGGATTTATGAATAGATTTAATAAGTTGCCCACAAAAAGTCTTCGAGTAACAACAGGTATTTGACTCCTGAGGAAAACAGGATGGATTACATGTATCCCATGTTGCTTTTTGTTTCCCATCTTTTCTTGGCCTCAAATCTGAAACAGAGCACAAAACCCACATTAGGAATGATGAGTGTTTCAGGTATTTAGACATGCTATTCTTAACAAAAAAATAAATAAAAACTTATTTTTAATACTGTAATAAAGACATGAAGACAAATATAGCCATACAACCTCCACTTTATTTCTTATAAATCCTCTGTACTTAAGTCTGATACACTCCCAAAAAAGCCCACCAAAACCCAACAAGGTTAAACTAAACAAATAAGATTAGCACAAGCCTATTTCAACTAAGAAAACATTTCACTGAGATTGCATTGTACACACTTAGTGCCAATGAAACCACAAATGTTTAATTCCATACTCAAATGACTTACCCCCAAGCAAGCTTCTTTTTCTTTTGAGCTTCTTGGGCAGCCTCTGCTTCTTGCTTGGCTTTTACAAAGTTGCGGCAAGCGGCAGCTTTGGCAATTTTCACACCAAGCTAAGACATGAAAAGGAACAAAGGAAAACTGATTAGATGCAAATGGCTCATATGAAATTTAAGCCTCACAAATTACTTGGTCTGATATTGTTTCTCAAAAGTCAACAGATACTAAAATATCTTTCAAATATTAGGCTGATGATGCACTATTAGACCGGACAAACAAGAGTGTGTCCTGAGGGAAATACAAAGGCGTAGGATCCTGGGGCAAGCAATCCTTTTCACCAAATCCTCCATTTCCAGAAACAAAAGCAAAGGGCAATGGCTCACTGGATCCTTTTGTTTGTTTGTTTTACATAGACAGACATATCCAAGTACACAGCCTGCATTATTAGGACCAGTCTGTGACCTCAGCTATGCTAACACAATAGAACCAGGTCTCACCAGTGTCAAAAACACCCAAAAAGACACTTTTACACAGGAAGAGCTGCTACCACCACATATTTTTCAGTAGAACCACTAGACCCGTTTTCATCAGTCTGTCCAAAAATAAAAGATGCAGTGTCCTTAGTGTCTATCTCCACACTGCAAGGTTTTGGATTGCAGAACCTATGACAGCTCTCCATCCAGGTGAATACCACTTCCATAAACTTATGTAAACTGTGAGAATTAACTTCCCTTTAGTGAATGTCAAGAGCAGGAGGGAAAGGCAGGGGACAGTAAAGAAAAAAAGATGGAAGAAGATACAGTGAACTATGACCAGTTTATTTCCCTTAATCAGGGAATTTGTAACTTGTAGCTACATTTTGTGGTTGTTGCCTTGACTTGACATTATGAGTTATGAAGGAATTAATTCTCAGCAGTTACTGCTGTTCTCCAAGACAGGCATGCAATTCATTTACCCCAAATTGCACAAACCAATGTGGACAAACGGGTTTTCTTTCAATCCACACCCAAATCTATTGAAATTAGCAAACATTTTCTGGCTGGATATTCTAAATTTCCCCCAAAATGCCATGGAGACATCAAAGAACTGGAGACCCAAGGGGAAGAATACTCTATAACACCTTGGCTGAAATGCCACTATTAATGGTTAGACACTTGAATAATCTCCAGCATCTATGCAGACAAATATTTACTCTGAGAAATGCTTTATCCAGATCAGATGAGAGAGAACTCAAGAACACATCTGCAGGTGTAGATGCACTGATACATTTTCCACAACTATCCCATCACACTCACAATAGGTTAAGTGATCATTTTGTTAACAAAGAGGAAAAAGGAAAAAAAACCAAAACAACAACCCAGCATCACTACAAGCTCTTCTACCTTATGGTCCTCTCAGGGTTCAAGAAGGAAGAAAGCAGCCTTTCTGCAGCAGCCTTTAAGGAAAGGCAGCAAGCACAACATCAGCTTGGGCTTTGTTTGAGGCTCTAAACGCTGGCAGTTAAGAGCTGAGCATAACAGTTCAAAAAGAAAACAGATATTTTCATAAACATAATATTTAAAAGGGAAGAAAAGCACGCTGAACGAGTTTCTCACCCACTATTTGCATGTCTTATAAGGTCATAAATATGTACCTATGGAATCATCTTGATGCACAAAATACTGTGACCAGCTACTTCAGAACTTCTGTATTATCTATGTAGTTTTCCCCCGAGCATGAACGTTTTTTATTAACAGTAATTCAATGCCAACATCTCAACTGCTAAATTTCAGGTCAAAGACTAAAAACATAACATTCTTTTATTTGCATTGCCACTTAATATTTAAGGGCAGCTATTAACCTCAATATAATCGCAGTATAAAAATGCTTAAGAAAACTCACCTAAAACATTCAAAAAATGTTTACTTTTAAATTGAAACAGGAGTAATTATTAGTTTAAACAATGGAGCAATCTGATGGCTGAAGTCACTCAGCAGAACCATGCCTTTATGAGAGGTATTTTACCTCCTAACACATTTGAAAATTAACTTTTAATGTGTGAGGAATAACAGAATCTCCTTAAAATATATTCTAGTGGCCTATTGAGCACTTATACAATACAAAGATGCACAAACAAGCTCTGAAGAAGTGTTGTAAAAAAATCTTTTTGTCTGCATTTTTTGGAAGACAGAGTGAGTTCTTCCATCTTTGAAAAGTACATTAAAAAATGGGATAATAAGATCCTCTGTACTGTATGTGTGCATTTTGCAGCATTGCTACAATTTCTAGGCTACATAGAGTCGAATTTTCAAGACATGAAAACCAATGTTGCATATAAACACACACAAACATTTTAGTCAGATTAAATGTCTTCTGCTGCCACCCAAACCCAGACATACATCTTCACTCCCTGCTCCCCCCCAGAAGAAATCCATAAAAGCTTGGTCCATGGATTTTACATTAAAAAAAAAAAAAAAACCACACTAACATTTCAGGTCATCAGATAACTCAATAAAATACAATCTTAAAAGAAGTAAGAAAGCATGAATAAGAATATATACAACAATTTCTTGTGTAGTCAAAGTATCAGCATTTTCCATATAGAACATCCAATATTTTGCTGCATTTTAATTAAGGTGTCTAAACATTATCACAAAGAACTGCAAATTGGTCAGAGCACGCAGTAAGGAAAATTAAGCTCTAAAGGCTTTTTATCACCATATTTCAGGAACCAAGGGTGTAAAATGTTCTAATTTGGGATATATTAAAAGCCATAAAAGGTCTTTCAAAAAGATTAATGGTACTTTGCTTGGATTTAAGATAAGGGCTTTAGCTGGTTGGAAAAGCAGGGCCCTGGCTAGACCCTTGAGGCATTCATCTTTACAGCCACTTGGAAGATTTGTAAAAGCGTCTGCATAACCTCAAGCAAACGCACTGCGACATTTTTTTTTTAAATTCCTTTCAATTTTACAGGTTTAAAGTGTGTAAATTATACTGGGTAGTAAAGCTGATATAATGGTTCATCCTTGTAACACTATATATATGTGTATTTTGAGACAAACTTAAAAAACAACTTAGTTTCGACGGGGCAAAACCCATTCCATTTTAAAGCTGACCAATAATTATGTCAAAATATCCTACTCTAGATGTTTAATGTAGCAGAAATGAAAATTTCCTACTCATCTGAAATTGTTACCTTGTAACAAGTATCTGAAGCTTTGCTTCTTTTTGAACACTTTCAAGGCATTTCTTTAAAAATACCAATTATCATACTTTAACTTCTTTATGGAATAACAGGTCTCTATGAAAAATATTTATGCCATTCTCTTTTGTTCTTTAATTAAATGAAAACAGATGTTTTCTGAAGTAAAGCGGAACCATTACTGGAGTACTTAAAGTGTTAAGGTCTTTAATTTTTATATCAGTTTGGTCTACAATTCCTGATTGTCTTTACTCAAGCTCAACATTAATGTCAAGCAAGTTACCTAGGAGACGAAAGAGATCAAAGAGACAAAAAACCCTCAAATGTCTGATTAATCAAGCCTGCAAACAGCTTATTTCTTTTAGCCTGCATGCAAGTATGAAAATGAGATTCTGGGAGCCGTACATTGTGCAGATTTGTTCATTCTTATCAGAACAAAGCCAGCGGCAGCTTATTTCATGGATCATTGGCACTGTCATCAGTGCTACACAGAACGGGTGACAGCTCCTCATTTTGAGGCTTGAACAAAATTAGCAAAAAGTCGGCACAAATTAGCCTCTCATCTTTTTAGTAATATGACATTATTCATTTACTTTTTATCCAATTTTTAATTTTTTCCTTGTCAGCTATCCCTTTCTAGTGTTTCTTGCACAGCATCATAAAACACTTTTAAAACAAGCAAAAGAAATGGCTGAAGTTGAAATAGAATGTAAAGTTCAGGCAGAAGAGTAAACATTTTTATTAAGTTGCAACAGAATCTACTGTAACTTCCAGAAAACTTCCTTGCAAATCAGGACATTTAACATTAAATATCACAAAGCAAAGACTTGCCTTTAAGATAGGACTGTAAAATGTAAATGCTGAATGACACAAGTACTGAGACAACAGAATCAAGAACTGCTCCAGAAATACTGAGATATGAAATACAAAATATTAAACATACAAAAGCTCCAACAAAACATCTATATTCAAACAGGTCCTGAAATATCCTATGATCATAGCAGAGAAGCCAAACAGCCTTTTAATACAGTGTTACAGTTTCCCATCAAATATGAATCTAGTTATTTCAGGCTTGCCTCCAGCAATGATTTTCTCCTTTTATGTTATGGAATGTTATCCATTGCTGACGTATATAAAATATATAAAGCAAACAAGAATACCGAGTGGATTTTGCAGTGAAAATTGTCCCCTTTCAATGATGTGCTCAACTTCCCCTGTAAAATACTTTGTAATACCTTTGTTGTATTTTTATGCTGTGTATTACAACATCAAATTATATTTGGATGACACAGTAATGGAGGAAGGACAGAAAACTGCTCTAATATTAAGCTCTTTGCTAGACTTAAACATTTAAATGCAAGTAACTTCCTCCATTCATGAGAAAGCACAGCATTAAAAAATTAACCATAAGCTGTTAGATGCTTTACAGAGCCCCCTTATAACAAAGGCAGTTTTAAAAAAAGAACTGTAGTACTGTTTTCAGCAATTTCTTTATCTCTGTTCTTCTAAGTAAGAAAGCTTATTAACAAGCTTTGAACTTAAAATCACATTTACAATAATGTGCCATCAACAGTTTTATAAGCTAATTAGAAAAAAAGATTAATTAATGACTGGCTGCTAATAAAATGGCAATCATGAAGAAAGAAACCAAGGGTGCTAAGCTTCAACTACCACCAATTAAGAGCTAATTACAAACAAATTATATATGTGTTTTGCTGTGGGCTTTAATTTACTAAAATGGTTTTAATTAAAAGAGAAAACATGCTGATTAATTGAACTGCAGAAAAAATCTACAGTATAAACTGTGCTTTGTCTGTCTCTTTAATTAGACTTGTAACATCTGAAATCTTTTTTTAAGGTTTGTTAAGGAAAAGCTATACATAATTAAGGGAGCATAAGAATGTAATTCTAGGTGATAACCCTGCCATGTTCCAAAGGTTAAAAGAAAACCACCTCAATGAAGAGGAATATTTGGAAGCACCTTCACTAAGGTAAGAAAGGAAATCCTTCTCAGATTAAAAAAAAAAAAAACCAAACTCGATTTTTTTTCCCTTTTTTTTTTTTTGAAGGGGGGCAATTCTTCCACAACCATTGTTCCAAGTTAATTTGTGCTTGGTTACACTCCATATAAAATTGCATCACTTCAGGTACATAAAAACACTGTGAGAAATTATGAACATTGCACAGAACTTAGAAATGTATTTTACCAACAGAACAGCATCAAATACTAACTCCTGTCCATCTCTGGCAGTAATGTCATCACAATCAATCATCTCCTACCCAGATTCTCACATGGAAACCAGTTTCCAGAATGGTTCTCAGCAGTTATAACCAACCAACTGCCTTGTACACTTTCCCTTAATTTATATAACCAGAGGTTACCTGCAGACAGGAGACACTAATTTGATGATGAGAAAATGGCCAAAACTGATACATCACATTTTCAAGACAACAGCAGGACTGATCTTGCTGTAACATGAGCATGATATTCCAGTGAACAGCCAATTAATTTCATCAATTACAATGTAGATCTTTCATTTAAGCTTGATTAAATACCAGTGTCCCTATAAATTGCAGCTTAAGTCTTTCCCCAAAATGCCAGAAGCCACTAAGCCAAGTGCTTGGGAAGTGCTGTTGAAAAGTCTGTGCTATTTAGAGACTGACAAGTTCTACAGCAATTTAGCACACTAAATTACAAAATATTTCAGAAGTTACTTTTGACAGGTGAGTCTAATATGGTCAAGATTATTTAATAGTGTTCAAGTTACACTCCTCAGGCTAATGTGTTCTTAGACAATGTGGCACCTGCCTACCAGGCAGCTCAAAACACCAACAAGTGCAAAGTCTGGGCTTTAGTCAGATCAGTTCTCACACTGTTAGAGCTGTAAGAAATCTGTATTTTGCATTTTGAGACACTAAACCATGATCTTAGCACAAAAACACAATGAAAAAAATCTCTTTCTCTAGGGGGAAAACATGCTTGGAAAATATATTTAAGGAGTAGTGGTGGGGGATCTTTTTAAGATTTTTTGGTTTACCTATGAATACAATTTTTACAAGAATCAGTCCAAACTGAAACTGATTTATAGCAGAGTGAAATTACCAGATATCTGCACTTGCCATCCTTACTCAAAGGGATAAACACATCCAGCTATGCACAGTCACAGTGCTCTAATTTATCAACATTTACTCTTTAAAAAAATCTAGGTGGATTCTTACTAACACAGTAGGAACAATTTAATTACATCTCAAGATAAAATTCCAGGAAGATTTTTACAAAGCACAAAAAAGTTGACATAATTCCAAGTGTCTGTTGCTAGCTCCATATCCCAAGTACTTGCTACTATTAGAGCTCAGCTATCCAATCCTAAGGCATCACCAAAAAATCATGTCATTTCAGCCCAGATAAATGTTTACATGAACTTTATTCCCTCAATAACTTTCATTCTAAAATGCTCAGATATTTTTGGTAACTCCCACATTAACATTAACATTTCTCTTGGCATCTCTCAAGTTAAATAAGTCATCCTTAAATGCAATGTTCAAACAATAGCTTTAGGTATGCCAGTGTACATCTGAAAAGCACAACTATAAAACATGAAGGACTCTGCCAATGCTGGAAGCCCTGGAATGTGATAACAAAGACAGCAACTGAATTACAACAACACTACCTGTGCATATTGTACCAGGCACACTGCAATGAATTGCTCAGTTATTTAATACTAATAGCACTGCACTGCAGGTAATAAAGAAATAATTCAGAAGTCTTAACTTGAAGATCTACAGTGAATTACTGAGTATGACCCACCTGTATTATGATGTTGCTCAACACATTTATCAAAGCAGTGTTTATCCTGGACACTGTAATTGCACCACAGCACTGAGGTGCTCCAGCCAGAAGCCCAAGGAGCAGAGTTACTGAAGGCCTAAACTATTCTCTAAAATAATGCAGAGATTCCCGTTTGGTTTTTTTGGTTTTTTTTTTCAGGAAGAACTTCACTTGTGTATAAAATAATGAAATCAAGAACTTAAAGATCACCAGACCTCTCAGGGAAGCAGAACACCCCACAAGATAATGTGCTGTGGGGATGGCCAAGGATGCCACAGCTAGATCTGCTACCATGATTACTGACAACAGGAGACATGGGGTAATTCTTGGTAGTGAGCTTTGCCCAGAGATCAGACAAAACATTCATCAGTGTTATACATACAGTTCATATTTTTAATAGAAATGCAACTGCCAACAAAAAAGGGGGAACACACCAGCCAGTCTCAAAAGCTACCTATGAATCCACCCATGCAGTCACCAGTAAACACAGCCTCATGCAGGAGGTAATCCAATTCTCACTCCAAAACCTTGAGGGCTCCTGGATTGAGCAGCTTTGTTTTAAAATCAGCATTTGTGCGCATTTGTCAAAGCAAAGTAACCAACAAATAATATACTGCCCAAAGCCTAATTTAATGCAGTGCAGTGACATTTTCCTTAAAGAACCTGCAACAAGTACCACTTGGAAACCTGAAGACCCAAAACCTTAAAATGGCATCATTTAGGCTTTTAGAATGTAAAATTCCATGATGCACTGACAGCTGCTAGATTATGCATATTGCCTAAGTCATCACTGATTTTAAATGAATCTGATTTTAAAAAAAGCTTTTCTCACTGTGTCACAACGAAAGGATATTGACAGCACCATTTTGACATTCCTCTGCTTTTTAGGACATGTTTTCACCGTCTATACTCATCATCTGTTTATTTTTGGCTTCGTTTTTCTAAATACTGAAAGCTGCCCTATCAGTTTCACAGGCTTATAAATGTTATACATCAAAAATTAGTTTCACTTATTAAGGCAGGAAACGGCTTTAAGAACTCTGGGATCTGTGCCTCAAAGCAAAAGCTTTATCAGCAGGTTCCAGTCACTGCTTCTTGCAAAAGAAAATGGTGCCGATTAAAACCCCACACACCTGATTTCAAAAAGAACACCTACCCACTGAACATCTCTCACAGGGCTGCAAGGGGAGCTGCACCCCAAACACCACAAAGATGCTTCTCACACACTCCCTGGCCCCAGCCCTGTAACACCGCTCAAGAAAAAGGAAAACTACACGTAAAGAGATGGAGTTGAGATAAAAGAACAATAATTCAGCCACTTATTATGGCAGACTTCAGAGGTGGTGTGCTTCAATACAGCCACAGCACAGCTTCATGCCTGACCTGCTCACAGAGCTGTGCTGCTTTTGGAGGTTAGAGGGATACAAATAGCTATATAATTTAAAAATGAACTCACTTCTTAGAGTCATTGTATAATAAAATGGACATTTCTGTAAATTGCTAAGAGAAGAAAAGTAGCAATTAAATGAATACTCTAAAACATGAAACCAATATTATATTAACTGTATTTGTACACAAAACAATGACTGTTCAATCAATCTCTTCCATAATCAAATCCTTTTTTTTATAGCTCTTCACTGAAACAGTCACTGTTAGAACAATTTCCTTAGTAAAGAAAGTATTTTGTAAGACCCATTAAAAAAAAAAGAGTTTCTGAAAATCACAAAGGAAAATGAAGCTTGCAGTGAGCAATGGAGCACATCTTTACAAGAACAGAGAACCCCAGTGAATTCACATGGATTCTGCCTCGACAGAACTTCTCATGAGAGATCAAGCCAGCCATCTGAGTTTTCCTTCTTTCAACATACTATTTGTTCAGATAAACCCACTTAACCAAAACCAAGTCAAGGCTGTGAATACTAATAATGTTTCAAGCATTTTGTTTTCAGAATTACAACATGCTAATATTTGAAAGTCAACAATTTGGAGCTAATGTTCCACAAATAATAATACACTGCTGTAGCACCTGGGATATGCTAGATGTTGTATAATCCCATGGCTACCAAAATCAGATAACAGTTTATCATAAATATTACAAAACCTTAAAACTTCTTACATTAATTTGTTTTTATAGTCAAACAATTTGCACTAGAACCTCAGTATGTTTTATTGATTATAATACTCCAACCACTTTAGAGGAGATGGGATAATGACATTTGTGAAGGAGAACAGCAAGTGTTTTTCATGTTGTACACATGAAAGGTAATAAAACAGTCAGAGGCTGGTCAGATTTAAAGGGAACATCAGGACACATTCCTACCACTGTCAATAGCTGTTATCTTTGCAGACTGAAGTTTTGTGAACACTGGTGACAAGGCAGATAAAGAGTCTAGTCATTAGAAACTGCCCAGAGTGACTAAATGGAGCAGTTTAATGATTTTGTAAGAACACTCACTGAGGAACAGTTACTTTTACCTGACCTCAGAGAACATTAAGAACTGTATTTCCCACTTCAAAAGCTGTCTGTTTTTAAAGCCAGCACAATATTGTAATACACTGCATTAAACAGATTTAAATCTGAAATTTTACATTAAAGCTTAGTTTAAAACACTGTATTTAAGAAACATTTCAAATATTTGTATGGGAATGAGAAGCAGTCAAAATTTGTCTTTACTTTTCTAATCCTTTTCTAATACCTTTGAATTTTGCAAGCATATACAGTGGGCAGAAAATTCCCATTACCTCTGTGAAGATGGAAGAATATGCAAGATAAAGGAATGAAAGCAAAGTAGCATAAATCACGAATATTTATAGTTTAAATCATACTACTCAGATGACTTAAAAAAGATCACTTCTCTACTGACTGAAATACTACTTATTTTTTGGTTTTCTTATCTGGCTTCAAAACTATTCAACTATCTTTTCATCCTAATTTCTTCCTCTGCATTTTCTCCTCTATGCACAACCACGAGTGGGGAAAACAGCCTTTGTGGACTTGAGCTATTTTTACTTCAGCTGCTATCACCTACCCCATGTGCACAAATTGAACAATTTCTTAAATGAAGTTACCACAGCTATCTGATAGATTCCTTACTAGTTTTAAGTACTCACTAAGCAGTAGATGCAGGTTTAAAAGTTCCCATTTTTATGGCAGCTTTCATGAAATTATTCAGCTACACCAACTAACAAGCCAACATCTTGAAAAAATTGTGTTACTCTGGACTTGTTTTTAGGTATGCATTCATACACTGAACAATTATGACAATTGAGAAGAACTATCCAACACAATTCTAAGGCTACAGCAGTAGTACAGACAGACATCCATCTACTCCCATTCTTCTTCAGAATTCTTCCAGCCAGCAGCTCCTGACCACAGGAACACACAGAGAAGCAAGCACTGGCACACAGCTTGGGGTTCAAATTTGCTCTAGGATTGCTAAATCTCTACCTGTCTTCGGGCTTCCCAAGCTTATGGGTGAGGTAATGCAAAAAGAATTATGAGGCACAGGGAACTGAGAAGAAGGGAGCATCCTACTCCAGTCCTCTTGGCTTGCAACAGGGAGAAAAACCAAAAGCTCAACACAGATGACCAGATACCAACTCAGAGGAGCTGTGGAATGAGCAGCAAAGCTCTAAAGCAAGGGCACTTGGGACAGTTCATGGCTGTATATTCAATTCTCAAACACAGCTACAGCTGTCCAAGCATTGCTACATCAGCAGCAAAGTCCTTCAATCACTGACAGGGATCTGCTCAGGAAACAGGAAGGATGCTGCAAACAGTCTTCCATGCTGTTTTACTCATGACACTTTCAGTCCATGTGCAAAACTAAATGAGCCCTCAGAGTTTTTGGTAACAGCCACTTACCTCACGAATGGCTAATCTGTCACTCAGCTCCTCAGCCTTGGCAATGTCACCTTCAGCCACACACTTCTCTATCCTCAGCTCAAGGCCAGACTAGGAAAAAAAAAAAGGTAAATGCCTTTAGAACAAAAAGAACATATTTAAGAGGAGTACCTCCTTTCTAAAAATATTTCTTTCATACAAAATCTTTAAGACACTACATAAACCTGTAATTTGTGTGCACCACCAATCACTCTGTCTGTGCATTGTAATGGACAGTATAATTAAGAATTCACTGAGAGGCTGCCTGAGCACAAATCATTGCATTAGTTCCACCTTATGTGCAGGATAATACTATAGGTTAAAAAAATTACACGGGCTAGTTTATGCCTGTCACAATAAAATTTCATCTGAAGATCTGGCTTATCTCTTCCATCCCTGGAGCTTTCTAAACAAAATGTGAAATATATGTGTCAGGTAACATGAAGAATGGCAATTACCACTGTATCGTTACAGCTCTAAGATCTTATCTTTACCCAAAAAACAGAGTTCTGGCACAAAGCCACTCCACTGTGCTAATAAATTAAAAATTCTAGCAGCTCTATGGAAAACAATGAAAAAGTTTCAGGATTTAAAGGCTGTTTTCTTATTTTCAAAGGTAAACATAACTTGCTTAATGGCAACACTTACAAATAACATAACAATAAAAAGAAACTATTTCCTGGAAATTATAGTTGTGAACTTCTGAAGGAATACAGAAGGGTAGCACTGACTCCAGAATTTCACAAAAAAACCCCCTCACTCTCATAACAGAAGGCAATTTACAGCCTCACTGGTTTTAAATATTAGTGAAGCTAAAGAAAACACCTTTCACAGTTCCACAACATACACTGTTTTATGAGATAAAAGTGAAAAAGCTAATGGAATTCTTGAGAAACAGTGATCTGCAAACACTGCACTTGAATTATTTCAGGTGGTAGATGAAACAAAATGCACAATTGGAAGTTGCAGTCACGGCAAATTCTGTTGAGATGCCTTTTCTGAAAATAACTACATGTATCTTCCACTAGTGATAATATCCCTGAAATTACAATGAAACCATCTGCATTTTAGCACTTTAGGCCTCATTCCAGATCTATCCTGAGCACTTTGATGACAACTAAATGGCCACCAAAAGTAAGAAGCAAACAAGTCTTCATGAGCTGCATGTACAAACTTACTTTTAAGAAAATGAAAAATACAAAAATTATCATAAAGGAAGCAACTGAACATTTCATGTAATAGAACTTACAGAGAACTTTGTCAGAAATACTACAGAACCAACAACACCACTGAAATATAGTGAGATTCTTAACTTATCCATCATATGTGCCAATTATTTCAGATATGACTAGTTACACAGTAATATTTATGAACAGAATGTGTTATGAATCCAGTCAAAATGTATGCTAGGTCTGCCCCTTTAATTCTTGTGGCCACTGGTGTCAGCTGAAGGATTTATGTGACACATTTAAAACACGATGAAGCAAAACAAAAGGAACAGTCAAACAATGCATATGAAGTGTTCTGTCTCTCACAACAGGAGAAAACAAAAACAGACAGGAAACAAGCCTGGATACTGTCTTAAAAGAAAGCACAGCAACCATTCAAGGACACTTATTTAAAAAGTTCATAAAGTTGTCCTTTCTCAGAGTGACTGCATCCTTTACTCTCAAACACTCTCAGCTCCATTCCTATCTCAGTTAAGCACAAGTTCTTTTACTGCCAAATACAAGCTGACACTGCTTTTGTAATAAGTCACCTTTTGTGGAGCCCTGCTGTCCACAGGTGATTCAAATCTATCATTGATGCCAAAGTATTGTGTAAGTTCTTTCCATTTGTCTTCATTTTCCAACTGCTGACTACTAAAAACAAACAAACAAACAAGTCATTACTATAACCACTTCCCTTTCCACAGCTTGTAATATCCTTTCAAAGCTAAAATAAACTCTTCCATTTGGCAGTCAAGGTCTTTTCATCCATTCACTTTTTAAATGAAGTGGAATTAATTATTTCTTCCCCTTTGTAAGTGCAATTTCACAATCTTGAAAGCAAGCTGATGGAATCATAGAACCATTTAGGTTGAAAAAGTTAAGATCAAGTCTAACCATAAACCTAACACTGCCAAGGAGGAAAAAGAAGGGAAGGAGCAACGTGAACAGGAGCTTGTATGAAGGAAATAGGAAGAACATAAATTCTTTTAAAATTACATTAAATAATACATTTGTGTTGATTTTTAAGATCAAGCAATAACACTCCAAGCAATCACTGCTACAAAATTCAGCCTGCCCAACAGAGACACTGAACAAACTTAAAAGATATTTTACACAGTGCTCAAAGCTAGGCTTTGGCTAGGAATGTGGTCAAGCTTATTGCAAGTTCTGCCTGCTACTAACAGACCTCAGGTAATCCCATTGACCTGGTTATACCTCTGAGCCACTTCATCAGTCTTTCTCTGTTTTGCTAAGGGGAAAAAGAAAGAAAAGAAAATCCAACATTACACAGAGATACCCCACAGCATCCAATGAAGTTAACAGAGCTCTAATTGGTCACATTTCCTTTGAAAGATCTGGGATTTTTACCCAATGATCATGTGGATTTAAACCACTCAGCTGTAAGAAACTCCTGTAATATCTAAGTTTTAACCAGAATACACAAAAGTAAGTTTTACAGAACTACTGAAATACACTTAACCATTATAAATCAGTATTAACTGATTAACTGAGTAAGTTCTGCCTCCTTTTTTAGAAGAGGATAAATATATTAGTTGCATTCTATGTAGCAGTCTACAACCTCACTACAACCTTGCAAATGATGTATACAAGTAGAAAAATAAAATCCTAGATCACAGCTAGAACACAATTCTTCATTAAAAAAAAAAGTGGAAAAAACCCTCAAAATCCAAAAACACTGACCCCACAGAACATCATATACTGATACTAATTCAATTTGAAAAAAATAAATTCTGTTAGTCATAAAAAAAAACACCTTTTCGGCGGCGCTTTCTTTTTCGGCATCTGTTTTCCTCTTTTGCTTGCATTTTCATTTCACGGTGTTTCTTCTGAAGCTCCACAAATTTCTACAAGATTATGAAAAAGCAAGTCAGTATTTTTAATTTTTCCTCCATTTAAAAAAAATTACATAGAGAAACGTTTAATTATCCACAGTGCCTTGTGTTATCTATAACATCCCAATTTATAAATCGAGACCATGAGACTCTGATGGTGTCAAACTGGAATTGGTGCTAATCTTTCATCACCTCTCTCTGACTTTCTGCCCTCTCTACACCCCAGGACTGTTCAGATCTCACAGTTCTCTCATGGGATGTGACACAGAACACACATTTGCTTGCTGTGCACTCCTGAACTACACCATGTATTTTTATTGCCTAGCTGGTAGTTTGTAATCCACAAATTAGCAATACAGTATGGTCCTTGCACAGCAGGCTACCTACAGGGATTGAGGGATGAAAGAGGGCAATTATTTTTTGCCAATTCTTATTTTGAATCCAAACCTAAAAACACGTTGTTAAGGGTTTTTTGTCTTCCCCAGTCTTTACATGCAACTGCAAAATCAGAAGGTTATAAGGAACTCTTGAGTCTGAATGCTTGCACTTAGCCCCTACAACAAGCAGCAGGGCAAACCCCCCCACTTCCCAGGTATGCAGCACCTCCAGAGAGGCTGAAACACTGAACTGTAAATCCTGATCAATGCAGAAAGCACCCACCAAGCAGCTCAGAGCCCATAAACCACTGAAAACACAAGTTTTATCCAGCTGTATACTTATGACAACTCCTTGCTGTGTTTTCAATCACCACCAAACTACCACCTCATCACTTCCTAAATTCCTGCTCACTCTGCTTTAAACAATCTAAGGTGTGTACACTCAGATCATATTTCATCTAATTTCAGATTTGCATATTGACTATTCAACACTGAATTATTTAATCTACAAATCAGCCATTTGAGTACAGTGCATTATGCTCATGTGGAGATATGTAACAATACATACATTCCAGATATTTACAGAAACTCCTGGAGGGCACGTCTGAAATTCACCTTCTTCATCTGTCACTGGTACCACAGGTTCACAGCTGGCATTACTTTCCTGTCCAGTCCCCTGAACTCTTTCAGTATCTTCTTTTGCATCCTGCTTTGAACAGGAATCAGCTGATTCATCTCCATCATCAGAACTTAGATCAACATCACTTTCATTCAGTCCTGGAGGTAACAGCCCACTCCACATTGTCCAGTTCAAGTAAGTCCAAACTATTTCAAGTCACTTCACAGACACCAGGTCACCCATCCCAACACAGAAACAACCTGCAGAAGAGACAAACAGAAACAGCAAAACACGTCATCAGAAGTATTTCTGCTTCTCTTATATAACTGTAATTACACGTTTTAGATAAGCACATTATAAAGGTCCTAATACTTACTATTCGAGAAAGAAGACAACTTGATTACAGAGGCTGAGACCACTCACTGGCTCTTTTATTCCCCACTCCTTGTCCTTTACAGTTGTGCCCCTACGCGTTTGCTTACAGCTACTTTCAGTTTAGATCACTGTAGCAAAAGCCTCCCGTGCCTCCACAGAGGCAACTCCAGAGGACAGCACACCCACCTCCCTGCGCCGCCGGGCCGCCACAGGGAAGTGCCGGTCCGGGGAGGCGGCAGGCCGGGGAAGCGAGGGGGCCCCGCTCCGGAGGCAGCGACACGATGAGAAACACGGCTCAACGCCAGCCTGCCAGGGGAAGGCAGCCGGACTTCGCCGTCCCTCCAGGCAGTGCCGGAGGAGCCCCCGCAGGGCCGGCGGCGCGGCCGGAGCCGCCCTCAGCGCCNTTACAGCTACTTTCAGTTTAGATCACTGTAGCAAAAGCCTCCCGTGCCTCCACAGAGGCAACTCCAGAGGACAGCACACCCACCTCCCTGCGCCGCCGGGCCGCCACAGGGAAGTGCCGGTCCGGGGAGGCGGCAGGCCGGGGAAGCGAGGGGGCCCCGCTCCGGAGGCAGCGACACGATGAGAAACACGGCTCAACGCCAGCCTGCCAGGGGAAGGCAGCTGGACTTCACCGTCCCGCCAGGCAGTGCCGTAGGAGCCCCCGCAGGGCCGGAGCCCCCCTCAGCGCCGAAGCCCCCTCGGTGCCGCCGCCCGGCCCCGCGCCCGCCGCCCGCGGCCGTGTTTACCTGGCCGCCATCTTGGCACCGCCGGAACACCCCGCGCGCGGATTGGGCGGGGCGGCGCAGCCAATCAGCGGGCGCGCCGGTCGCCATGGCAGCGGGGCGGGGCCGGGTGTCCCGGGGCGGAGCGGAGCTGGCGGCTCCGTGAGGGGAGCGGAGAGGAGGGGAGCGGGCCGGGCCGGGCCGGGCCGGGGCTGAACTGAGCTGGACTGAGGGGCAGCGNCAAAAGGACTCCGAGAGCACCGAGTCCAATTTACCACCCAACGCCGCTGTGTCAAGCAGACCGTGACACCGGGTGCTGCATGCAGTGTTTCCTCAAGCACCTCCAGGGCCGGTGACTCCGCCACCTCCCTGGGCAGCCCATTCCAATGTTTAGGCACCCTTTCAGTGAAAAAATTACTCCTAATGACCAACTTCAATCTCAATTGATGCAACAGAAGCCCATTTCATCGTATCTNCAGGAAGGGAGGCACAAGGAGAAGATGTAGCTGACATCAATAGCACTGAAATGTGTCTGAAAGGCAGGGGGTTTTCCATCTCCCAAATACTTTGGGAGAAGATGTACTTTTGAGTGACAGTTTGACAGGTTGAAAACTGTGTCTCAACGTGATAATGAGACTTTTGAGAAAAGAATTGCTGACCCCAAACCACAACATGACCCAGTTGTGGACAAACGAGGAGAACAAGAAAAGGACAAGTGTTATGAAGACAAATAATTAGAAATATGGCTTTGAGTAGGGATTTCTTGGTTGATCCCAGCTTCTGGGATTGGCTGTGCATGGAACGAAAAACTAATGCCTTTTAAATCAGATCTTCAGATTGTTTTCCTTTTTATGCCATAATTTTACATCCTCAGATTCATTTCTAAAATCAATTAATTCCGTAAGTAATCACTTTTTCATGAACTACATGTAAATTTCACACTCAGCTTGCTAACTAGATTTTCCTCTCATCTGGGAAATCAATTTTTAAGAGAGTTATTTTATTTACATTGAATAATTGGTTGTATTTGGTACACAGATAACTGGTAATTAATAACTGTGTTGATACTGGAGATCCATTGCCATTTCTTCAAGCGAGTTGTTAGACCTTTAGGCTGCATGATATTTTCTTAATGTGACCAAATTTGATCACACTCAAAAAATTAAAAGGTGTGTGACATCTTTATGACCTGTAAATATATATTTTTGGTAGGGATACATTTTAAGAAGGCAAATTTAATTTCATTACACAATTTGTATCCAAACATCAAGTTCCTTATTTAGTATCCACAACCAATTTGTAGCAAAAATGACACTGATGGTGCACATAAATGAAGTACTCCAATATCCACATTAATTGCATTTTATAATTACAAATTAAATGTACTTGTAATTTTTAAAGCCACATTTTAAGGGTAATCTCCAGCCTTCCCACAAATAAATTCTGACTTCTCACAGGTTCTTCCATGGGAAAAATGGTGGCAGGAGCTCCTGCTGGGCTTTCATCTGTCCAGAAGTATTTGTATTCACAAATAAAAATGAACTACAAAAGAGATTGTTGGCTACTTATCAGAAGTTGCAACTCACTGCTGGGGTTTTGTGTTGAAATAATGTATCAAGTCTTTTTATCTGCAAAAGGAAATAGAAGGCAGCAGAACCTTGTGACCAACCCTGATGTCCCTACATGAAATTTGTGAGGGCTGCTGTTGTGGCCAACACTTGATTCAGTGTCAGATTTTTCTGATGGCAATTTTCTGTTCCCCGTTGAGCAAATATTCAAATAATCTGATTTATTTCCTTTTGGTCAACTGATCTAATTTCCTTTCTCACTTGAATTCCTGTCCTGGAGACCTGCCAAACAATGACTCTCATGAATGAAACGAGTCATGCCTTTGAGATTCCTGTGGAACATCAAACTGGCACAACACAGTAATTACAGCTTAGCTATTTCTGGTGCTGTTATTAAAAATGACTTGAACTTTAGAGAGAAAGACTACTGCAATTAAATGTAACATCAAGTTTAATTTGAATCTTCCAGGATCTCTATGATTTGTCAGGTTCCAGGCAATTTTATCTTTATCTCTTCCTTTACCTGCTATTGGATATTTACAGATACTGCCATGAGTCCCAGCTGTGATAGTGTACTTTGTCAGATGAATTCTGGGTTCTTTCTGAAACTCTGAGTGAGTACCAGTCCCAGAAGTGGTCAGAGTTGTCAGATCCCAGAAAAGCTGATGGCTCTGTGTGCCAGGTCCCCATGGCAGGTTCTCACAGTGCAATTCCCATTTCCAGGCCAGCTGTAGAACACACCAAAGGCCTGAACTAGTTCCTTGGATATAGGTCTGAAAACATATTTAGCTGATCACAAATATTCCTGTACATGCTTATTTCCACAAAATACACACAATTTCCTAGTGCTGAAATGAAATCTACTCCAACATAAATTTTGCATTATTATCTGGTTTTAGCAATAAATGAGGACATGAGAAACTTTTTCTTTAGCAGAGAAATATGCCAAATTGTGTCAAAATGGTCAAAAACTGGATTCTTCTTTAAGCATAATAGGAAGGCCTTATTGTATTAACAGATTACAGTCATTGTGTTAGTATACTATCTACCTAGGATTCATTTTTGCTAACATAATGAGAAATTTTTCTAGCATGGGTATATTTTAATACAATAAAATAGTGTTGGAAAGGAAAATTAGTATGATTTTAAAGAGAGATGTAAAGACAATAAAACAGCCTCTGAGTTTTCTTTCCTAAACTTTTAATTTGTTCCTAACTTAAAATATACTTTTTATCAATCCTTTGAAATTATTATAGTCAAATGAACATTTAAAGTCAGTTAAAAGGTTTACAGATGGCTTTTTTTGACTACTCTGCTATATAAGATCTAAGCGAGTCTGCCCAGATGTTTCTAAATTTTCTCATTTTAGAGAATCACTGATTACTGTAGCATCAAGTCCTGAGCTTTAATGAGAATATTTTCATGGCACCATTTAAAATGTCCTTGCTCCTCTGAGGTTTTGATTTTGATGAAAATTCTGACCATAGAATCAGAAAGAAATTTCTGTGGTTTTAAGCATCAGCAGCCCATGAACAAGTTGCTTTAGTCTTTTAAAAAGGCATTTCTAAAGCACTCACACAGAGTGAGTATTCAGGGCAGAAGTAAGACCTGTTCAAAATTCCAGATTGAAACTTGGCAGATCTGTACTCAGTTCCCATTCTTGCCACAGGCTTTCTGAGAGGAGTGAACAAGGTATTTTTTACTTTAGTGTCTCACAGGTGGAAGCGTTTTCATCACCCTTGTCGTTACTGAGCATAAACTCTGGAGGTTTTGAGCCCATTTGGACTCCAGGGCATCAACAGACACTGGCCAGAGCTGCACTGGATTTCAGAGGTTGAAGTCAAGGAACAAATAGCAATTGCACAAATTAATCTCACAGTGTAGGTCTGACAAAAAAGTGTAAGTGCTTCGAGGTGCTGATGGTCTGGGTTCTCTAGAATCAGTTTTTTGCAGAAGGCAAAAGCATAAGTGAGCTGTTGTAGATGTACCCATACCAACCTTAACTCAATTGGAGCCCAGCAAGGGCAGGCAGTGAGGGTGTGAAGTTCACTTCTCGTTGTGCCATGGCATTTATCCATCCCTTTGGGGGTCCCTTGGGGTGTGGGGGCTGTTGTGTTTCCTGACCTGACCCTTCTGCTGCTGCATTTGTTATTTTGAGTGCATGAGATGTTTTATGGAACCTGCAGTCATGCAGTTTACTACAATGTGAGGTTCTTCACCTAGTATTGCAGAAATTTCATTGATCCAAATCTATCAGTACCAATTTTATTGTAATGAATACAAAAACTTCATGCTGGATTGGGACCTTGGATGCATTTCTCTGGAATAGAAGAGAAAAACACTTCTGCCATATCACCAAATGGAGTAGCACCTGACTTTTTTTTTTTTACACAAAAAGAGTCAGAAGGCAGTTTTCTTAACCTCTCAGAGAGTTTTGCTTTGTGTATTAATGGATGTTGTTTAGAAGTACAATAGGGAGTCTTACAGCTCATGTGGCACTCAGATATGGAGCTAGGGCAAGGTACTTAACCTCTCCTTGGTTTAGTTTGTGAAACAAACAACACTATTTTAACTACTTTTCAAGTATTTTAGATAAAATCAATCAGTTTAGTATTTGTACTGTAATAAAGGTCTACATAATTGGAAAGTCTTATAAGAATCTCAATAATTTTATTTTTGTGTTGATTTAACTTTGAAGGGCTGGTTTTGTTACTGTGTACTGTATTTGAAGTGTGCTATTGTTTCATTTTTATAAATAACAGCTGATTTTTCAAGCTCCTGTAACCAACCTATTTAGTCTGTGTGTATGCCAATGCCCTCTACTGGTTTGAAACACAATCGCTCAACAGAGGGTATTGTGTTCTCCTTTATTGTGAAAACTGTAATATTTAAATTATTTCCCTTTTGAGAGCAGTAGAAATTTGGTTGTGTAGCCAGGCTTCCTGTAAAGTGCAAGAAGCTGCACCATGGGCAGGCTGGCACCTGGGTGACTCTTGTGCCACACGTGTGATTCTGTGCTGGTTTTTTCGTTGCCTCCTGTGTTTTTGTTTCTCTGGATTTGCTGTTCTTGCCGTGAAGGCTCACAGGTAGCAATCCTGAGGGGGAAGAAGACACACACCTGAGACTTGCTCAGCACAGAGCTGCCGTGTAGGTGCTCCCTCAACACAATGGCCACCACTCTAAGGAGCCTCTCTGCTCTTCAGCCTGGTCCAGGGCCTTCCAAAAGTGTGGGGTGGTTGTGTTGACAGGCTGTGATATAAACAACCCTTGAGGCACAGGAGCTGCAGAGGTAATGAAGTGCCTTGAGGAAAAAGTCTGAACTATCAAGGGATGGATCCACTCCCCCCTGCCACAAACCAGGGGTCACGTGGCTGAGGAATGTGTATCCACAGATAGTGCTACCTTCAGAGAACTCTACTTACAGGTAAGTAACTCTTCTTTAAAGGAGGTATCTTTGTGTGGCAGACTGTTTATGGGAGCAATTTGAATTGAACTTTAAATGAAAAAGGCATATCTCTGTAAGTGGTAATAATTTTAGTCATCTCGCTGTGGCTAGGGGTTGTGGAATTCATTAGCACAGATTAACATATAAAGTGGGTGAGATATCTAATAGCAAACGTAGAGGTTTAGGGACCTTAATTCATCACTGAATGAACAGCGTGTACAGTATTAGGGACTATGAAATTTTTAATTTACACAAAGTGTCCAAGAATATAGGGAATAAATTTAAACCCAAAACAGATAATGGAGCTGTGCCCTGCCTAGCTGGCAAGTTGAATTGTTTTTACACTGAGTGAAGAAAGCTAATTATCCCAAGCACAAGGAGACTGCTAAAAATAATAAGATTATAAAGAATAATTTGCTGATATAATTACAACAAAATTGGGTACACACAATCGTCAGATACATGTATTGCTTGACCTGGGCGAGAAAGTGAAATAAATCCTTCCTCTATAGCCTTCGTAAATTTGTTTTTATCATCTCCAAGTGGTGTTTGCACAGGCAGCACAATTTGCATGTGTAATGTGGCTGTACAAATTGACAACAAGTAAATTATTCAAGGAAATAGGCTGGTCGTGGGTCTGAACTATCTCGCAAAACCTATTCATTTTGAAGAATCACTGAGACGTGAAGCTCATACATCAACCATTTTCTGACAATCCTCAGACTTATTGTCTCCTAAAATGTCATTATGGCTATTATTTATGAAGCTAATTCATTTATTAATATATATTTAACTCTGACTTGTCATGCACCTTAGCAGGCATTCTGTGCACTGCATATTTTTGAATAGATGAAAGAGTTTTGCATGCTTTAATGATTACTGTAAGCTGCTATAGATTTATAGAATGCAGCTTTATTATCTGCTTGCATTAATACCTTTTTGTAACTTTTTTTTTCCTTAAGGCCATCAAATATAAATGGCAAATGACATATCCAAAAGATTGTATAAAAAAAGAGATTTTCTCAGAGTTTGTTGAATTTTAGAATAAAATGAGGTAGCTAACTGTTAAGGCCTAACTCATTTCTAAGAATCTATAATAATTATGTTGATTTTTTGTGTATTTTGCTGAAAAATATGGAAATAACTATATAAATTTAGATGTTTACTGTATTTTTCTCTTTGAGGACAAGTGGCCATCTTTTGATTACACCAACAGAGGGAGTAGAGTTTGAAGGGGGGAAATGTAGTAGATGGAAAATAGATCTGTTCTTCTATGGTATACATATAATATAGATAATTTCCCTCATATAGACCAGTCCTTAGGAAATGAAGAGCACAGAGAGTATGGATTATGAGGTTGAATATGGATCTTGGATTTTTTCCTCTTGCTTCAGTTATCCTCAGGGCATATTAAAAGACATAAGGATCACAGAAACCCTTTCCTGACATCTCCACAGTGTCAAGAAACTAAAAATTGCAATCTGCTATGAGAAACACATTTGAAGTAGTTCTAAATTTTATTACACACATAGAGTTCAGATTAAACTTGTAATTATGGCAACAAACTGGCTAATTTAAATGCATAGTTATTATGACTGTATGGTCCATGGTCCATTTTCAAGGGACTTGTGATCACAGTTGGAGGTTACTGGCCTGAAGTTATGAAGTTATGGAAGTTATGAGTTCCTGCTTGCAGTGCTGATATCACCCACAGGTTTGATAGGTCACTTGGTCCTGCTCCCTCAATGTTTGTTCCCAAGATGAAGATCAGAAGTTTGCCTTGTTTCCTGATGGCACAAAGGGAGAAGAGGTAAAAGAGCTCTCTGGGTAGAGTTATTTTTTAGTATTAAAATTAGGAATTGTCATATTTTTCACCTGCTCCCAGGATGTGCCAGGTAGTAAAAGCCTTAGGATTATGTTACACCATGGAATGGACAGTCAATGACCAAGAAGGAATTTCGTTCTCTATCATCACCTTTCCATCTTACAGGGCTGGGCTCTTCATGGCCAGAGCTATTTCACCTGAAACAGAAGAACAAAAAAAAGTTTTCAATGTCAAGACAAGGAGTCTTTGCAAAACAAAGGATTACCAGCCCTTTAGGTAGCATGAAGGTCTTTTAAAGCTAATTTTGTAGAGGTAAATACTATAGGTCTTCATATTGGAAAACTTACTACTTTGAATTCTTCAACTTCATTAGAATGCGAATAAGAACACAAAAAGTTGTATAGGAACAAACTTAAGTGACCAAATAAGGGCACTGTGAAAATCCAACTAAATCCAGACAAGGGCAGAGAAAGTAGTCATGTGGTTCTGAGTATGTGTGGTGAATAAATAAGGCTTTTTCAGTCTGCAAGTCAGTAAGAATAATAACTTTCTGTGCTTTGGAAATAGAAGCTTACATTTTCTAAAGTATTCAGGTATTTGCAATTTCAGGTGCCTGCCTTGAGATATCTTAGAAAGTAAGCCCAGACTTGCAGAATACTTTTTTTTAAGCAGAACCTTGTCAGGTGATCTAAATTTGCCCTATGGTAACTCCAAATGGTTTAAAATTGGGGAAAAAAAAACCAAAAAGCCCCTAAACACATTATTGAGCTCTTGGAGCTTAAATATGTTTTGCCACTTCAAAAACTCCCGTGTAAATATTGGTTGTTCTTTCAGTCAGACATCAATCATTCAGTAATCAATGCCTTTTTGATCTTGTTGGCCAGTTTCAACTAAGAGAAGAGATTCACAAGCTCTCTCAAGGCATGTTGATTGCAGCCAGTTAAAGATAGAGACTGAAATAATTGCTACCACTGAATCAGCGTGGAAGGCTGATTTCTAGCATATTTTGTGTTTATATTTAATAAGAATATTTAAAGAATTCCATAATGTCATGTTCAAGAAGAAAATTCATTTTTTCCTTGTTATATCACAACGTTAGAGACTTCCCACTTACATTTTTTACAAATAAAAAAAAAAAGAAAGAAAGAAGAGATTGACTGAATTGTTTAAAAAAAGCTTTTAATTTTTTTTCATCCAACAAGAGATTACTGACTTCTGCAAAGACCCAGCATGGCACATCAAACTCTAGTTCATGCCATTGCTGTTTATGGTAGTGGAGCTATTTTTTCCTTTTTGGGAGATCACAATTCCACCTGCTACACAAGATATTCATTCATCTTTATTCAGCAACCTGTAAAATTCAGAGAGTAGAGAAGGTGCAAATCTGCTTGATAGTTCTGGACAAAATGTTTTCAGCTGTGATTTTCTGAGTGGCTCAGCTGTAGAGCCTCGGAATGATGTGCGAAGAAAGTGCCCCATCAGGCTGCCTGTGCAGCTCTTGCTGCTGCTCCTGATGACACTAATCCATATTCCACTTCTAAGTTGGCTGCTTCTCAGGGAAATGCTGCTGCTTCAACCTCCTTTACTGCTGATCCTGTTTTACATTCCTGTGAATTCCCGTATCCTCTTTTAGAACCAGGGAAAGCAAACACCGTTCATTGTTTTGTAAAGCACAATTTGGGAACCACACAATCCTTGGGTTTTCCAGCTGCAGTGCCTCCTGCTGTGTTTTTAGTGCATCCTCTGATAGTCCTTGTTGGCTACTGGCATGTCAGGCTGTATGGACAGCCTGAGTGACCAATCTGAGATTCTTCCAAAGTGCCAGGTCTCTGTAGCTGCAATAATCAACCCATTTTACTGTGGGCAGTGTGTCAGGAACATGCCAGCTGATACCCAGGGGACTGCCTGGAGCTGGCTGCTGCTAATCCCTTCAAAGGGGGCACGTCCAGAAAGGACATGGAGTGAGCAGCTTCCAGATGCTACAGTTGCAACTAGCCTACTTATCCCTACCCCAAAACTGCTTCCCTTTTAATTATACCAGTAGGTATTTTGGAGAAAAAAAAATGCTTGAACTTTTATATTAAAAGAAAAAAATCAGCAACAAAGGAAAACATAAACCAGGCTTTTTCACTGTGTTTTATCCTTCCTTCTGTTGCAGCCACCCAATCAAACATCATTATTCATTGTGCAGCTAGAGGATGCTAACCATCAAGATACCTTGGGAATGCAATAAGAAGAGCAGGGTTGTAAACCCCACGGCTTAATCCTGATCAAATTCCAAGTTCAATGATTATATTTGCCCCCTAGACTGATAACCAATTCTTCACCTTAGTTTTAAACATTTACACAGTATTGCCAAGTGCTGACAGCTTCAGAAATAGCAGTTGCATATCAACAGTGGACATTGACATGCCGTATTGTTAATTATATTTGCAAAGCACGTTGGGATTCTTTGGGATAGAAGAGTCACTGCAAAAGGTAAGTAATTGGTGTGTATATCTGGGGGGATGAAATGGTCCTGAACACACATTGTTAAGTGAGTGCTGTTTAATTTCTTTTAATATCTTAAATGGTCTTTGATTAGAAATAAACATGTCAGGAAGAGTTATTTGTTTAAATAAAGAAAGGAATTAATGGTTGTAAATCAACACACATTTTGGAAAATGTTTCTTCTTAATTCTACATAAGACAGGTCATCATAATTCAGCACATTTAACCATGGGTTTATTGTGTCTCATCATTTTTCATGAGAAATTTTCCGAATGCTTTAGGGTTGGAATGTTGTTAAAAAATTGAATGTGATGCTTACACTGAACAGAATCCTATTCTTTCCTCGTTAAGCATTGTTTTGCCTACTTGCAGTTTACACAGAGCTGGATTCCAAGAGAAAGATACAGTTTAAGCAAAGGAGACATCATATATACCATCTCTTACCTTTTAACAATCCATCATTTATGTTGTAAGAACCCAGGACACTTTCTTCATCCTTTTTTTTTTTTTCTTCAAAACTGCATAGTATTGCTCTGTTTCTTCCTTTTTTTTTTCTTTTTTTTTAATTCCTGGGAAAATATTTGCTTTGATAAATCAGTCCTGAGCATTTTAAGTTCTAAACTTAGTGTTCTTACTCTAAATTCTTCATATATTTAGTTTCATCTATTTCAAAGTGTCAGAAAGCCCCAGCACATATTTTCTATATATTCAACAGTGTGTAAACAGCATCAGTCTATCTGATGTGGATTTCTGAGTGGTTTGGGGTTTTGTTTAAGGTTTGCACCTTCCTTACTGCCACTGTTTTATTATTGGGCAGACAGCAGTAAGATTGTTTCCCCTAGCCTGTCTTTTGGTGTAGGAATCAAATCCAGGCTGGTTTGTATCAGGCCCTTGATGAAACTCAGAAATACCAAATCAGGCTGGCCTGACCATTTTATGTTTCCAAATTGAATCCAATGCTTTTAATCAAGAGTCCCAAGGCATGGATGCCTCTTTTGAGGTGCAGGCACCACTTGGCAAATAAAATAGTGGTTTTTTAAGAATGCTTTGAATTTCTTCATTAAGTGGCTGCTGCATTTTGCAGATGGTTGGATCAGCAGTGAGATCTGTGCAGCTCTTCTGCATTTGGGAGTTAACCATCAGCAAGGAATAGATTTTAGCAGCAATGGGAAAGGTTGAGTGCAAGTTTAACCTTGCTGTTCACACCTCTGCACAGCCAGTGTCAAATTCTGTTTTGTATTGGAAAGCTCAGTTGCCTCCTCTATGGTGCTTTCATGCATTCAAATTGCCAACTTCTTAACAGTAAAGGGTTCTTAGAATATCTAGTGTTTATGAGAATGCAGAGTAATACAGTGTGTTTTGGAAGTAACTGCAACATGGAGTACATGAGTCTTGAAATGGAGAGGGACAGTGAACTCCTATAAAACTTGTTTACATTGTGTTGGGTAGTGGCAGGTTTATGTATGATCATGGAACAATCTGTCTTCAAAACATAAATAGGTTTTTGTTAAAAAAATTACTTTTTAAAAATTACCTTTACATTCTTTATATTTTTCAAGTTTGACTCTGATTAGGGGAACACCTCAAAAGCACAAATTGCCTGAAGTTTTCCCATTTCTTGTATAGCAATGAGGTAAGTACCAAAGAAGTATTATGCAGCAGTCCTCTCAAGCAGTCTCTTCAAACTTACAAGAAATAGAAACAAAGAGGGATGATAGAGGGAAAACCATTTCCTTGTGCAAAAATCCATGCATTGGAATGAAAGAAATTATCCACAGCAGTCACTTTTGGAAGCCATCTGGACTATATTTTATCTTTCTGAAAGTTAGGAATATACTTGAGATTGGAATTTTAAAAAAACATGTTAAAATAGAGATGGATTAGGGAGCAAAGATATGTTTATTAGTCGCCTTCAGTGAATAATCCACTCCTCTTTCCCATATACTTGGTTTCCACTGATTCACATAGAAAATGTTCAGAGATGGTTGTTAAACTCAATCTGCCCCATACATTATTGCTGCAGGACTGTGTATTTGGTGCATTAATCTCATGTATGTATGTATTTCCTTAAACTTCCAGAGTCATGTTTCTGAGCATTTGAAGCATAGATCCTATAGGATTACCTAAATCTGACATTTATCTGGGTAAAAGTAACATATAAAGCGTCATAGCTAATCACATGTTTTTTATACTTTCCCTTGGAAAAGAAAGAGTTCTGGAAGTGACACACTAACAAATAATACATAATCTGTACATGTGAAGTAATCTTTACTGCTTTGTTACTCCTGAAAAATGCGACATGCACCACTCACAAATGCAGCTTGTTATCTTTGTAGTTGAGAATCAGGATATTTATTGTAAGTAGCACAATAAATAAATCATCACTGAAAATTTGGATTGGAGAAATTAGCTGATTGGGATTCCAAGGCCTGCTGGTTTTTTTTTAATCATGTAGCTTTAAAGTACAAATCAGTGGTAAAACTCTGTTCTTAGTTATACCCCTATGGAATGAAAACATGTAATCATGAGATTACATGAGAGATAAAAACACCAGAAGTCTTATTTTGCACACTTTCATAAATTCTGAGGTCTGGAAGGAACTTTTTAAGATCATCTAGTCTATCTTCCACAACCCAAAGAAAGCTTAACTATGTCATCTTTATCATACTCTACCTCACTGTTCTTAACAGTCAAAAGCTTTCCCTAATACTTAACAGATGTCATTTGGACTGACAGTTGAACCTATTCTCCCCTCTAAGCAAACCTGACCCATAAACCATTCTCTAACTTTCCTATTCACAAGACAAAACCCAAACACAAATGTATCAAGAAATATGTTTGCTTCTTGTACTTAATATGTCATGAAAGGCCCCGTGCAAATTTTGACTGAAAAAAATAAGACCAGACTGAAAAAAATAGACCATAAACAGAGATGATAAAAAGCAAGGTCTATTACTTCCCCTATTTCTGTTCTGTGAGACTATAGAATAATAAATGGAACATTGTGTCAGATACAATCCAGTATGTATTCTAGTCAGATACTGTTCAAGTGTGGCAAGACAATCTAGCTTCCTAAAAGAGTGTTAAAATTAACCCTACCTTGCTTGTGCCCAAAGAAGCTCAACTCCATGTGCTATTAGTGTATAGCTATCATAAAAATAAATTAGCCAGTCTACATTTTCAGGTTAATCTTCAATTTCGTAATTGAATCAGTAATTACTATAAGTTAATATAATTAGGTGCTAACACTTAATTGAGAATTATTTATTCAGGAATCTTCACTATTGTAACATTTTTTATAGCTCCAAATGATTCTGAGTAATGGACTGCATCAAATAAGCTTAACCAGAAACTGAATGGACATTACTTGGAATCTTGCATTCAGCTTTTCTGAACTACTTTTTATCACTAAGGTTTTGGCAGAAACAGAAGTAGAAACAGTGGATTTGGCAGTCCGTGGCTGAAGTGCCACCTGAGCATTTTCAAAGGATTGAGCCAAATGATATTGGAGAGAGCCTTGTTGTGTCCAGTAGTTGATGAACATCCCAAGAGGGCACTTTAGGTCTCTCAGAATAAGTGATTTACAAACCTTCATCAGTATCTGGTGATTGCACATGTGCTTCTACCTTTAGCCTCATATCCAAACATGGATTCATAATGTGTTTGTTACACAAAAAATGAGTCTTAATATCATAGTATGTAGGTGCTATGGCTAAGAAACTTGAATACACAGTGATGCAGTTTTAAAATTATCTCAAAGATCAGTGAGGTTTTCTCTGAGAGTTTTTCTTTTATTTGGATTAAATTAATCCCTGCCTGTAATTTAGTGAAGATACACCAGTTAAACCCTATGGCTTCAACTTTGTTGTCTGTGTTTGAGCCAAGGTTCACTTTTTCTCTACCACATGGTTTGAACAAGTTGCAGTTCTATGTACCTGAATTTGCTTGAGTTTGTCTCATCCTTCTCTTTGTCTGCTGCACCTGGTGACTCATTCCAGTGTTGGCCAAAACATAAATCAATGTGTATCACTTGTGAGGTCTGTCAGGGGAGTTTGGGCTTCAGTGTGAGCATGAATCTGGAGCTAACATGACAACAGATTAAGAGAATATGTCTAACACTGGTATATAATATTCAACATGCAAAATTAAAGCAATGGAATAATCAGCCTTTTGCCTGAGTCCTGCTATAAATCAGGTCACTTGCATAGCAGGAGATATGAAAATTTGGAAGGCAACTTGTGTGTTAAATCCAAATCTTGCAGTGCTGATTCAGTGTATTCCAAACCAAGATGTGTCTTGATGAGCAGTTCACAGTGGTTTCATTTCCTGGTTCAACAGAGAAAAAAAATGCATTTTTCAAAATGGTGTGAGATTGTTAAGCTGACTTCCAGGGAAGTCAGTGTTAGTTGTGTTTTTAGATGTCTGTTTCCCACTTTTTAAAGTAACAATGAAGGGCAGTAGGTTCAACAGAACTTCAGAATTACTTTGATAAATTTGTCAGAGGGAAGGAATATTAAAATCTGTGTACTGTCTCTTTGCCTTTTTTCTTGAAATATAAATTAATTATGACTATATAAAAACCTTTTACCATAGCTAATTAATCAGAATCTCCTAATAAACTATGTGTCGACAGCACTGTATGTCTAATTAACTTTTTCGCTTCAGAATTGCGCAGTTGAATAATGAAGAAAACATTACCTGATGAATTCTTTTATTTTATGATGATATCTCTAGAGACAGAAAAGACAGAGCAGCTTAAATGCCATCTTAAATTACATCTTGGCCTTGGCAAGCTTTCAGCTGGTTTTGATTTGCATGGAAACCATTTTTGTAAGACTCATATTCTCTGAAAAACAGAACTTAAAGCTATAACTAGAATAAATTATCTCTACCTATTTAGGGCTCTATTAAATCTAGATGCTAGGCACCCTTTTCACATGCAGAATGCAATGGAACAGCTTTTAATACCCTGTCAACCTGTTCTGTGGAAAGTCGATTGGGCAGGGAAGGTTTGATTTGGCTGGTTTTATTAAAATATCTTTCCTCTCCTTTCACCATCATGAACCACTCAGCCTAATTTAAACCAGGCAAATTCACCAATCTGTCTTGCATGTCTCCAGAAACAGCTTTTATTTTTTAAAGTGATGATATCTACCCATAACTGTTGGCATGCAAGCTCAAGACACAGTTATTCATGCACTGCTGATAGGGAATTGTTCTTTCTACGCTATACCAATACAGAGAGAAGGTTGATGGATTAACTGCATCTGTGCCTCCCTCTTTTGATTGCACCATCCTCTCTGCAGCCAGTTGACTTATCCCCAGGACACAGGGGAAGGGTCAAATCAAATCCCCTTAGACTCTTGTTAGTCAACCTTTTAAGTTTGTTATGCTTTCATAACTTAGAATATGTCCACCTGTACCACTATGGAATGTAAGTCTTGTCACACCACACAGGATCCCGTAAGAAGACCTCTTAGTACAGTAAAACTATGATCTGATCAAGTCTTAATAATTATTTACATCCTAGTTTAATTTGATCTGTCTGAATTCGGTGCTCATTTACTGTGGTGCAGACCAGCTAAACCAAGGAAACTTCTTTGGGTGTGTTTTTGAGAAAAAGGAAACGTTATAAATATCTTAAAAGCAAATGCTCATAATATTTATACTAAATACTTCAAAAATTGAGAGTTATTCTGTATTTCATCTGCTGTACTTCCTGGAATTATTGATCTAGATCATGTTGTCAAATGTGCTTTAAAAGTCAGAATGTCTTGTCTAAGCACTGGATTTCCATCTGCCAAGTCTTTTCTTTGCAGATCCTTACAGAGTTTTCAGGAAAAGTTGCAATAATACAAAGTGGTTTTTTCTTGCGGTGCACTGAGGAAAAATAACCCTGAGACAAGACTAATCCTAGCTCTGAAATACTGACACTCAAGGATATGTAGAGATGTGAAAAAACTATTGCAACTTACTAGAGATAATAATATATCTTTTATACATCCTAATATAAGCAATCTGAAAATGTGTACCTTAAGTTCAGATTTAGAGCATGTTAGAGAGTCAGCCAGTCTGACCTCCATGGTTAATGAATTCCATGAGGAGCGAGCAAACACTAAAAATGCCCTGTAGCTCAATGTCTTCAGCCAAAAAGAACTAATCCAATTGACTGAGACCAAAGAAAACGGCTGGGGATGTATGGTTCCAGAATGTCTCTGAGGTATTCAAACCCAAGTCAATTTAAGGACTTGTAAGTTAATAACTAGGACTTTACACATAATCCTGTACTTTACAGGTAGCCAGAGAAGGTTTTTTACAACCAGGGTAATGTGATTTTCATGCATGGTGTCAGTCAAAATTTCAGCAGCTGAGTTCCAGACTAACTGAAGTTTCTTCACCAGTGCAATAGGGAGGCTGACAAAATGCTGATGTGGAATTGCGTTATCGAGTTCTAGAGTGGGCACAGCCACACAAACCTGTATCAGCAAGGACTGATACCATGGGGGTTTCTCTATGTTTTATGACAGAAGGAAATAAACCTGTCAGTAACTAACTCATTATGAATACTAGAATATACAGCAGCCTCAATTATTGCCTGCTATCATGTCACTAAGTCTCACCAATCAAATATGTTAAACCAGTGCCTTTTGAACCTTGAACGTATAAAAGTTGGGAGTCTATATGAGAACATTTTTAGTACATATGTATTAGCTGCAGCAGACAGGTATTGAGAGAGGGGGTGGGAAATGGTTTTCTGACAGAAAAAAATGTCTGTGATAAAGGGTTGCTTTTTCCTTTTCATGTTCAGAAAAGTTAAACTGTTATTTCCAGACACTTGATTCCTGCTTTAGAATTGACTGAGTGAAGGATATCGTTTTCATCTTCAGTGGTTGTTGTTGTAATGATGAGCTGTTTGTACCTTAGCAGATGATAAATAGATACATAGACATTTAAGCATAGAGCCACCTGAGTTCATCTTTAAACTTGCCTCAGCAGATGAAACTTGCTTTTCAATAGCTCTCCTCAGATATATTGCTGAAAGTTAAGATACGAGAATCAATCATTAGGGATGAAAGCGCTGGGTATTTATCGGAGAAAGGGTTATTAAAAGAAGATCAGCAATGGTTTTACCAAGAATAAATCCTGTCAGACAGAATATGACCGAGTTCTTTGAAGGAATGACAAAAGAAATAAATGATGGGAACGTGGTGGACATAATTTATGTAGACTTCAGTCAGGGGTGTAGCCAGCAATTTGAAGTTTGTACACATCCTGGCTGATCCCTTGCCCCCTGCCTGCAGTATCCCCATAATCTCGCACAGCAGACAGGCCATTGCGTATGATCACTAATGCAGCAGGCACACAGAGATGTAGATTTGTATCAAAGCTGTGCTTTCAGAGCCCAGGAAAAAAAAAAAAAAAGCTGGCCCCAGGAAAAAAACAGATTGTATTTTGCACGTGCTGCTCAAAATGACAGTTTTGGAAAACGTCTTTAGTAAGACAAAAATCAGAAATGCAGGTTTCAGCATTATAAAGGTAGAATGGCCTAGGTCAATTAATAAAGTATTTTTGTTGGACATGTAATGATATTTATTCTGATGTTTTCCCTCTCTTTTTTGCAGAGTAAAAAACAAATATTGATTTGGAGAAATTTTTTTTCCTGAGTTTTTCTGAGTTTAGTAGCTCTTCCCTCTAGTTCCTGCTTCCAACACCAGGTCCATAACAAAGTTCCCTGTTTCCAAAGGTCTCCTCCACTATGATTACATCATCTTATGTAAAATGCAGGTGTTTTCACCATGTTTTGCAAGATTGCTAATCCAATGAGTCAGAAAATCCTCTGACAGTTTTTGTTCTGCCTTCCCTGAAAAAATGAGTGGTGAATTACAGAGAATTTCAGCCATCATCCCTGTGCTATATTCTAAAGCAGTTTCCATATCACATCCATATGTGGGAATCTATATGGTGGTTACTGTCTTGTAGCCTTTTCTGAATGCATTGAAAAGAGTCTACTCTTCTTCCACTTATCTCATATAATCTGTGATGTATTACTGGAAGTTATTACCTTCAATACTGTCAAGCTCCTCACTCATATTATTTCTATTCTCCTGCATGTAATTAACTGCACATCATTATTCCTTAAAATTACGCTTTGTCTTACATTTTCTCGCAATACCTCTGGCTAACTTAGTCTTTTAATTACTCTTTCTTCATAATAATAATGTTTCAGCTAAGCTTGAAATAAATCTACGGCTTTGAAGAGCTACACGTGTACAATTTGAATTAGGTTTCAGATCTGAACTTTACAGGTGAACTACACTGGGTTATTGAGTCCTGAAAATTTGCATCTGTGTTTCAATTTATAGTTCACCTTAATTTCTGAATAATGTATATTTCTGAATATATGTATATCTATGCTTACTGCTCTGGAACTGAAGCAAAGGAGGATGTATTTGTTTGAAGCTGGATATAGATCTTGAAAATGTAAACCATGTACTGATTCCTGATCTTGTGCTACTAAGATCTGCCATGTGGAATAACACTGAATGTAATACAGAGTGCACTGGGTGGTTTTGGTTTGCAGAAGGCCCAGTAATTCTGCCCTCAGGTGCCCAAACCTGTGTATTTTTGACCACAAAGGACCTGTATTATTAGGCTTTTTGGAACCTAATTTGAACCTAACATGACAAGTACTTTACTTACAAGATGTTTTTCAACCTCTATCACTCTGCTTTTACCTTTTGTCTAGATCCTCAATCTCTGCAAAAAATTGTTTTCACTCCTCAGTATTTTGATATAGGAAAGATTGGAACGACATGAGGAAAGTCTGCCATAAAAATCATTGCTTTTTGTAGCATCATATCTGTTTGTTTCCTCACATTGCTACTAATGCTCACCACTAGACAGCCAGGGAGATTTGTTCAAGTAAGCATGTAATCACATCCTCTAAGAAGTGGTGAACCAGATTACCACAAGGCGTGCAAATGTTTGACAGATTATTACTAGCTGTGTGCTTGCTCACAGGAGTCAGGCCAAGCTCTTCTCTTCCCTGTGTGCTTTAAATGCTGGCTGAATTTGGGTCTCATTGTACAGGCTCCCCACAATGGCAGTGCAGTGATGTGGGGTGGTTTCTCCACCTGAACTCAAACCCTGAATGTTTGCCTTGACTGGCAGCAGCTGGGGTTTTGTTGTGTGCTCATCCTTCTACCAGTGCTCTCCTTCAGGGTGTCATTGTCAAAGCAGAGCAGACTTCTCAACCTCAAACAGTGTGAGTCTTGTGGAAAAAAAAAAAAATCAAGCAGCTAGATATGTGAAATTCTCATTGAATTAATGGGCTTCTTTGATTTTTTGCCCAAGAGAATACAGAAATCAAAAAAATTTTAAGCCAAAAAAATCTGGCGTCTCCTGGGTAAAATGTGAGAGTTGAGAAGTATGACATAAGCATTAGTAGCCTTTGTGCCTCTTGATAGCTCTGCTGAATCTCCCAAGACTCTAAAAGTTGATTTGTCAGCTTAACATTAGCTTCAGCCTTAGCTGCAGCAGTGGCTGTTGTTTCACCTTTATCAGCAGAAATGGTACAGCTACTGGAGGGACTGATGTGGTAAATCTTTTTGTGACACCATTTTGTTTTTGCCACTATCTCTAATTGGTTTGCTCGTGCACTCTGCATCCCTAGCTAGATAGGCTGAAAGCTTCATCACACTTTAATTAGAAAAGAGCTATTTTAAAGTTACAGAGTTGACTAATTTTATTCATCAAGTCTCTAAGGGTCACATTTTCAAACTGGACCACTAAAAATGCCATTGGTGATATTTTGCAGAGGCTGAATCCACAGTACTGCATTATAAGCATCATAATTTGACACATTCACAAAAATTAATGTAGGTCTGCAGCTACAAGAAAAACACGGTGGGTTTTGTGTATAAAAAATTCACTGACAGCTTCCATCTATTTGATGGAATTTGATGCCCAATATTTAGTGGTTGGATATAAAGTCACTTTGGCATGACTCCCTCTTTTTCTTTTTTTCATCTATTTCCTAGTCACATTAACTGAAATTAATACATTGGTTTGCAAAATAAGGCAGATAAACATACTAGAAGTACAGGTGGCCTCATGAGTATACAGAGGATTTATGGGACAGTTTTAGAATGGCTGATGGAAAGTTCAAAGCTGATGGCACTGAACTTTCTGAATGTCCACATCCTCATCTCTGAGCCAGGCTGTGGGAGGGAGGGAGGGACAAACATCAGGGCAATCACCTGAGGTGAACCACACTCTCTGTGCAGGGAAATCTTGCTACATCCTGCAGTTACCTGTGGCACTACAGAACAGTCACTGCAATCTCTCACCTGCAAATCCCTCCTTGGCTTCAGTGTAGTCAGAAACATTTCTCACTACAGCAGAATCCAGTTGTTCATTGTTCTGAAGATATTATACCTTCAGACAGTCTCCAGGACAGCCTTTATGTGAGAAGGGATTTTCAGTTTGGTAAAGCATATTGGGATTTTTATTGTTCTGGGTCCTGATGTAGGGGTCTCTGATGCAACCTGTTCCTTCTGTGTTTAGCCTAATTTTTTTCTGCCAAATAAAATCCTTTTCTGTTATACATTCCAGTACCATTGTAGTTCAGGAGGGATCTCTGTTTTGGTATTCCAGATAGGTGGTCACAAACAGCTACATCACAAAGGAAAACCATCTCTTGCTTATGCAGTTATTCTGAATGTTTTCTTTCTGGTGCATTTTTCTTCTATCAGGTGCTATAATAAAGATAAAAACGACAGCCTCTCATCCAGTTTTGAGGATAAAGCCAGTCAGCCCAGGGCTGGTGTAAGGTGGTGGTCGTAGGAAGCACTGCTAAGATGCTGGAAACTGTGAGAGTTCTGTGATCTACCTGCAACAAGAGGAGGCAGCTCTTTATTAGTCCTTTTGTGTTTGTGTAGAAATGCTATATTAAATTGCTCTTTGATTTCTAAAGCCTTCAATTTGTTTGTTACTCTGGCACAAAGAAAATTCTTAAGCAACAGTTAACATAATCTCTTTTCCTTATTATGGTTTTTGATGTTATCTCAGTATCTTTCTTCATGTACAGCCACAGAGAGAGTGGAGCAAGAAATCTATCCTCACCTGATAATCATCAGAGAGGGATTCACCTTGACTGAATGCAGTTATGCTACATCATATTTCCCATTTCTCACTGTAAGGCTTTTTGTTAACAGAATATGGGGCTTCATGATGTATTCAAGCAATTTGGATGGCATTTACTGCTTTTTGTTTCTTCGTTTGTTTAGTCATTGTGAGGCTGCTTTTTCTCTAAAACCCCTAATTTCTGCCTGTATTCTTTTCCTCCATTATTTCCCTGTCCCTAAGTTTCCCAAATATGAAGCTCAGGAGACAATATTTTGCAAAGTACAGCTGAAGGTGCATTTTTTGCTGTGTCCTCTTATGCTAAAATGTTTGTTGTAAGCACAGAAAAAGATCTGCAGTTTATAATAAGGAACAGTTTTGGTGCACTTGGCATTCTGCATTTCCAACAGTGATGCTGATGGTAAGTGCTGAAACACAGGCTGAAACACTGAAATTTTGTGACAAAATTTCAAATTTTAATCTCATTTCAACTGTGTAATGCAGGTGGATATGTTCTTCCTTCTAATTTCCTTTCTTTCATAGTGTTCTATTTATTTATGGTAGGCAGCAAAATGAAAATTGGATGGTCATTGTAGGGTCGTTGGAAGCACTGCCATGCTGACAAGGCTTTGCACCTTCTTGCCATTCAGCCACCTCTAAACCAATTTGATTTCTGGTTCTAAGTTTGTGCATGTGGGTGGAGGAACTACCTGAAAACAGAAATATCTGCTGTGCTTAAGTTTTGATGTATCTTGGTTCATTATATCACACTGATTTTTCTGTTTAATATCAATAATAGAATATAAACAATCTTAAAATGTTAAAATGTTTAATTTTTGTTTGTTACACCAACCTGATGTTTTCTATGGTGTAGTTTGAACTGTTTTTTCTTCACAATACACTGCAGTGACTCATGGGAATGCTTTCAATTAATCAGTTTCAGTTTCATTTTAAAACAAAAGCAAACCCCAAACCTCCTCCCATTATTTCAAAGGGAGTTCCTGCCTGACACATATATTCAGATTTCACATGAAAATCACAACATTTTGATTCTTAGGATAAAAGCACTATTTGTCCTGGAAGCAGCATTTTGTAAAAACTTCTCAGCCAGCTGTAGTGAGATACTTGCATGATTACAGCCTTGCAGAGAGAGTGAAACATAAATGGCAGTTGTTTTTCCTTTTCCAGTGTCCTCTACATCGATATCCTGCTGTGTATTTAGGCTCTCATTTTCCTCTGAGTTTAGGGCTCCTCTTTTGTGCCCTTGTTCTTTCAGGATGTTCTGTGCAATGAGAAGGTTGGGCTGCCAGGAAGGTCAGGCTGGAGAGTAATAAAATGTCATGCAGACATAAGCATGTGGTTATTTCATATCTGAAAGGTGAGGAAGATGGTTCTGTTTGGGGCCAATTTGGAAGAGGCAAACAAGTCTGTGACAGGACACTTCTGTCTGCCAAAACTCCAGCTGTATTGAAGGTTTGGCTGATGCTCAAAGGAAAATCAAAACCAAAACAGGATTATACAGACCTTCCCAGCCTCTGAAATGGGTTTGATCTATGCATCACAACATGCAGGTTTCTCTGTTTCTTCTGTGAAGACCTCTTTGTGACAACATCCTTGGTGATTCTGGAGCCTAAGCAGTGTTGGGCCAGGGCAATCTACTGTTTAAAACTTAATCATTTGGAAAAAAAATCTGAATTGAACAATAATCACAAGCCCTCAGATGAACTTCTTATTTATTCTGTGTATGTAGGACTTTTATTTCACTTACTGAGATCTACTTATAGCAGGTAATTAAAGTGTCTTTAAATGGTCAGAAGAAAGCTGTGTTCAGTTTGCTGGGGTTGAGGGCTGACTCGATTGGCTTGAAGTTCACATTGTTTACATTTTTGTGGACAGTAAATACAGATTACAAATTAGCTTACTTGATTTTACCAGCTTCTTAGAACCAAGGTATTGATGTAGAAAAGCAGGCACCCAAATTTTCATTTGTAGCTAATGACAAAGTATATATTTCAGTAATCAGTCCTGTGCATTTTGAGTTGGATGTCTTGGGTTCTACCTCCAGCATGTTCCAATGTCCTCAAAATAAATGCCAAAGTAAATCAAAGTAAAACAGTTTGGAACTCTAAACATCTTGGAAAATCTAGGCCCTGAAATGTTAGATGAGAGTGCTCTATAAATGTAGCTGCCAAACATTATCCTAAGAGTAAAGTTTGCATTCTGAGATGCATGTGCTTCCAGGAATTAATGTCACCACAGCCACCACAGCAACAGCACCTGGCCTGGGGCTGCTGCCTGCTCCCATTTCCAGCACCGCAATGGTTCAGGGCTCCATCAGCTGAGCTTCCATCAGCTGAGCCCTGACAGGTGTATGGCAACACACAGGTCACTGCTGAGCTGCTCTTCTCAAGGTACATTTACAGGTTTCCAATATTCCTGACAGAAGAATAAAAATTAATTTAATATTTTATTATGGTTTGTGGGGTTTTTGGTCATGTACACTTGGTACAATATTAAACTTGCATGTGAGTATGTGTGTATGCATACGTGCATAGATGCATATTTACCTTGTATTAAATACTTGAGACATGCCTGACATGGAAACTGTGGCAATGTGTATTAAACAAACACTGAAATTTCTGAAGATTAGATTGAATAGATTATAACTAATGTCTTGGGAAAAAAAAATGTCCCCATCTTGCATTTCTTTCATACACCTTTTCTGTCCTGGGTTTATACTCATAGAGTGGGATTTCAAGCCTCCACCCTTGTATTTCTAAACGATATTTTCTGTTTTCCCTTTCAAATCCAATCTTCCTTGCACACCCTGTAGAAACAGTATATATGAAACTAATTAAGAATAGAGGGGAACAAGCTATCTTAAAAAAAATTTCTTGCTAATGAAATTTAGTCTTTTGTATCAGAGTCAGACCAAGAGCCTTTTGAATATCAATAACACATCTTGAACTGGTTCTGATTTCCACTGAAATGAATCTGAATTCACTTTGACTGAATCTGGCCAAGTGTTGTTGCTGTGGTTTCCTGTATTGGAACATTCCCTCCTTGCTCTCCTCTCTGCCAGGCAGGGTAGTGCCTTCTATTCCATGGCAGCGACATGATCAGAAAGCAATCCATATTGTGGGTGACATGTGAAACACAGCTCTACACAATGTGTTTGGATAGCCATTGATTTCTGACTTTTGGAGATAATTCTTCACTAAAATTCAGCAACTGGATAAAAATTTCTTCTTCTGCATGACAGAAAAAAAAGACAAGTATTTTTTTAGCAGAAAAAGAATTTTTATTAGGATCTGATTTTTGTATTTTGTAAATACAACTGCATCTGCTTAAGAAAGAAATATTAGCAATTTTTATCCACAATCAAAATGCTAAAAAAATATTTTTTCTCATCCTGTCTTTTAGCTTTCTTTGAAGTCACAATATTAAACCTCCTTAAAAATATTTATGTGTATTTAGTTAACAAAAGCTCCTGTAAGTTGAATCCATGCTGGCAAAAGGTTCAGGTAAGCTCTCTATATAAGCTTACAGACAATTGTGTAAATCTTCAGCCATTAAAGAGAAAGGAGAAAAAAGCCATCCTCATTACACTGCTGTCATTTACTCTTCATCTCCTGTCCTCTTTAGCAGCATTAAGATGGGATGTAAATTTGCCAGTTAATGCTGTTAGAAAATGGATGGTTCAAGAAGGGCAGGAATTAGAGATCAGTATTAGGTGCAGATAAGCTCCTTTTCCTCCGCAGTGGCGGCTGTTTAACATTCATGGGAAAATCATCATCAAACAGCGTTATCACAGCTCTGTTGATGGCTGAGGAACTTCATCACTATGATAATTTTTTTTTTTTTATAGCTGTGAGCCAAAAAGCTCCCTTTTATTTCTGCTGTCTATAACTGCGATAGAAGCTTGTTTGTGTGGGTAGGGTATTGCAAACTCTTAGCTCTCCAGCCAGGTTTGATTTCTTTCCACCGTCGCTCCCCCACTCAACCCCTTGTGTATGTTGCACTAAATAGTGTAGCTGATAAAAAAAAAAAAAAAAAAAAGGGAGTGCTCAAACAATCCTTCACAGAATAACTGATATTTTTGTGATCAGTAATTCAAAGTTGGACAAGTGATGCCATGCTGTAATGAAACTGTCATCCATTTTGTGGTGAGTTAAGGGTAGAGAATATAAAGCAAACATCCAGGGATGAAGTGGATATCTGATGCCATATGAACTTGTCTATGAGGGGCTTCAAAGATCAAAACATGGCTAAAAGCTACTTTGTTTTGCTTTTTTCACCATCAGGTGAAAAGGTTTGTAGCCTCTTACATCTTTTTATCCCCTGCAACCTGAGAAAGAGATTGTACTTATCTCTATTTTCTTGAATTTCTTTTTACCTAAAGTTATGAGAGTTCATCTGTAGGTATTTTGTCACACCATGCAATGTCCAATTTTAAAATCATCAAATTTGTGTAAGGACTCTCCTCTAAATGGTATTTCTACCCCATGCTCAGCCATCTTCTAAGGTATCTGAGATGTAGATCATGGTTCTTTGCCTCATACTCATGAGGAGGGAAGATACACAGTTCCAGACTGTGTGCATTCTTCCAGGGGAGATAAGGTGCTATTCAAGGAAATTTTTTAATTTATTAAGGTTCTCAGCTAATGCTTCTTTGCAGCTTTGACCTCATTTTTTGTAGTTTATCTGCTCTAAATGACATTTCTCATTTTGAATATAGCTGGAAAACATTGTGCTAAACAGCAATTTTGTAGCCTCCACAGCACCACCTGATAATTTTGATATTTCCACTTTGAATTCAGTATTGATTTGATTACTTAGGTAATTTACTTTTGACACAAGCTCATTCCTTGTCTTTTCCTGAGCAGGGAGTTCCAATCATGACACGTTGTGCTGAATTATGTTTGGAGTTTAGAGATAAGGACTTTTGTCTACTTGAGACTCTGCTTAGGCCACCAAACTCATTTCCCATAGGAAGAAGGTTTGCATCCAGTCAGGAACCTTAAGGTGAAAGGCCAGTGCTTTATAATTTAAATATCACCATATAAACATAAGTTTAAAGTAGATATTGTGTGGTTGGGGGGATAGTAGAGTTATTTTGAGTGAAATTTGAAGGAACTGTTGCCTAAAGAAGAGGCCCAAGAGACTCCCAAAGCTGCTGACTTCCAAAGGTCCCAGTTGCCTCCGGGGTGACCCCTTGCCTCTGGAAAAGGCTGCCAGGCTCCTCCTCAGCTTCTCACTGGGAATGGTGACAGGAGAGTCTTCCTGGGCTTCAAGGAAGACCAAAGTGAACCTTCCTTTGCTGAGCTTCAAGTCAAGGGAGCTCCCAGCCTGGCCAGGATGAGGTGCTGCTCCCAGCTATAATTTTACTCTTGCATGAAATCATTGTCATCAGTGAGTCTATCATTCTTCATGGTAAAACAAGGATGTACTCAAATAAAAAAGCTTTCTATTCCAGATTGCTGCTGGGTGAGAAGCTACCAGCTCCTGTGGGAATCCAGCTAAGGCAGCTGCACTCTTGCTGTGTAACAGCCTCAAAGACTGAAGATGGGTTAATTTTTCTTCAGACAGAAAGTTTGCTTCTTCCTCTGAGTTTCTGGAAGAAATAGTCACAGTATGACCAGGATTTTTTCAGGAACCATCAAAGGCTTTTGAAAAAGTGAAGGACTTTGGATTTGAGGCAGTGGATTTGTTTCAGTAGGGTAGTAATAATTATTATGGGAAAATTGTAAGTACCAAGCAAGGTCTGTTTCAGAGCTGTTCTGCCACCATCACATGCTTCTCCTTCTCAGTCTCTGCTTTTCTAAGCAGGTAAGCCCATCTGGTTCCATCAGCAAGTACTGTAGAAGAAATTATTTTTTTTAATTTTTGTACTACTGAACTAGATGAGATTTTGTATTGCAGCAGCTGTACAATTTCCTCTCTGTGTTCAAAGGGAGGAAGCTTGTGTTTCCATAACATTGACCTTAAGATACTGCAGCACTGTTACAAAGACATTTGAATGTTGGCTTGCCTTTTCCAAACTGCATGAGGCCTCTGAAATGTGCAAACAAATTTTAGTGTTTCAATTTTACTCCAGGTTGGCTTCATGACCCATTTAAATATCCTGGGATATATTCACATTTTTCCTACAACATCATAGTTTCTTGTATGGTTCATTTTAAAATAACTTGACTACACAAAAAAAAAAAAATGCCTTGGGTTCACAAGAACAAAAGACAATGATTGTAATTTGCCTCTGCCCTTTAGCAAAGCAATCAGCAATTTTCTAGTATTTTACAGTCATCCATCTAGCTATCTGTTCATCTTGTAATACCCTTACTTTTTTCTTGGAAATGTTCTAATTTATTAACCTTTTAATAACTGGCAACCACTAAAATACTGTATAGTATTAACAAAGAGGAAACTTTTCTGTGCAAATCTTTGTGTGCTAATTTATTGGTTTTCTCCCCTTTTTTCAAGGCTAAAATTGTCCAAATATTGCCACTGGCAGCTGTTACCTGTACTGCCTTAGCTTCCACCTGGGCAGGGTGGTAGGAAGGCACATTATTCTCATTAAGAAGGATATTTCACAGTAGTGCAATGAGACACAGGGCAGTTGGTGTTGGCCCACTGGAGCCCACTAGAATGTGGAAATCATGGAAGGATCTTTGGCTGAGGCAAGGCTGAGTGCTACTCACTTACAGATTTTGTCTTGATTATTTAAGGATTCTTTCTCAAGCAATAATAGAGAGCATCTTTATCTATATTCACATAAATGGACTCTGTATCATTGGTAAGAAAGGCGTTTTTTAAAAATTACATGTCATCATTCAATGTTTTGTGATGTATCATGCAAAGATATCTGATCAGGCTCTGCATGACCCAACTCAGATCCTGACAGCAAAGCACCTCCATCAACACAGAGCTCAGCTGCCTGAGGAGCCCTGGGCAAGCTCAGGATTGCAAGGTTGTGCAGAGATAACCAAGAGTCTCAGCCCTGATGGCTGGGGAAATCTGGCACTTCTGATGTGAAAAGGAAGGTGCTTTGAGCCTCAGCTGTTTGTTCCCACATACTGCAAACCCACTGAGTGCTCTTGGCTGAGCCTTGAAACTTTGCAGTGCAGATACAAAGGTGGGCCAGAACTGCATTAGGAAGATTGACTTGAATAGGGCTGAGCTCCTAGTTATGGAAATTATAAAACTAGGCACAGATCAGATGGTTGTAGAGGTCAGAACCATGAGAACTTGGGGCTGGATAGTTACTGAGAATACAAACCACTCTTGGATGGAAACAGTGGGGCTGTTCTGAGTAAGAACATTCTAAGTACTGACCACAAATGACACCAACTCATCAGCATTCAAGGAAGGTGAACCTAATCAAATTATATTCCATTTGGATCTTAAATCTTTAATTGATTTTTTTCTTATTCTCTGCCAGGGAATCTGCTCACACACGTTTCTGGGCAGCAATTTCTAGGGCTAAAGCTCACCTGAGCAGGCATTGCCCAGTGATGGTATTTAGGCATTCTGCAGTGTCCAGAACTGTGAGTCTCTTCTTGCTCCAGTCCTTTCCCAGGCACAGACTCACCTTCTCCCAGGCATGATTCTCCATCAGAGGAGTTTACATTTACTAATGTCTGTGGCTGGAATTCGTGCTGCACACCTGTGGACTTGTAATTGTTCATGCTTCACTTATGCACTGGAGCTGGAAAGATGCAAACAAGTAATTGCACAGCACTGCTGAGCTTTGTGCTCTCACACCTCTACCTCAGCTGTACTCTGCAGGGACAGAGACCATGTGTCATCTCCTCTCAGTGACTTCTGCATATACCAGGACAACCAGAATCTCAGCAAGTTTTGGACATTTATCTGTAACCTTTAATAATTTGCTATGCATATCCACTCATTCCTTTGTTATATTATCAATATTCTGCAGTGCCACTGGTTTTAATAAGAAGTCTTTTCACTGGTTTTCTTTGTTCTTGTCATCTAATCTCCTAATGGAAGTTTCTAATTAAATTCCTACAGCCATTTTCAGACTGTGTTTTGAATAACAAAGTCTTGCAAATGCTTAAAGTGTATCTCTTCCCCTGGCTTGGATGCTCACCTTCCAAATAGCTGTGGAGAAGTGAAGCAGGTCACTGTGGAGAAATGCTGCTGAGAACCTCTCTCATCTGAATGAGAGGGATGTAAATTATACTTTTCCTATACAGGAACGATGTAGAAGGTCTAAGAAAATTCTTCCAGAGTCTCACTCTCAGTTTTAATGAATTTTGAACTGATGAGGAAGAAACACCAGGTATTCATGATGCAACCAGCACTTTCCTGGTGGACCTGGTGCTTCAGAGAAGCTGAGAAACCAGGATCATCAGTGAAATTTATTACTTCTCTATCCAAAACCCTCTCATTTGGGTTTGAACTTTATGCACTGGGTGCAGCCAAGGGTTGAATTACTGTCATTCATATCTCATCAGCATTCTTCAGCTACTTCTGCAGCAGAAGGGAGAAAAGTGGAAAGAAAAAGAAATGTCAGAATCAGCTCATAAATATGGTGATTATGATAAATATGAAAGACTATGTTTGTCTAATTGATCCTTCTCTTATTAATCCCAGGAAATATTGCTACTGGCATGTGCTGCCATTTCCAGCTGGGTCAGCAGAAGTACTCAGAGAAATGTTTCTGGCAAAAGGTATTTCTTGGTGCCCACATCTGCACGTGGTTCTGCACACAGAGATTTCTGCATGCTGACCTGCTCATCCTCTGCTGGGCAGCTCAAAGTTCCTTGCCTGCACACTTGATGTGAAAACCTCAGCCAGAGCTGCCCCTTTCTCCCCTTTCTCTAAAGCATTCCTGCCTCCCCTGCACACCTGCAGAGGATATTGTTTTGGCCAGAATAAGATGAGCCCAGATGGTAACATAATGCACATTGCATCCAGGTTTAACACCTGTTGCACAAAGGGCTTAGGAGTTTTAATCAGTTTTATGCAAGTTTTTGGCACTCTGGTTTTCTACTTTTTTATTTTAGCCCTGTTTAATATGTGGACAAAGAGCAGCAATGGATTTATTTAGAGGTGGTTCAGATTTATTATGAGGGTGCTGCTCACAGAGGGTCTGTGTTTCAGAAGTGTTTATTTCCTTCTGCAAAAGCATATATGCATAATTAAAAAGGTTTGTTAATTTAACAGATGTATAAATTTGGCTTTTCTATGTTATAATGATACCCAAGTTGTCTGTGGTCAGTCTTACTGACAGTCATAAAGCATGAATTTCATGCACAGTTGACTTTAGGGACTGGATAGGTTTGATTCAAAACACTTCTGCCTTTCCCCTGTCTATGGGATATCTCATTAACAGACTGGTTTCAGATTTCCTGGTGCTTTATTTCAAGCATAGAACAATTTAAAATTGAAATTAGAACTCACATAAAATGAGGAAAGGCCTTTGAAATTCCGTATATGAACAGTGCTCAGTACTCAGAAATGTCAACATTTCTGCTTCCTCAACATTCACCACTGAGATTTCTGTCCAGCATGGCACCCTAGCATCTGTACTTTTAATATTTTTGTTTTGTTTTGTTTAATGATGTTTTTGAATCTTTAACAGGGACTTTTGTGATCTACTAGAAACATATCTTTTATGTTTCTATTCAGAAAAGTTTATTAATCTGATGGTCTTTTTAATTCCATTTAGTTCCATTGGCAGTACTCTTTACCATCACCTGAAAAAAATCCCCTATTTGTTCTAAGCATTTTTTCTGAGCTTGGAAATTTTATTCCCCTTCTAGGAGAAAACTTTGAAATCGCAGCGTTCTTTGAAAAGTGAAAACAGACAGAAAAGCTGCCAGTTTTCCAGTATGTTTGTGAATAAATTCCCTCACCTTTTTTCCCAAATAAAAGATTGGTTATCTCCATGGAGGAGACTCTCCAGTACAGAAACCAGAATGCCTTATCAGAGATGTAGATTTCAGGACAGACAGTACATTGCCTGTAAACTTGCAGCTCAGATGACAGATGGGAACCTGATAAAGTGAGTGTGCTGATCACTGCACAGAGATTAGACACTCTAATTTGCATCTTGTCTTCCAATAATGTTTGCTCTGTTTTTGACTTCAAATGCACCTGAGCTTTTAAACACAGGCATTTGGGGAACTGAGCTTATTTAAACTTGATTTTTTCAAGTGGAATATTTCCCTTTAGCTGGATTTTAGTTCTGGATCTCACAAAATACAAACCCTTCAAGGAATGTGTGTCAGCATTTCTGCTCCCTCAGAGTTCACCACGGGGGCTTTGTCTGGCCCTGCACCCTGGCATCCTTGCTTCTGAGTTTTTGTGCTTAGCAAAGTGTCTCAAGTATCTCTGAGAATTCCACTCTGAAGTGTATGACTGAGAAATAGCTCCTCTTCCCCAAGTGCTGGGGCATTTTCCAGCTGGATGAGCCTGTTCCCCTTGAGACACAGACAGGAGGGAGCTTAGGGTGCTCCTTGAGGGTCACACACCCCAGGCACTGTGGAGGTAGGTTGACATTAGCGAGCCTGCACAAATATTTGCTTGCATCTTTGCCACTTTCAAATTCTGTCTCTCCTGTTTACTCTTCTCTATCCCTGCCTATCATGTTTCTTTCCTGGCTGTTGCCATTAGCATGAAATCTTTCTGTTCTGTGCCCTAAATTAAAGCACATTTGTGGGTCATTATCTGAAAGACTCTTTATTAATAGGCAAAAGCAATAGGGCTAGTGCCTAATGCACATAACTCTACTGTCAGTACTGTTCTTATGAGGTGCCCAAAAGCTTTTCCTGCCAGGTATTGCAAGGCCAGTGTGCAGCTGACCTCAGGTTAAAAACTTCATTTCATCCCTTCAGTATGGGAAGATTTGTAGGAGCAGAAGAGAGGAGGCCAAAGGAGGGACAGCAATGATCTCCTCACTTTCCCACCATTTTCACTGGAGTACTGTGCAATTCCACAGGGTAGGAGATGTCCGTGTCATTTAGCCTGTGTGAATGGCAGTGGATGTTTGTGGTGTTGTGTGTGTCAACAGAATATGGCTTGAAATGCTTAAAAATTGCTCTGGGGTGGTAGAAGTAGGATGTGCTCTTTAAACAGGCTTCTGTACACTTGAGTAAGAACTTGTCAAGCAGTTTGAATATATTCCCACTCAACTTGAACAGAAAAGGTCTCATTTCAAGCAGTTCTGCTTTCTTGTGAGTTGGACATTCACCACCTGTGGGACAGAGACCTTGTCCCTCTAAGGAGGACACCAGAGAAAACTGATTTCAAGTAACTGATGCATGAATCACAGGATCTTCAGGGCTGGAGGAGACTTCCAAGATCTGAAAACCTGAAAAACCCAGAACCATGATAATTGCCCCTAAAGCATATCCCCCAAAATCCTAAAATCTTGCTTTGGATCTTAGTATCAATTTCCAACCATGCCTTTTGAAGGTGGAAAAGCCCTCATGAACAATAGCTCAAGGAGGAAGCAGTTCTACCACCCTTACACTGGGGTTCTGGATAGTCCAGTATCTGCTGAGCCATTGAGTGCTTTCCCCTGCACTGTGGGGAAACAAAGTTTTGATGCTCATGCAAGATCTCCAGCACAGCTCAAACCTTAAGCCTTTTTTTTCTTTCTAAGTAGCAATTAATGAGAATCGTGATCTAAAAATTAAAATGGTAATGAGCTTTTAGCATAATGAAAAGAGCTTGTACAGGCAGGAAAAGGCATTTGTGGGTCTCTGAGTCACATTACTCCCCAAATACAAAAGCAGATGTTAGCCTTGGCTGGAATGAGGCATATTGACTTGTTTCATTTTGCACAAAAAACCCTCACGTCACACAGAAAGAGGATGCTCTCATGTCTCCAGCCTCATAGTCTAGTGTTCTTATCCATAGCTTTGTTAATTTTGGGCTGAGAAATCATTATACTCATTTTGGATTGATTGTATTTTCCTGTGTTTGCACATCCTCATTATCTTTCCATCAAATCATGGACTGGTTTTGGTTGGAAGAGACCTTAAAGATCATCCCACCCCCTGTCACAAATGGATATATTTTCAACTGGAAGGTGGAAGGTACATTTCAAAATGTACCACTACAGAATGATGTACAGTCAATGATTTAGGAGTCAAAGAAATAGTTAAATCTGTGGAAAATAATGTCATTGTTATGTGCCACAAATTATACCTGGAGTAATTCAGGTGAGATTCAACAAAATTGCTCCAAATGAAAATTAAGTACATTATCTTGATCTTTCTCTCTCTCAGTGAGTGAAGACAAGAGAAATACCTTTTTGAGGAGAGAATGAAATTGATTTTTGGTGAATAACTTGGTTTCTTTTTTTGGATGAATATGTAACATTTTTCAAGTCTTACAAGTGTCCAAGTATAGCAGTAAAGCTTCTCTCTGTGGCAAAGACACCTAAAAACATAGAAGAGTTTGGAAGAACATAAAAAACATACAGGTTTTAAGCTTGACCTGATAAACAACTCATTAATATTGTAGCTAGAGTTTGCTCCTCACTGTAGGCCAAATTGATGAGTTGAATAGATGTCCAGGTTTTTTCATCCGAATTGAGAGTATATTTCATTTGTGGAGGAAAAAGTGGGGGAAAAAAGCATCATTCAGAAGAAGAGACTTTGTTTTTGAAATAATTTTCTTTCTTTTAACATTTACAGAACATTCATCTATTTGAAGTCTGGCTCCCAAATATAACAGGTTTTATCTCAGAGGCATGAAAAAATGTAGTAAATTAAAAAAAAAAAAAAAAGAAAGAAAAAGAAAAAAAAGCACATAAAGACTGAACAAGCAAAACAAAATATATTTTAAACTGCTTCCAAGTGTTTTGAGTTATTTAGGCATAGGCAGTACCTACATTTGGGGTCTCATGGAGGGTTAGGGATATTTACTGGATATTTTTTCTTTTTCTCTGAATTTGTTGTATGAGCATAATTTGAACCTACCTCATTAAACAAACATATATTCTCACAAACATTCCTTTTGCATTTCACGGCAGCAGCTTATCATTCTTCATATTTTTTGGCTCGCTACTCTATTGACTTCTTAAAAAGTTGGAAAAGTTTGAAAAATAAAAAAGCCTTGCTCCCACCGAACAACTTCGACAAACTCAGTGCGAGTTTTCAAAAGTGTTGGCATAAATAAAACACCCAATTTGCATGGCACGTCTAAGGGATTTGTGAGATTAATTTCCTTGTTCAGCTGTGAAAATCCTGCCTCCAAGACTCAATCTCCCCGTTCAGTGTGGAGCAGGGGAAGGTCAGAGATTGCCACGTCCAGGACACAGACGGTGCCTGTGTCACCAGGACAGTCGAGTTCCCTGTGAGTGCTGTTGGAGCAGATCTGGCTGAATCACCCTGTTCCTGAGCCCTCTTGGCAGGCAGCTGGGAGATTTAACATTTCAGCAGGGGATTTTGCCCCTAAACCCTTGACTGAGACTCCTCACCTGAAGAATATGGGGCTTTATCCTCCCTACCTAACGCAATTGTGGATGCTCTTCTGAATTTCTGATTTTTAACCGATTGGACCTGGCTCTCCTGCCAACCCGCACACGCAAGTTATGCCTGCAACTTTTGTATGTTTTGGTGTATCGAATGAGTAAAAGAAAGCGACTCTCAGAGGGAAGCCTGAACTGCAAACCTGCCCGTGTGAGGCTACCTGTGCAAATGAGGTTTTCAGGGAGGGGAGGAGGGGGTAAACACTGACTCTTCCAAACGGGTTTACAAAAGAGATACAGTGCACCAGATTATGTAACAGAGCTCTGCCTTTTCACTCGGGGAGACAGACATTAAGGTGCATTAGTACTATCATTTGTATGTCTGTAAATATCAATAAAGTATGTTATTTGGCATTCACGTTGACACAATGAAGGACGAGGACTATCCTTTTCAGGAAATTTCACGGAGCCATTCACAAACAAAAGCTCAGTAATTTAATCTTTCAAAAGCTCAATAATGCTAAGTTCAAAATTGCAGGTTTTAAACTAATGTACCTGATAAGTAATGATGACAGAATTTAAAAGGTCCATTATTTGGTAATCTAATATTCCCAATCCCAGTTATCTGTCAAAGAGAATACTCTCCCTTAAACAGCGCTAATGCGTTCACATCTACATTAATCTCCCAGGGAGAAAAGAAGCATTCTTTAGGGGCTTTATCAGCTCCCAAATGTCTGACTCCAGGAGGAGCCATTTCGCACCGCTGCCGGGGCTGTGTAAATGACTCCGGACTCTTTGTGCGATGGGTGCGATTCCCGATGGATACACACGGTCCGGGAGTCACCGAGAGGCGCTGCCCTCCCCCGGTGTTCCTTTACAAGCTGTGCCCGGTGCCTCGGAACCCTCTGCTGCTTCTCCCCTCCAAACCAAACACCGCGCTCCCGCCTTTGCTCCGCTTTTCTTGCGCCGTGTGTTGCTGTTCTGTGCAGCCCAACTCCGTGCTGCTGTTGTCATCTCCCTTCCGTACCCCAAAGAGTTGGTGGACAATGGTGTCAGTTTGGTGGGACTCACAGCTTGAAGAGGTTGTTCCTCTCTTTCTAGGGAGTGAGATGTGGTCACACACACAAGAGATGGGATCAGGTGTGCCACAGCTGCCCGCGGACCCTGAATTCATGCAGGGGCGCCACAGGGAAATGGAGACACTCCGTGTTTCCCTTGGATTTGCAGCTAAGGCTCCTTCCTCTCGGTTTACCTCCTCTAGAAAATTTCTCAGCTCTTTACATCTCATCACTAGGGAAGGTTTGGGCCTCAAGTAAGCCTGAGTCTGCCCTGCTCCATTCT
>VWYE01022382.1:0-41150 GCA_013398995.1 Alaudala cheleensis | reverse complement strand
AAAAGAAATAAAAAGAAAAGAAAGGAAAAAGCTGGCACATAACTCAGAGAAGACTGAATGAGCTCCTATTTTCAGTCCCTTTATTCTGAGTTTATATGAACAGCTGTTAGAATGGCAATCACAGCTCAAACACACAGAGAGAAGGGTGGGTTTGCTCCTCTGCCAGAGCCTCTGGTGTTTGCCATCACCTGGTGCAGGAAAGAGCCAAATCCACCATGGCACTACACGAGGATGTTCTCAGGAGGGACACAACCCCCCAGTTCTGCTGGTACAGATCCCCCTTTGGCTTTCAAACCAAACGTTTCCATTGCAGGAGCAAAGACCAGTAGGTTCAGTAGCAGAGGTGTTCATCAGCCCAGTGAATTCATGTCACATGGAAAACACATATTTTGTTCAGTGGCTGGAGCTGCTCTGTCTCTAACACACCCCAGAGGAGCCCAGTGAATTCAGGACCATCTGTCAGCACCAGCCACGAAGAAAATGTCCTGTTGCTTCCCTCTTTTCACAGGCTCCCATGAACAGGCACACCAGCAAAAGAGGAGAGAGGCAGGGGGATGCAAATGAGAGGGAACCAGAAGGATTTCAGGAGAACAGACAGACTCTCAAAACACTTGCTAAGCTTAAATAAAGTCAGTGTTTCATTCAAGATGGTTAATTCCATAATTACTGATGTGATACCTGAGCACCTCTCCTGTGGCTTTAAGGTGCACAGCAAAGTGACACAAGGATTTGAATAAAGCCTAATGATTGATGGGGAGAAAATAATTTCCTAGCTTTAGTACAGTTGATCCATTAGCATTCAAACAAATTGATATTTTTGTTAAAACATATTTTGGAAATCTAATCTATGGTAAGTAACTACACTTAGGTGAAGCACAGAAGGAGAGCAGACTGCTAAAAATGGCAGCTCTGTAATTACTGGGTGACTTGCTATGTTTGGAGTTTTTCACTTTTTTTTCTCTGTTATAATAATTTAGAGTAATTACTTTAAAAATTCGATTTACACAAAGATAAGAGTTCATGTTTTGTGATACATATTGGGATTTTCTGTCTGAAAATAGATTTAGATTATGCCAGTAAGTAACCCAAATAATAAATGGCCAAATAGGTGGGGGGGGGGTTTTGATTGTTTTTTAACTGAAATAGACAAATTGCACAAAACAGATTGTGATGGAAGAGGATCACAAATAACATAACCTTTTAGTACATCAGAATGACTGACAAAACAACTGCCTGAGCTTTAATCATGTCAAATCCAGACAAAAGAGTCAATTTAAAGCATTGTAATAACTCTGAAGGCACTGCAGTTGTTCTGTGGTGCACACAACACCAGTTGTAGGATGGATGTTTCTGTCAAGTTGCAAACTTTAGGAAAAAATAAAGAGTATTGAGTTAAACTTAGAGCATGGTACTATGGTTATACCTGTTTCAACAAAGTGTAGTTGGATCCATCAGTGCTAATTTTTCTTATTTCATGATGATCAGCCAGAATTAAGAAAGGTTCCTCATCTAAACCCCGGGAGAGAGAATATATTAGACTAGCTTTTACGTTAATTTATGGAAAATCAGGAATACAATGCTGAAATACAGATGGCTTGAAAAATAAATGTTACATGCTCTGATCAATGTTATGGAATGAAAGAAATATTTAAAACATTCAAATGCTCCAAGAAAGATCAATGATGCAGTATAAAAATGAACAAAGCAATCAATTAGTATCTCTTTCAATGCAATTTAATCCTTTTGCCTTTGTAATATGGGAATCACACTGTATTTTATCCTAATTTGATGTCAGAGATTAAATGAAAAATATATTTCATTCCATATGTTTTAATATCAACATTTCCTTTCAAATTAACACTGACTATTGGTTATGGTGGCAAACCATGGTTTTGACCATTGTTTTTGAGATTTCATTAGTCTGCATGGTACAGCAACAAAGAAACAGCTACTCATAAAAACCTCGATTTTTTTCAAGCTGAACTTTAGCCAGATTTGACTTTTTGTAACCCTGGCTTCTAGTCTATATAAAATATTTACTTTCATACGCTCAGCCATGACATCAGTGAAATATCTCTGACACTGACACACAATATTCTAAAAATATTTTTTAAGGCTGTCTTTATTTTAGGTCTATTGAGAGACACCTCAACTAAAATAAAATATTACCAGTGACAATTAAAAATGTATTAAAGGCTTTGTATCTGCTGCTCTTGCACTCTAAAATGTAATGTATTATCCAGCCTATTCTTCCCCTGTACTGAATACATTTACTTGTTATAACAGAGTTCACATTTTCTACTATTTTTTCCTGTTCCTTCTCTTCAGACAAGGAAGTTTGATGTACATTCTGATATTCTAAAGGTGATGAAATCTTGTCATAGCCATGCTATTATCATCTGACTCAGAACTAGGTGATGTATTTTAATTTTTCTAATACTTTTTCTAATGAAGTTAATTATTCACACTTTCAAAAACCACTGCATCTATTTATTACAAATGAGCTGAGGACAATATATGCTAAAAATATAACTTTTTATTGCATTCAGACACAGCCACATTGCTACTTTATGTTGAAAAAGTAGCAGATTCAAAATAACTCTCTTTTTATGGTGCATATAAAGGTAACACAAGCCTTGGGGCTAAGTTTTTTTTTTCCACAAATTATTTAGATACAGTTGTGGATTATAAAAAACATGAGATGGTAATACCTGAAAGGGATTTGCAGCCATTTGGGTTATCAGGCTGTGTTTCATACCCTTCTGCACACAAGCACTTGTAGGTTCCATAGGTATTGATGCATTGCTGGCTACAGGGAAAGCCAGATGAACATTCATCAATATCTACACAGGTCTTGCCATCATCCTTCAGGAGGAATCCAGGCCAGCATTTGCACTGGGAAAAGAAAACCAAATACATTAATTTTTAATTGTGTTTATCACCTGTGTCTACTTTCTTCTGAATATGTTAGCATCATAAACTTTTTATGCATCTCATTTTTTCAAGTAACATCTTAATTACTTTGCTGCTTGTATGGTTTACAGGAGGCATATCTTCTTTTCAAATATTGCTGATGTGATCCTGAGCACCATTTCCTCCAAAAAACCCAAACAAAACCCTGTAGAATGAGTGACTATTCTTTCTACTTTAACTGAATAAAAAGTAAAGCACGTCTTTTCAGAAATATAGAAAGGATTTGTCCTTGAAAATAATGATGGATGGACCCTTTGGAATTCTTAATTTTCAATTATTTGTGTGTTTTTTGGTATAGACAGAGTTTAATTATTTTCCCTGGAATCTTTGATGTCACCTAGCAATTTGTGTAACCAACAGAAGAATGTGAATGAGAACTCTTGAGGCTCATTAGGAGCTGGACAAGGACAATTCTTGTGGATCCCTTCTAACTCAGAATATTCTCTGTTGCTCTGACATTTATTTGTGTCTGATGATGATCCTGGCAAGTTTATCACAAACATGTGAAAGATGCAAAATACAACTGGGCAGAGGGGTTTTGAAAAAGGGGCATAAATTCTACATACAGAAGACTCAGTGTTATGTTCCCTCCTGTATTCTCTGTTTCTCTTGCAGAGATCCAGGAGGTGCTTTCTCCACCACATCAACAAGACTTTTCTTGAACCCAACAGCTCCTGAGTCTCTGTCTCAACCCTCACAGTCCCAGAGGGTTGAACAGATGCAGATCTAAGCCACACTGCACAGATTTTATTTAGTTCTCAGTGGGCCAGTGCTCAGCTGAAAAGATCAAACTTTGGGAGTGCAGTTAAGGTTACTCCAGAGGTAAAACCCTGGAAAAGTCTTCTATTTTTAGCTGCTATTTACAGGCCACTGCAGGCTGTTCCTCTCTACTTGTCAAAGCCAAAGAGCAGATTCAGGTGATTCAAAAAAACAAATTGGACACAACAATTCAGTCCTGAACTTCAGGAGAGGTCATACATCTGCTTTGTGAGCATGGTTCTAACCAAAATATCAAAGTGGAGAGAAACGAGGAGCATTTAGGACAACTCAGGAAGAAGAACAAAGGGGAAATGATACCCAATTGTTATGATTCTTTCTTCTTTCCATTATAATCACTTCAGCACAAATTCAGGAAGAACCAATGTCTGCTCTATGCAACAGCCAAGCCAATATAAACTGAAAGCACATCTTCACATGCAGACAATGAGCAGTTTTTTTCTGCTACTAGGGTGATATTACTTAGTTTAAATATTTCTGTAAATATTAAATATTGAATATTATTAAATATTTCTCTGTCTTGGAGGAAAAGAAAGAAAACAATCTGGAGAAAACTACTATTTCTGCTGTTCATTCCTATGCACTGTAAAATTTTTACTCTTCGGTTTTCAGTGCTCCGTATACACCAGTATGATTTGTTGTGTTTAAAGCACTGTATGATCTTTTCCATAGGTTTAAAATATGCACTGAACCATTTTTTAAATACAATTGGCAATTGCTCACAGGAAATGAAAATCTGACTGTTCTTACCATGCCATGTAAGCTACTTCACTACAAGGAGGTACCACACAGTGGGCATTTATTATAACAATGCAGTAATTAAACAATTAAGAACTAAAAACTTGCATTATATTACACCACAATTATTCACCTTGTATCCAACAGGAAGGTCCTGACAATCTTGGGAGCAGCCACTGACTTTCTTACTGAGGCACTCATTAATGTGGCAGCTTTTCTCATCAGACCCATCACTGCAATCTTCTTTGTTATCACAAACCTCGCCTTGAGGGATGCACTTGCCATTTTTGCACATAAAAAAAGAGCTGTTACATGACTGCTCTGGAAAACAAAAAAGAACACACAACTTGGTGTCATCTATTAGTGTTTGGAATTAATCTTCTCATGGATCAGCTGCTGTGTGCATGCAAAAGGGAAAAGTGTGTAACAATTGAATATTTATTTCTTGTCGACAGCTTTACAATGACTTTTCACTTTTCAGTGTCTTTGAAGGTTATTCCTCTCCTGCAAAATGGGTGAAGACATCAACTTATTACTCCCTCCTACATATTTGTTTTCATATAATGGGTAGAACCCTCTACATCATCTCTGCACAAAATGCAGTTCTAGTTTCTAAAGTTAAAAACCACAGATTCTTCCCCCCTGCAGATGCCGAGGTGTTTGTGAACACAACCCTCTGAATTCCAGTGCATTCCTTGCCTCATGACCTGCAAATATGCTCCTCCCTGTTTGGCAAAACCTGAATACATCATTTCAGCTATGTTCAGGCACTTCAAATAGCAATTGGAACATTTAAATAAATATAAGATAGGTGCACTGCCTCACCTCACAGCAGATCAGTGTTTTCCATCAAAATTGGTATAAAGAAAATGGCTACAGTGCAATGAAATCCTACGGTCCACACAGAAGAATTGGTCTTTCAAAAAGCCATGGAACAGAACAAAATATGCAGACCAGGGCTAATTTCCCTCTCAAAAACCAGTCAGATCTCATCAAACTTATTAATGTAAGCAGAAAATATCAATAAAACCAATAGCATTTGATCAATAATTTACTAATAAAATTAAAGCAGTGTTTATTAATTATAGTGGGAGCAACTTTACATCCCCTTTTGTACAACCTCCTTCTGTGTGATGAATATGTGGAACAGAGCAATCATTATAAGAGCAAGTTAGGAACTTTGGAAATTACAAAATTAGTATCATCTTATTTTAGTGTCAACAGGAGTTATGCATTAAGGAAGTGTCTGCTATTTTATTCCATAGGAACTGATGGCTTGGACTTTGTGAAGTTCTGGATGCTCAGAACACTTTTCCCTTGCAAGACATGAGCAGTATCACCATGAAAGCACTGGAAATTTAAGCTCTGAGGTTTCACATTTGCTGACTTAAAACCTTAAACCATTGCTCTCAAAAAAGAAAGGTCACACGTGTTCTTCAAAAAATCATGCCCAAACCTGAACTTTTGCACTTGGGGTTGAGAGGGGCTTCATCAGAGTGGTCTGGGCAGTCAAAGTCCCCATCACATTGCCACTGGGAGTTGAGCAGGCAGCGCCCATCAGCACAGGTGAACTCTCCCGGACGGCAGCGACGGTACCCTATGGAAACAGCAACCTGTCACCTCCTGTGTGCCCTCACAGCTTCAACTGAAAAGTCTGCACATTCCAGGCAACACAAAGAAAATGATGGTTTTTACTCCATTTAGAGGTGCAGAGTGTTGTGCTTGTACACGAGTGGCTACCAGCAAAGAGAGAAATCTAAATTCTCTTACGCAGCACCATAAAGTCATGACACAATTCACACAGATGTGAAACATATTCATGCAGCTCTCAATCATAAATGCCTTTTCTTTTTGGTGTTATTTCATTTATTCCTGTTATTAGGAGATAGCTTAAAAACACCTAATAAATATTTCTGTGGTGTGCTTATGGCTGTGTGTATTCCCTTTAAAACATGCCAAACACCAAATCATTATAACAACACTAAACACACATTTTTTAAGATGACCACAAAATCAAAACATATAGAATTGATACATTTGCTAAGTAAAAGAGGATTTCTAGCAAAAATATATATATATATCATGAAGGAAATAAACCACAGGCATTTGCTTTTTAGAACACAGTGGCTTAACTGAGAGTTCTAAAGTTGATGACGCAGTAGAAAAACTTAGCAAAGTATACAGATTGTAACAGCACAAAGCCAGGCATGATAATCACCATTTTGTCATTTTGAAGGTAATATTTACTCTGTATTTTCCATAAATATTATTTATATAGATTAACGTTTCTGAGTATGGCCCAGATACATTAAACAGACACTCAGAATGTATAAGAAACCCTAAATTCATGTGAATGGTGAAAATTAAACATTCACATACGGTTATGGTTATAATTTGAATGCAGTGATAATCATGACAGATGTATTTGATTATTTGATAGAAAAAACATACAGAAACACAGACAAAAGTACAGATAAATATACACTTAGTAAATGAGAAATTCTAGAACATACTTTTAAAATTCTCTTAAACATTATTAGGACTCAACTGTAAGACATCATGGGAAATAATTTGTCACTGTAGCCCCAGATCCAAGTTAATACCAAGCTGTACTAATTAGTGCATAATTTAAAGTGAGAATTAGAACAATTTAAAAACTGAAGAGCTTTTTTTTCAGTGCCTTAGAATACCAGACCCTGAAGAATGCCTTACAGTTAGCAGTGTGAAATTGTTCTATTTAGTCTATTTTTGTTATACTTGCCACATTCCAGGGATTCATCTGATCCATCTCCACAATCATCATCGTGGTCACAAACAAACTGCTTGGGAATGCAGACTTTGTTATGGCACATGAAAGCATTCTCATCACAAGTGTTATTGGGAGCTGAGGAAAATACAGCACATAAAAAAAAATAAATTGAGAAGAATCAGATCAACAGCTGATTTTCTTACACAGAGATGAAATGAGAAGTGAATTTGAGTGAATTCAATGGAAATGGACATCACTTTTTAGTCAGATAAAAAGCATCACACACTTCAATACCAGAAAAAGCTACTCATCACAAAGAAAGCTACAGAAGTAAAGATAGCAAAAATCTTCTGTAATCCAAGACAGAAAAGCTTCAGAAGTCGATGTTGTCTATGACTAAACTAAGGTCTGGCTCTGAAGAAAAGAATATTTGGGAAGAAGAGATGTCCTTACATTGGTCTGCTCCTGAGCAAATGCTCTTTGAAGTCCACAAACACTCAAAATGTACAGAATATAATTATATACCCTTTTTATATGTTAATAAAAAAATCCCCTTCAATGAAACTATTACTGAACTCCTGACACTGTTCATGGAAACATGTCTCAGGAAGACTGGAAGAAATGCTCATTTTGTAGAGCATCAGGATCTGAACAATTAGGCAGAATAAACTGCAAACAGAACTTGCATCTCCCTTCTGGGTGCACAGCCTCCCTGTCATGAGCAGCAGCCCTTTCTTCAGGAAGAGCAGTAGAACTGCAGAGTCCCTGATGTGCTGATTCCCAGCAGCAGGCACTGCCCAGAGCCTGTGAGGAGGTGCCACCCATCCTGATGCCCAGCTNTTTGCTTTCAAACCAGTACATGAGGAAAAACAAAAGTCCTGCTCCTTGTGCTCACACAGCAATCTTCACCAGCAAGGTGGACATGAAAACAACATGAAACAGCATGAAAATAACGTTTTATTCTGCCATGCAAGCCTACCACAGCCGGCTGTGGAGAGCTCGTCGCTGCCATCGGGACAGTCGCGCTCCCCGTCGCAGAGCCAGTGCTGGGGCACGCAGGCGTGGGAGCCCAGGCAGCTGAAGGTGTCTGCAGCACAGGTCACTGAGCCTGGGGAAACAAGGCAGGGGAGCCCTCAGCACTGAGTCATCCCATACCCCCAGCTGGAGTATCCTAATCCGTGGTTTTATGAGGACTGGCAATGGTTAAAGGGATTTACTTCAACGTCTCAGGTATCATTTCATTCTCTGCATTCTGATAAACCTACTGGCCAGCATAATTTTACAGTCAGATTTTGCCCATCTGCTGTTTCTTCCATTCTTTTCATTTATTCAAGCCTCTTAAATTTCCCACACTTGATGGAAACTATCCAGCAGAATCATTTTTCAAAGCAGATTTAGTCAGTAACTTTGGCTGCATGTTTGGACTGACTGGAGGAAGGAACTGGTCTTGCAAACCACATCATCCCTGCATCACCAAACTCTGTGCCAGGAAGACAAAGGCACTCTAAACTTTTGTTAATCAGTCCTACAGAGAAGAAAACAATGTGTCCCAAGTGGGAGTAAAAAATATCTGAGAGCACTGATTCAACTGACTCAACACATTATTTACCTGACTCATCTTCTTTTTGGCTATTTTTTAGATCATATTATACCCTTGGGTTAAATTTCCTCCATTTGAAAGTAAATTTTTGTGCAATCCATCACTTAATGCACTCTCTTAGAGAGGTTAAATATACTTTACTAAAAAGGAGATAGTGCATTTTCTACTGGTTTTAATTAGAATGTAATAAAATATTAAAAGACTTTAAAAAATATTTTCTACCTTACTTGTGCAAAAGAGGAAACTTTAGCTTATTTACACTTATTTGCCATTTTTTAATATTTCTGGAATTGAACTTCATTTTTTAAAAATGGGTTTTTTTAAGACTCAAAAATCTAAGTCATTTTGATCTCTTTTCTCCTTGTAATTCAGATCCAAGTACTGTTCCTAAGAAAAAATACAGCCTTAACTCTCCTTTCCTCATACCCTGCACAGATTTTTCCCTCTTTCAGAGAACTTAAGTGTCCTAAATAATTAATATTTTAATTAAAAGCAGTGTAAGTTCTACCTCCATCCTTTCATTCACTGGCATTTCTACATCTTCATTTGATAGAGCAACTACTTTAACAAAGCAGATTTTTTTCTCTGTCTGCTTAACACTTCCAGTTATCAACAATATTTTTACTGAGATAACACACCAGAAATATGGAAAAAATATTTTTTGTTGAATGGACTTCAGTAAAAAAGTTTTTGAAAAGGACCATATCTTTAAGAGTTAAAAGCTGAAATTTTAAAAAGGAACTTAAAATGCAGAGAATGAAGGAACTGATGCATAAATATCAGTAAATTGTGACAGCATGACTTAACACAATGCGATTTTCTTTGGAAAAGAATTCACTAACACATTTCCAAGTCCACTGAGATCTAGTATGAAAACAAAATTTTCAATTCCTTATGCACCTTGAAGGGTTTGGAAATTTGAGAGGAATATCAGGCAATATATGCTTATGGTATAGACAATTTTAGAGGGAATAGCAGAAAGAGCTAGGAAAATAAACAAACAAAATACAGCAGCTTCAGGGTCTTTAAGCACCTGGCACACAAATCTAAAATCCAACAAGGGTTTTACCTCCAGGATAGGAACAGGAGAACAGGCTGCCTGTCCTGTTGCCCAGGCTGGTTTGTCATTCATAACTTTACAGACAGTGATGCTTTAAGTTTTACCTTTCGTATTTTTTAGATTCTGTACTTCCTTAGTGTGTGACCCTGAACTCCATATAAAGTGTTAGCAAGGTCTCCTCACAGTTTTGTCAGACAAAATCCTTTTCCAGCCCCAGAAGCAAGGACACCATTGCAGCTTCAGGCCCAAAACAGCAGTAAATTGAGGAGAGCAATCTGGGAGGATGGGACTTCGTAACCTGAAGCTGAATTGGAAAATTACCGCCAATATGTAAATGGAACAAAAATTATAAAGTTGTGGAAACTCGTGACCAGGTGTCCATCTTGGGTGTAGCCTCAGCCAGGCTCTCGTACTGCCCAAGGTGTAGCCTTTGAAGGCCTTTTTAATAAATACTTACTTTATTCCTTTTACTCTGTCTAGCTTCTGTTCCAGGTCAGCCTCTTTAGGCATCAACATAATTACACAAATCTTATGGTTCCCATAAAAAGAAACCTTTCTGCTGCTTGGAGGGGGCTGAGGAAGGAGATCCCTCACACCCTTTGGAGTTTCTGTCCTTGCTCCCTTCCCACTCCCAAGGTCTCCCTCACTGAGCACGACCCAACCCAGAACTGAACGGATCCCACTCACCACAGATGGCATCACTCTCATCCAAGCCATCTCCACAGTCATCCTCCCCATCACAGGTCCACTGCCTGGAGATGCACTTGTTTGCAGAGCAGGCAAACTGATTCCACGAGCAGGATGAATCTGGGGATGACAGCAGGCCCTGCATTTGTTAGGTTCACACAACATCCCTGCCCTTCCCTGCAGTTTCAACCACAGCTCAGCATTTTTTGCTCCCTTCTCTCCTCCCAGTTTCCATGTATTAAAACACTCCAACAATGCACAATCCTAATCTTGTCATTCAGCACATTATCAGTTTGTCCAAGAGTTTGCATTCACCAACACATTTTGAAAAATAAATATGAAACATTCCAAAGACATTCCAATATTGTCAAATATTTTATAAGTGGGATGAGGATAAACACTTTAAAAAATGGCAGCCTGGTTTTCATACTCAACAGATGCTACAGCTGAAGTGAACTGCTTTATTTGGGTAGAAGGGCAGAGAGGGCACAGTTCAAATTTTCCAACACTGGCTTCCTCCTGGTTTTCCAGAAGTTAATTCCATCTTTAAAGGATTTCATATTATTTTCTCTCACAAGAAATATTGCTATATATTGAAAAACAGCTTCTGCATTTAAAAATCAGCAAAACAGTCTTTCTGAAATCTTTCTGTTTTTATTTTCTGAAAAATTCAGGTCTTCCATTTTTCCCAGGCTTCTTTCTTTAAGAATTAAGTTTATTTTGCTGCAACTGATTTTGATGACAACAAATTTTAATATTAACATTATAAAAATGTTAGGTAATTAAATCTGAATTTAAAGGAGAGCATTGTAACAGATATCTCAAAATGGGTAAGAGCACTCAATGGGGAAAGAAGCATTGACTTAACCCCCTTCCCTTTTGCCCACAGAAATCAGCTAATTCAGTTTACAGTATTGAACACCAGTGTACAACACCTGGAAAAGGAAACTCCAAGTTATGCTTGACAAAAGTGGCCAACAGAAAAGGTTCTGATTGCTACAGTGCACAGCAGTTCCTGATTTCAAAGTTATAAAATAAAAATACACAACATGAACTGCAAATCAAATATGGAAGCATGTTAGAACTGGGTCATGAAGAGAGTAATAGAAAATGTTCAGTCATGGTAAGAAGTAAAGGAAAAAACAAAAAAAATTAAAAACCCCCTAAATTTCAGGTTTTATTTAAATGAGGAATAGGAAAATTTGACAGTGATTTCTGGTACAATTTCATTACAAAAAGAATCCATTCAGGTAATCCACACAAATTGAAAAGACCAGCTCTCACTAGGAGTAAAACCAACCTGCTTAGCACCTCTATTAGGAAAAAATTTAGGAATCCAAAAAGATCTGACAGAACAGACCCTTAACCCAGTTCACAATTCATGCTGTGTTTTATTTACATCACTTTTGTCAATACTTTAAACAATTACATCTGTATGACCTCTGATGCAAAGCAATGCCTACTTTGAGGTTTGGCTATTTCCTGCTGGGCTCCAGACACTGATTCAAATTCTGTAAATCTGTAAAACTCTTCTAATAAGGAGTTTTGAAGGTTTAGTGGAATTATTAAATATTAAAGTAATAGAAAACTCTGTATATAAATGTATCCTTGAGAGAGAAAAAAAAAATAAACTAAAGGGCTTTCATTCTGGGAAGAAATAGAATTTAAGGTATTGACAATATGAAGCATTAGAGTTGAATCAGAAAAAAACAGCATTAAAGACCTTTTAATACAATCCCTGAGATACAAATGCACACTCCTTTGTTTCCAAAGTGCATTAGTGACTAGAGAAATACAAGGAAGACAAAATGCTCACCACAGTGCAATTCATCTACTCCATCCTCACAGTCTTTCTGCCCATCACAAAGCCAGGTGGTCAGAATACATCTTCCACTAGGACAACCAAAATAATTTTCTTCACATGTGGGTTTGTTTTGAACTGTGATAAAATAAAGAATGTAATGTAAAATGGTCTCTACTAGTATGATTAGGAGCCTAATACATTTCTGCTAAATTTCTGAATACTGATGGAGAAAGTGTTTATGTCTAAAAATGGGAAAAAAAATGGTGTTCATAAAAAATAAAATTAAAAAAAATAGTGATAGTGAAGTAGTTTAGGGAGCTGAAATATTTAATTTTTTTATTTTTTTAGAGAAGAATCAGAGCACAGCTTCAAACTAAATCAAAAGCCCTAGAGAGGAAAGCAGTTCAGTTTACAGGCTTTGAGGTCAGGCAGGTCAGCATTGCTTGCTGTTTTACACCAGCTTAAGAAACTGCCCTTCTGAACTTTCTGCTGTCATTTACAAGACAATCTAATTGTGGCAGTATTTTTGTCACTGGAAAAAGCTACAAATCTCGTGCATGCACTGACTAACAGGAGCTGCACCAGTGATGCTGGAGCCAGAGGTTTAGACTTGGTCAAAAATTAAAAAGTTCTCCTTTGTTTTTTTAATTTTGTTGAGTCACAAAGTAATTTAAAATTTGACTTCTATGAGTGTTTAGAAACCAGGTGTGAGGACAGAAAACATGCCACATGTGTAGTTTCATGATGCAAGCACAAATATTAGTCTAATAACAGCTTATTTTCAAAATCTTCAGCAAGGTCCTGGCAAAACCCAGGATGGAGTTCCAAGCACTGGAGACCACTGAAACTCTCTGCCATGGTTTTCATTATTCCCTCAGTGTACTGGATTTGCTTTCAGCCTCCTCTCTTTTAAAATGAAAGATAAAGTAAACATTTATGGCTTCTACAGCTGTATGAATGGAAAAAAAAAAAGGAAGAATAAAGAAAGAAGTGTGACATCTGTGATGACTTGGTAGATATTAAGGATTCCTTAAGTATAGCCACCCTCTGTGAGTATTCTGCTGTAATTTTCTGTAAGAACAATGACACTGAACCAAAGTGCTAATGGGAATTGCAATATTCACAACAGAAACAACACTCCAAAACTTAATGTGCCAGAGCTGGTCAGTTCTGAATGAAATGGCAAAGGAAATCACATGTAGGCTGAGTGGGAATGGTATTGCTTCCAAGTAAAGGGAGGAATGATCCAGGCAATTAGTCACACATTAAAATGATGGAATATTTTGGCACACATTTGGGATTCAGAGAGAAGTAATACAAATAAATGGACAATGGAATAAAATGCACATTAGTGTACTTATGCAACATTAGTTTACTGAAGCTGCAGCACACTGCTCTCAACATTTTCCTTGGTATGGAAAAAAACCCCTTTCTTTGTCTAAAAATACAGCAAATGATGCTATTTTGAGCTTAATGAAGTGTTATATATAATAAATTCTACATCATTAAGAGATAATCTGGAGAATGTAGGGATTAGAATGGAAACTCTAACTCAATATCCATCTATTTTATAGGACTGATGGAAGTTTTTAATGACAGCTTGGCTGACAGTAGTGCTGAAATCCCAGGTTCCTCTGGATCCTGGTAATATTTCCATCAATAAATTTGGCACAATGTATATGAGAATTCTAATAGATCCATCTGGTGACAATAGGATTATTACAAAGGAAAAAAGAAAATATTAAATCAAAAGAATCAGATTATGTCCACTGCAATGCAAAAATTTGATGGCACTGAGCAACATAGAATTAAAAGTTTTAATTTTACGAACTAGTGAAATTTATTATTTAGTAAATATTTACTTTTATTTAATGCTAGTTCTTAGAGGAAAGAGAGTTACTGGTCAACAGGAGGTTAATTTCACTCTAGAATGAATCAGTTATAAAAATAGATAGAAACAAAAAAAAGTTTTCATTTTGTACTTAATATTCTCAAACTCAAAGGGGTTCTGGATAAAAATGGAGCAAACACATAAATGCCCTCCTTCATTAGGTAAGAACTGAATGTTGTGAATAATTCATTGGCTAACATTAAATATAACCTCAGTCCTGTGTCTGGGGCTCAAACTGTCAGGATCCCTTTCTCTCCTGGCTGAAGACCAGAACTATCACAAAAGCAACAACCCTGGATTCTGCCCTGGCAGCCTATTCCAAGGACCTCCACCAAATAAAAGAGAAAGTAAAACAAGTCAGCAAGACAAGAAATAACGCCCACTAAAGCAGCAGCTGATAAAAGCTCCTGAGTGATCATGCTGATGCTTGATGAGCTTGACATTTTAATGAGTCACGTTTTACTTAAATAAAAATGATCAATGACAAGCCTAATCTGGAGGAAATGGAAAGCTAGACATTACAGTTTGCTTCAGAAAAAAAAATATCCGTATTTGTTTGTAATAATTTGCATATTCCCAGGAAACACAAAATAAAGGTGAATAAACTCCATTCAGCACTGTATTAATCTCTATGTTAAACCAGCATTGACCAAATAAATATTTTGCAACATAATGAGAAACACTCTCACTGCCCAAATAGGACTTATTTTAATTTCTTTGAAAAGTAAATTAATGTTTTGAGGTTTTTTGGTTTTTTTTTGTTTTTTTTTTTTTTTACTTTTCCACAATTACCTGGGCATTTCAGTTCATCTGTATAATCCCCACAGTCATTAGATCCATCACAAATCCATTCTGGCAGGATACAGAGGGAAGTGGAATTGCAGCTGATAAATCCTGAAGATTTGATGCCCAGTTTGTAGAAGTAAGCACAGTTTGTGTTGTCTGGAAAGAGACAGAAGATTACCTGAGGCAAACTGAGAGCCTGACAGCTCAACTCCCACGCTGGGCTCCAGGAGCCCAGGCAGGCGCTGGGAGATCCCAGGCAGCAACACCCAGGAATTAACTGCTGCAGAACAAGGGATAATCTGGGAGCAGCTGCTGGGAGGGAGCACAGAATGACAGACTCACTGCAGCCCTTCTCATCCGAGGCATCAGCACAGTCCATGACCTGGTTGCACCGCGCCGATCTCCCCACGCAGGTCCCGTCCGCACAGCGGAACTCCGCCGAGGAACACGCCTGGTCTGCAACACACGGCCACAAAGGAGGGGAATGTGTAAGCTGAACAGGCCCTTCAGGTGCACATCATACACAGGATGAGGCTCAAGCCTGCTGCCTTTCAGAATGAGGTGTTTGGAACACACTGTGCCTTCCAGCAGACACGTGATTTTGAGTTTATTACACCTTAGGAGTTGCTGATTTGCCCGCTCAGTTTGTGTCTCACCAACAGGACAGTTGCAGACTTGGGATTTATTATTTGTCTGTATCATACAAGTAATAAGCAAGAGATACAGAGACAATAAAAACTTCTGCAGAACATTTTATAAGAATTTTCTCAACTAACAGCTTACAATCAACAAGCTTAGCGTTACATTACTTTAGCAAATCAGAAAACCACCCACGTGGGTTCCAGATTAACAAAAGCCTTCTATGAAGCTAAAAGCAATACACAATATTTCATTATTTAGTTTGAAACTTTTTCTATCTTTAAAAAATTAAAATTTTAAATTTTTTTTAGCCTTAAAGTGCCTCTAGGTAATTCAATTTTGAGATAATCAATATTTGAGGGAGAAAGAAGCATTTTAATGACCAAATGAATCACTCAGATTTATTTCTTGCAAAACCAGCTTGAATTCTTGCCTATATGCTTTTCCCTCTACTTATATTTTGGTAAATGATTAAAAATAATTTGGTGCTTTCAAAAATGCTTCTTACTACAGCTACCTAGAAATCTTGTGGAATATTATCCCCACCAACCTTCTGAATTGTAACTAAGGATTTGTGTGGTCTGCTTGCTGGTCTTTATGCATTGGCTGATGCACAGATATAAATATTCATGTTAAAAGGCATAAATCAAAAAACAATTTGGATGTGAAAAGGAGAACAATTCTAGTCAGCTTTGCAAATGACATGGACATTTCCATGCATCTGAGAAGCAGAGAAATAGAGCATTTGCTGCTTCTGAGAAGAACATGCAGAAAAGATATCACCCATCTTTCAGTCTGTCTGTAGTAAAGTTACTCTCATTACTTCACAGAACAAGCAGCACCTGTATTTTATATTTTATACATATCGAAATAAAATATTATATGTGTAATGCATATGTATATTTTATGTTTTAAAGCCAAAACCACTCTCCTTCTGGAAGACTGCAGGTGGGAACCAAAATCAGCCTTTCCATCAATCCCATCACACGATTAAATCACGAGTTACTTCCCAGCTACTCCCACTTGCATAATGAGTATTTACAGAGCAATATTCCGGAATCAGCTTGGGAATAAGGTGCCATTTACCTTTGCAGTCCAATTCATCAGAGTTGTCACCACAGTCATTGGCACCGTCGCAGACTTTGTGGCTGGGAACACAGCGGCGGTTGGAGCACGGCTTGAAGCCCTTCCGACAGCCCCTGTTCTCTGGGAAGTTAAACACAAGCACAGGATTGGACTGACACCTCATCAAAACAGCCTTTCTCTCCATCCAAACAAACATTCCAGAAGAGTATTTTAATTGATGATGCATTCCAAGCTACAGGGAAAGATAAAAAACTTCAGAAATTGTTCGTCACGCAGCATAACTGGGACCCGTAAAGGGATAAAGAGCAGTAAATGAAAGCAGGATGAGAAAGAATGACCAATAAAAAGGAAAAGGGAGGCTTAATTCCCAGTTTTCATTATTTTGTGGTACAAAATGCCTGTGTTCTTTAAATGCATTTGTTTTTGACACCCTTTTTGAGGAAGAATATTTGTATATGGCTTCACATAAAACGAAGCACACCAAATTTGGCCTAAGCCAAAATACAAATAAATGGAGAATAAAATAACAACAAATACCAGAAGAGAGGTTTCTGGATTTCTGAGCATGAATACCAACATTGTTGTGCTCAAGAACACAACTGAAGAATACATTCATTTTACATATAATCATATGTTCGAAAATTTAGGACTGATTTACTGAAGCCACAATTATTGTGGAAGTCACAATAATAATGTTCACTACATTAGTTAATCAACAATAATGAGTCCAGCATCCCATTCTTTATAAGATTCAGAAAGCAACACCCTGTAGTGTAGATCTAGTGACTGGACCCCAGCATGAAAGGACCCCTGTTCTTTCTTTTTCCTATTTTTTTCCTATGTGTAGCAAAATATTTGGTACAGTTAATTTAAATGAAACAAAGTGTTCACTGCCACATTGCAAATAACAGAAAGTCCTTCATAAAATTATGTGGCAAATCCATGGAATGACAAATTGTTGGTTCTCAGAATGACAGAATCATGGAATGGGTTTGAAGGGACCTTAAAAACCAAGTCCTTCCACCCCCTGCCATGGCCAGGGACACCTTCCACTATCCCAGGCTGCTCCACACCCTGCCCAACCTGGCCTTGGACACTTTCAGGGATGGGGCAGCCAAGGTTTCTGTTGGCAATAAATCTTGTATTTATAAATCTAGATAAAAATGTAATAACTAGCATTTATATATTTTACAGTACTGTACAATAAGGTATCCTCAATCTTTAAAAAAGCAGTTAGCCATGTTTTTGCTTTTTTTTTTTTTTCAGAGACAGAAACATGAGAACATTTGAGATGCTTTTTATTAAATATGTCAGTTAATAGGTGAAGGTTGCAAGAAAAAATATTTTCAGGTAATTTTTTCCATGTCATGTCAAGTTTTTCTTAATGTGTGTTGGCATTTTCTTCCTTGGCTGAGCAGTTGGTGTGAAAAGTCACAGAGGAAGCAATCTAAGCACTTGTAACACCAAAATTACAACAGGAAGGTGAAAGATCTGGAAATACCCACCACAGTAGAAAAGCTTCTCATCAGACTTGTCCTTACAGTGCACAGTGCCATCACAAGTCAGCTGGTAATCAATGCATTCACCATTCCCACATTCAAACTCTGAATAGATGTTGCAAGTAGAATTTTTACCTAAAAATTAACCACATTAACATGTAATTTTTAAAAGCTTTTACAACTAATGAAAATGAGGAAAAAATGCTGGCTGCATTTCAACTTTGGCCTAAATGAATTTTGAGAACACGAGTACAAAACAGTAAAACACACCATGGCATCAGAACTTAAAGCTTCTACAAAGAGAACCTGTAAAAGAAAATTCGTTGACAAATAGCCATGAAGGAAACTTGAGTGAAACAACTCACTGATAATAAGATAAGATAAGAACTTTGGAACCACTGTGCTCAGCTGCCTTCTACTCATCCATGCCTTCCCAACCTCCAGCTTGAATGACACAGCCTAAACCCCAATGCAGAGAACCTGCTGCTTCCTTTTTACTTGTTTATTTTATTCACAAAACCCTTCCCCTCTCATCCAGCGGATGTTTTATCTATTATTTTGGAAGAGAACCATTTAAAATTTTTACTCTTTTACTTAAGAGACTAAAACACATCACAAATTGGACACAACAGTTCAGTCCTGAACTTCAGGAGAGGTCATACATCTGCTTTGTGAGCACGGTTCTAACCAAAGTATCAAAGTGGAGAAAAACAAGGAGCATTTAGGACAACTCAGGAAGAAGAACAAAGGGGAAATTATATCCAATTGTTTTGCTTCTTTCTTGTTTCCATTATCATCATTTCAGCACAAATTCAGGAAGAACCAATGACTGCTCTATGTAACAGCCAAGCCAATATAAACTGCAAGCATTTCTTGATTTGATTCAAACATGAAGGAAAAGCCCTAAAAATATGGATTCTGAACAAGCTGAGATCTGGTCTCGAATATAATTTGTTTAGTCCTTTATATTTAGTCCTTTATATTTTTTTAACTATTTTTATCTCTTTTCCCTCCATTTTCTAGCATTGTAAGAACTTAGATCTTATGGAGAGTAATTCTCAATTATAGTTGTAGTTTAACTAGTTCAGCATCTTAGACTGCAATCTCTAGAAAACAGATGAAAAGAATACAAGTATATATAGTATAATCTGCCCTCAGTTCAAGTCTAAGTGGACACCCTTGCAGAGATTGCTTCAAACTCCATCTTGCAGAAACAAAGCATTTTAATGCCTTTCAAATGGTTTCTTTGATGACAAGTAAGTAGTCAGAGCAGTCATTACCCATACCATCATCTCTTCCTCTTTGAATTTCACTCAGGCTTTGTCTCAAGACTCTTGACTGGCAGAAAGTTACACAGCCTAATTACACTGTGAAAGGACAGTTAATTCCTTTTCTCAGCTGGAATTGCTAACTTTCAATTTTATTGAGGATCACTTTCAATTCTGTTATGAAGAAAGAAACTTTTGATCTCAAAGCTAAACTGCAGCCTGTCTTGTTCCCATCCTTTCTGTGCGACTCCAACCCATCATTTAGTCTTCTTTTTTTTCTGGATAGCTCAGATCAACATTTCCTGCAAACATTCCACTGAATAATTTTTGAAAATTAAATCTTATTTCACATCCTAGATGATAATTTAAACATGGTTTTACCTAAGAGCAATTTTGAGAGTTGTGATGCATTTGAAAAATATAAATTCCATATAATTATTCTAAAATAAATTGGAAGATTAAATCATACTTCATGTCCTAGATGACAAATTAAACATGGTTTTACCTAAGAGCAATTTTGAGAGTTGTGATGCATTTGAAAAATATAAATGCCATAGAATTATTATAAAATAAATTGTTTGGCATGTGAATTCAGCTGCTGAACCTCTCTCTCACTCCCACTGCCAGTCATTGGTTTGACAACATAGAGAGAGAGGTCAGAAAGTGCTTAATTAAGGTTCAGCTTCAGTTGAACATAATCCTAGGGAAGGATACATACAGGTATTTCTATCTATTTCAGCAGTAACTATGATAAATATGTAAAAAATCCTATTAATAAGGAACAGTGTCCCACTAAAATAAGAGGAGTTTAACACTTTTTAACCCCCCAAAAGATTTACAAAGGAGTTAAGAGCCTGGTTAGTGCTGAATTGCCAGATCAGTTTTTTAACAGCAGATAGAAGAAATAAAATGAATGGCTTGGGCCAACTGTCCTGTGCAAGCCAAGTGCCTGAGAGCACAGAGGAGCACCGTGCCAGCCACCATTACTTACTCACACATCTGTTCTCATCTATCAGGACTCTGTCCCCTCGGCACGAGCAGTTCACCCGTCCGTCAGGCGTCAGGAGGCACAAGTCATGGCAGCCCCCGTTCAGCTGTGCACAGGGAGACAACTCACCTGCAAAGACAAACGACCAGAGGTGAACTCTGTTTTGTTACATTTGCTTCAGTGGCCAGTGTCTTTGGGAGAGCAAAGATCACCCTGTCGCAGATTCCCGGGCTATTGAGTCGGGTGTTATCAGTCAGGTGAAAATGGCAGCATCCCTCAGGTGCTGGCATGTAAAGATAAACAAACACCTGGAAAATGATGATTTTAAAAGCCTGCAACATTCAAAACTGCTGGAATTTGACAGGAAGGTGCTTAACTGCTATCCACTGAGCTCAACACTCACAGCAGAAAACTCTGAATAATGTTTATTTACCTGGGGAAAGGATATACCCCATCTTTTCTTAACAAAAGAAACACCATATTGTGGGCCTGATATTTCTGGGTCTGAGAGACTTTAGCCTGTTAACTTGTTCCCAACGGAAAAATCCTCTGGAAAGCTTCTTCTCAAAACAATCTTGCCAAACAACCTTCTTTCTCAAAACAATCTTCACCAGGTGGTGTTTGGCTGTTTCTCTAGTTTAACCAATGGGGTTAGAGAGGTGTCATTCCTATTCTCCAGTCATGCTAAGTCTGTATCAGAACACATTATAAAAAGGTAGTAGAAATTAGAGAATAAAGCTTTTACACTTTTGCCTTCTGAAATATTGGTGTCTTTTATTTTTCTTCCGCGTCCTACAACGACACCACATAAACTTTCCACCTGGTTAAAACTAAGTAAAAATCCATGGAATGAGTGATGTGGGCATGAAGGAGGCAGCTTTGTGGTGGCTTACAGCTGTTGGTGTCGTTGGCCACAGCGATGATCCCCATGGGCTGGTGCGGGATGTCGGAGCGCAGCACCTTGGTGTCCCCTCCCGTGTATTTGCTGGAGCGCAGGATGGCTCTCCTCACCCCGTCTGACCAGAAGATGTACTCATCATACACAGCCAGGCTCAGGAAGGTGCCTGGGCCAGACTTGACAATGACCTGAAGTGCAGAAGTGAAACAGGAGAGGGAAGTGCTGTCACTGAATGAGAAAATTTTTGAAGCGCAAACTGCGACTCCCGTCGCTTTTAGACAAAAACACTTAAAACTTCTATACCTGCAACACCTGGGGAAATGAGATAACAGCACTTTAAATGTGTTAAAAGGATGCCACAGGCATCCAAATTTCAGGAAACCAGGCATCTGTTCTTTAATTAAAGAAATCACAGTTTATCTAAATGTGCCTGTAAAAATACCTACTCAACAATTTACCCCCTTAATAGCACCAACAAAAACGAGAAGAGGTTCTCTCAGCATGGCTGAAAGTCTAAAATTTCAGTCTTTAGGAACCAAGAGCTTTAGAACAGAAGAGTGCTCACCATATCTTCATATCAGAAACTTGAACCCTAGACAATAAATGTTTTATTTTTCCCCATTCAGAGAAAAAAAAACCAAACTCACCACAGTAATAATTAATTTAAAACCTAGAAGGAAAAAATGAATTGAAGGTCACTATATAGTAGAGGTTTGAAAAAAAAATTCTAGAAATGCAATGTATTTGATCTAAATCCAAATCACAGCTCCTGTAAAATATTTGCATGTGTTCTCTCTTTCCATGTATCAGAATTAAAAAAATTTATATGAACTGTTTCCCTTCTGAAAAATCTGATACATTTTTCTCAGTTTTTCTAAATGAAAGTTTAATTTTGGCTGAAGAGAATTACTGGAAGGTGGTTAATATTTCTCCATTGGCCAATGGACATAAATAATACTCCTACTATTTTTATTGAGTTGTATTCTAGGTTTCTCTGGGGGAAAAAAGGGGGATGCTGTTTGGCAGCTCTTTAAAAAAATGCTGGGGTGAGAACAGAGCAGTAACAGAGCAGTCAATCCCATATTTAATTATGAAATAATTCATTGTGGGTGTGTAGGAAGTCTCTCTCTCCATATAACAAATACACCTAATATACAGGACATCCAAATTTCATTTTGTGAAAAAAATCCCCCAGTTTTGACACTTCAGCTCTGCTTCGGGGACTAAAAAGGTGCCCCAGTTCTGCAGGATTCAACTCCAAGGGATGCTCCAGGTTTGTTCCCACCTGTGCCAGTTCAGGATATCTCAACAACCTGCTGCCATAAATAATTCCAGTCCTGTGCATGTTCAAATTCACTTATACAGACAGAATGTCAAAATTACTCACATTAATCAGATAATTATAACAAATTATGCTTCATTATGCACATCATGTATTTCTGCATATTTTAAAGAGGGTTGGACAGCAAATCATTTTTTTTTCCAGGAAAGATTTTTTTTCCCAGTGATAAATATTCCAGGAGGACAACTTTTTTTCTGACCAACATTTTTCCAGAACTAAAAGTATTAAAAGATAAATGGGAATATATTAATGGCAAAGGATTGCTTCTCTAATTGTGCACATTTCCTGTAAGACACTTTTCATAATACACTCTTAAAAGCCTGCACTATTCATATTCAGACATTTCAGGGAGGGGTAAAAAAAAAATATGTATGTTTATCAAAGATCTTTATGAAACCTGGCCATGCAGATTTTGCAGTCCCATAGTCCTCCAATAGAATGTAAATTCACTGCAGAACTGACCCTCACTGCTCAGCCTTGGGAGGGCTGAGATTCAAATACAATGCCACCAAACCAAATGTGTTTTTTTCACTATTGCTCATTGTATTTCATTTCCTGGAGTCTCTGCATTATGTCACAGCCCTACCCAAGGACACTGGGTTTATTCAAGCAACCAAAATAAAGACTTCATATTTACATCAGCTTTTAGCCACCTTTACAGCCCTTTGAATTTCTAATTTATATAAGAACACTGAGTGTTTAGACAATTATTTCTACTTTCTTAACTCTACTCTTATACTAAAACCTGCAACAACACAAGTACAATTCAAAACTTTCAGGAATCATGAAAAGACATCCCTACCATTCCTTCCACCTGCACAAGAGTGGAAGTCAGACACATCCAAGAGTACATCCCATGGTTTAATACTGAATGATAACCAAAGTTCAGTTGCAGAAGGTATTTTAAGCCCAAAGTAAAAGATGAAATGTTTTCTCTGGTTCCTGTAAAGAGATGAGGAGACTGGGGGGGCTGGGGGATGTCAGAAGTTGAGAAACAATTTAATTTTAATTGTGACCTTTTCTTTTATGAATTCTGCTTTTTAAGTTGTCCAGAAAGTTTTTGGTTTAACATTTGAGGTCTGTGTAGCAGTTTTCTCTAGAAAGACATGACTGAAAAGGCAAAGGAGCTAGCCAGGGAGATGTCTCAGGCAGAGAATTTCTGACAGAATACTGTAATTTTGATGATTTATATAAAACCCTTATTAGATTGTCATTAAGAACTAAACTCAATGATTCTTATCATGACAACAAAAACTTTTACACAAATACTGAGGTTTTTGTAAAAGAAGAGTGCATAAAGTTAATGCACCAGCTTATGATGCATTAAAATATGATTCATTTTTTGTAAGTATTTTAACCCTAGTGAATGGATTATTGTTAATATTTCTCTTTCAAAATGCTTAATAAATGGGTAAGAGTATCTAATACAACTTTTAAATGTTTTTTAAGGGTTCTTCATTTCTCTAAAGATTCCCAAACCTACTCAGGCATCTTAAGCAGTGTACAATTGTGTACACAAAACTACACTTTAAAAGGTTAAAAATACTGACTATTTAAGGTCAAGTGCACAATAAAATCATTATACAACCATAAAGTGATACCAGTAATTAAAAAATAAATAACATTTTCGATTAATAAAAGAACTGACAAACCCCACATTAGTCCAAGTTATTTATTTTACTCTTAAAAATGAAAGACCTAAAATAGCATCCCATATTTATTTAATAATGAATACTGATTTTAAAACATTATAGAAGAGAAACCTATGGAAAAATTATATGAGAAAGAAATACAGGGAAACCCGTTGCACAGATAGGGGAAAATGAAGTAACTGAAGGGGTAACTTTTAGGTATCTATTTGGCAAAAATAAAAGTGCATTTAGATAAAACTCCTGATTTGTTTGTTGTGATGCTCTTTGTTGATTGGTTTGAATAAAGACTATTTTCAACAGAGCTTTAATGCATGAATTTTCTTTCATTTATTTTGTCTTTCACAATTGCCTTCTCAATAACTTGAATTATAGAACAGGATGCCATGGACATACTAGAGGACCACTCTGGCCAAGAATATCAAGTTCCCATGGAGTTTTCCAATGTAACAAAATCAGAAGTGCTTCCTCTTTAGCAGCTCATTTTTATTTCTCCATGGGAGCAATGAATGTCTGAGACACTGAAAACCAAACTTCAGTGCTGACTTTGCAGTATTCCTGCTGCCTCTGAGTTTGCAGTTCAGCTGAATGAGAGATTGGGCCACTGCTTCTAAAAGGCCCTGTGCTTTTCAGTGCCATGGAAATGGAAAGTACACAGCTCTGTTTTATTTTTATCTATCACTACTACATTAACCAGGTTCTTTGAAACTGTATGCTTATTAATCCCATGATAATTATTTTCAACTCCATAAATTACAATGTCAACTTAATCTAATGTTATACTCCCTTCAGTCTCCTAGAATTTTGCTGGATCTTGAGGATCTTGAGGTATTATGAATAATCTTGTTCTCTGTAGCCTTTGAGATCAGTTTTATCTGTTCATTAATTCCTTCTTGGAGGTAATTTCCAGCAGGCTGCCATCACTGGACATCAAGACATTTCAGCAAACTGTCCCAAACTGAAAATGCTGGATCTGTCTCAGTCAAGTGTCTGCCTCACTGGGATTAGAGGATTTTACTGCCTTTGGCTGGGACAGAACTTTCATTAGGTTCAAGTTGAACTTTTCTTTACACAGCTACTGAAAGAAAGCAACTCATCAATGTCAAAGGAGTGAACTCCTTAGAAAAAGAATGAATTAAGCAGGGGGTGGGTATTTCACTCTTTCTATTGGTTCTGGGCTTCAGATGAATGTTGAAGGGAAACAAGGACATTTGAGAAGCTGAGAAACAAAAACTGTATTTTTTTAATATATATTTGCAAGAAAAAAATAAAAGCAAGGATTGAACATTCTTGCTCCAACTACTGTATTTATATTGCTGGACAGAGAAAATTAAAAAAACCCCACAACTTCACTTCTTGGCCATTAATTGCCAAAAACATCTGTACTGTTCCAGCTGTTTTTCAAACACAGAAAGAAGAATTGATTTAAAAGCCTAGAACCTAACTCTTGTTCCCCAAACTATCATAAAAGGGGGAAATAGGAGAAGCAAACCACAGTGAACTTCAATGTTTTGGTGGTAAATTGTGAGTATTGTGCTAACAACATAATTTTTTACTGGTCTTTCTTGTTTCTCTACTATTATTGTATCCACTGCCATTTATAAATATTACAGAGAAATCAAAGAAACTGACAAATTAATTTCTCTATGAAAGCTCTGTTTTATTTTTTTCTCAGACCAGCCATCAAAGTTAATTAAAATATCTGCCTTCTAGTTGACATTATTTTCCTTTGGGTTTGATTTCACGTCTGAATATTTATTTTTCACAGAGAATACAGTAATGATATTGTTCACAGAATCACACTCAGGACTTGTATCATTTTTAACTGCTAATACTCAGATTTGGTGAGAACCTCTTCTGCTAATTTTCAGCATATTCTTATTTTAATAGAGTTAGACATTCTACATTTCAAACTCCTCATATTTTGGACAATTTCTCTCTGTTCCAGCTGCCTTGGCTCACCTCACTTTTGTCCTGCCTTAGTGAGTTATTTGGTCACTTCTCAAGGTAACATTGATGTCATCATGAACACCTTCCCAGAACTGACCAAAACTGTTCTGCTGCCCTCAATGACAATTGGATTTCATAAAAATGTAACAACACACATGAAAAGTAAATTTTAGAGGTCATTCAGAAACTCAAGTTTTTCATGAATGCACAGCCAAACCTAAAGCTTGCACTTCTGCTGTAGACTGAAGAGGATACCTGATAAAATCTAATTGAATAAAACACAAGTTGGACACCAACTCTTCTGTAATTGCCTTAATACACAAATTCAACAGAATAAAAACAAACCTAGAAATTGAAAGTTGCAATTACACCAAGGTTATAATTACCAGAAACACCTCTAAATCCACATTGATTTTAACAATCACACCTATAGGTTTACAAAATTATAACTGAGACCAAAACATTCCAGCCTGGATGTTAAAAAATACTGTTTACAGGAAGTTAACAATATTTCTAGTTTTTCACATGTCAAATGTTACTAAATACTTAACACTGAAGGAGAAAAGGAAAAATAAATCAAAGTAGCTCATGATTTATTAGGAAAGTCCAAAACTTAAAATCAGCTTTATTTGCTGCTGCCTCAGTGTCTGTGTTCATAGAAAAAAATGTTGTCATTAAAGCACTAAGCAGCTAAAACCAGTTGTGGTCACAATATCAAATCCAAGTAAAGGCAGGAGAAAAAAAATGGAAGAAAATGGGAAAGAATAATTAAAATAAAAAAAATTGCCACTTTTGTTTTTTGAACCAGAAGATCTAACACAACACAACAAGAAATGTTAAAAAACCAAAGCCACCAAAAATTAATATCTTCCAAGCAATAAAAAGGAACAATAATAACAAAAAAATCTTCCGAACTTGAAAGAGTTCTCCTGAAACCAAATACTGGTATTAAAATATAAGCTCAACACAAAAATCAATAAACCCTTATAATCCACTTCAAAGAGTCAGTTCAATATTGCTAAATGATTTTCTCCTAATTCATTGCACTAGATCATTGTGGTGAGCAGAATGAAGGAAGAAGCTGCTATCTGGAAGAAAATTCATGACATTACCATTAGCCCTTCATGTTCTACTGTCCAATTCCTACCCTTGTTAACCTAACTGGAACCAGAGAGCAATGAAGCAGAGATACTGGGGGGAAAAGGGGAATCTGTTTAAACTGTTTTTGACAGGTGGTTGATGAGTGAAACACCCCAAAGAATGTGAGATCACCAGAACAGCAGAACAATCATTACTGGCATTGATGCCACAGAAATCAGGGATCTCATCCAGCTGGACAGCAAGTGAACAAAGTAAAACAACTGCCCTGGAAATATTACTTTTCACTAGGTCAATAATACAGGTTGGATGCTGGCACTGCTTGTATCAGTAAAAATGAACCTACAGGCTGATCAGGCACTCTGCTGAAGTGCTGCTGGAGGCCAAGCAGCCTGCTGGGCTTTTCCTTCTGGCACAATAATCCTCATCTCAGCAATGCAGCAAGAGTGAGAACCCAGATCAGTACTACTGACAACAGAATCAGCTGATTATCCCCCAACAGGTATTGATGTAACACACCAGAGCTACCAGAAACCCTTCAGAAGAGAGTGCTGGACTCAGATCATTGTGTTCAGGAGGTTTTTTTCTTTACTAAAATGGAGGAGAGATAAATGGTCAGAAAGCCAAACCAAGAAGCAAATTCAGAAAAATTGGAAGTTTCAATGTTAAATTGCTGAGAACACTGAATGATACTTTTCTTCTTGCTGCTGCCAAGGGAAAGCGAAAGACCTGATTTCAAAAGTAGTATTTTAGTATTGCTTTCTGTAACTAAGTGGTGTCACATCCTACTCCATGTCTGTGATGCCCATTTTGTTATACCTTATGCAAAGATGAAGTTAAACTATTCAATCACAACCTACTAATTACCTTGTGCTTAACTAATTACCTTGTACTTCTCTTTAGTGTTAATAAGCATATAGTCAGAGACTGAAAACTTGAGAATCCATTTGGTTGGTTTGCCAAGTTTCTGATACAGTTACTGCATCTGCAAGCATCAGTGAGATGTGGGTAGTTTTTATAAAAGGAAAACAAAAGGAAAAAGGAAAAGCACATGCCTTTCCATGCTGAGTGTATTTCAGTTCTGCTCTTAGAAGCTTGGCTCTTCAATTTTATTCTGAAAAAAAACTGGCTAGAAATAGAGTGGGGAACTTCTGCATAAGAGTCCAAAAAACCCATATAATTTTCATTTAAGAGGAAAAAATATTTCAAAGCTCATATATTGCATATGAAGAACTTTTTAAAAGTTAATAGATATCAAAGTGAGATGACTCTCTTGTAAAGCTGGGAATTGAACACAAGCCAGAACATGCCCTTAATTCATTACATCCTGAACTTTGGGAGGTACAAAATCCCTGAAATGAAGATTTCATGAAATACAAGAAATGTAGTGCTAAAGATGTAACAAAACCAGAAGCACAGATCAGCTGCCTTCAGCACATTTCCAGTAAAAGATCTGCTTGAGCTGAAACTGAAAGTGTGTTCCAGGACCAAAATGTATTATGATAAAAGAGTAATGAAAAGCAGTTCAATATCTGAAAATGTATAGTTAGAAAATATTAGAAATAAGATTTGTTGGGTAACACTCAAGCATTACACAAAAGAAATTCTGAGCAAACTGAGCATTATTTGTATTTCAATAGAGCTAAAAAACCTAATATATAAAAATACTAGGAGAAAATTAGGCAATTATTAATATTTCTGTACCAATTTCACTTTGCTAATGAATGCAGGCAAACAGACAATGAGTATGTGCAGGACTTTTGTTTTACTTACATATCTTTGTGATCCATCATATTCACACCTCTCAATTTTTCCCAGGCTGCCATCTGAGAAGTAAAGTTTCTCTGCCCTGTGATCAATGGTGAGTCCATTTGGTGTCAGGATATCAGTGCTGATGATAACCTGGGCATTTTTGCCTGACAGGGTGGATCTCATGATGCTTGGGAGCTGCTCATTCCAGTTAGTCCAGAACATTAAGCTGCATTAAAATCAAAAAACCAAACAAAACCATAAGAAACATTTTATAATTTAATTCTCTACAAAATGAGCAACAGAGAAAAAAAATAAAAAACCAAGTGCCTTCATAAACAATTCTGAATGGCATCTATAAATAATTGTGATAATCAATAGTGAATAGGAAAATGTAACAGCTCATAAATAAATTATATATATAAATTACAGCAGTTTCCTAGTTCATTAATTTGTATAGGAGTACAATTTTTCTCTCTTACAGATCTGTTCAATCCTGATCCTGTCTCTGTAGCAATTTACCATTAGAGAGAGATACAAGCTGTGTAACGATACAAACTTAATTCTGCTAATGTGTGTATTAGTAATATTTAACAGTGAAATTATTCTGCAGCTTCTTCTGCATTAGAGCAGTGATGGAACTCTCTGCACACCCAAGGACTGGTGGACAGAGGGTTGATAAAGGGAAGAAAAGCACCTTAATTTGCTCTACAGGAGGCTCAGTCAGCCCCTCGTTGCTGCTCACAATGACAGGAAATGCTTTGGACCAGGCTGCTGATGGAATTCTAACTCATGGACTGACAGAACCTGCCCCTCCTCTCATTGCAATCTCCATCAGGGGTTTATTGATGGGACCTTGGTAATTGTATTTTACAGTGCAGCATAAACTCTTGATTTGCATGAGCAGGACTTGAAGTCAGATATGGAAATATGCTCCACTACTCATGCAGCTTTATACGTTCAACCACCACAAACTAAAAACAGAATTTAATATGGCAGAAATGTTCCCCAGCTTCCCCAAAAAGACAGAGACAGTTACAAGAAGCAGAAAAAAGCAGGTTGCCTTTCTCCTAGAATTAACAGAGAAAACTAAAGTACCTCAAATACATAAGACACTGAAGTAAAATAAAAATCTCACTAACACAGTATTATTGAGAGGGGAGGGAAGGAACTAAATTAGACTTCTTTGCAGGATTGTGTCCATTTTTAAATACATTTATACAACACTGATTTCTGTGATAAACACATGGGCCTCTCTTTTGCACACAAAAATCTCAGACTTCTTTTTGTAAATGCTTAAATTAATTTTGGGGTTTTTTTCAACTTAAACAGTAAGAGTGACATGTCTGAGAAAAGGACCACTCAATAATTTGCATTTAGCTCACTCTTAAGAAAAGCAGCTCTAATTAAACATTCCATGCAAAAACGCAATGATTATTTGATCTGAAACATAAAAACATATAAATTATATAAAACATATAAAAATAAATCTTACTTCTGCAGCTCCTTTATAAGAGCAAGACAATGAAAGATACAACATATAAAACGTGTTAACATTTGCCTCCTAAATGGAGAAATCCAATCAGCCTCCATGGGGTTCAGCAATACTGGTTGACTAAAATAAAGAAGCGTTGCTTGGCAAGAGTTAGGATTTGTAGGAGGGATGTAAGAGGATTTGTAGGAGGGATGTAACACCTACTTTTGGCACTCATCCAGGGCCAGCACGTGGGGATGGTCGTCCTCAGCCATGGTGATGACGGCCTCGCGGTTGAAGGCCCCGCGGCGCCGCTGGTCCACCGTGTGCCTGGTGATGGAGGACGTGGTGGAGCTGGTCCAGTACAGGGTGTCCCAAGCTCTGTGATAAGCCAGGCCCTCCACTGACCCCACATCTGCAAGATACGGTGACAGACACAGCAAATCAAATCAAATCAAACTCCTGACAACGGGAGGTTTGGTTGTATTTTTCCTCAGAGATGGTCCTGCAGACTCGCAGGGTTCAGTTATTTCAGCTGACTGACTCTGCAATTATTTTTATCATTTCTGCTGTTTATTTTTATTGTAATCAAAATCTTATCATTTTCTTTTCATAAATTTGAATTAAAACAACATGGAGGGCAAGATCACTGTTAATAACAAAGTATTTTTGAGAGTGGAGGGAAGGAGCTAAGTTAAGACATCCTTGCAGGGTTGTGTCCATTATTACACAGAATTATACTACACTGATTTCTGTGATAAACAAAAATCACAGAAAAATCTCTATTTTGCTTTTTTATCTATTATATACTTTACTATATTTATCAATTTGAACAACCATTAAATTGATATTACCACTACAATGTGCCCAGATAACACATTGGAGATAACATTTACTCAAGACAATAATTATTTAGTCTCACCTTCAAATACCTTTTAAACCAGGTCTTGGCATTTTTTCAACAGTTACTTGTATTATTTAGCACCGTCTCTCAATGTGTTCTGTAGCACTGACACATCACATTAATAGGGATCAAAGTGCCCTGTTGTTAACAACTGCATTGGCTTTTGCTAAACACCTGAAAATTACTGAAAGAAAACCCCAGTTCTGAAGGTCTCTGCATCAATATATAATTTTTATAAGCCATGACACCACACTCGTTCATTCAACACAAAAAACTGTGAGCTAGAAAAAAAAATATTAATAAGCAAGTAAACCGTATATTTAATGCCCTAAAAAGATAAATTGTATTTAATCCCAATACATAAAAGTGACAGACTGTGAGAAATAGGAATAATTATTTCCTGCTACTATTTGTGAATTATTACAGAAATACGTATGTTGATAACTTCACTTATTATTTTGCTAGAAACAAATATTTTTAGACCAGAAGGTTCATGCAGCTTATTAATGAGCTACAGAAGGCAAAAATCTAGAAAAATAATTAGGATTACATTATGTTGGCTATTACAATTTACATGCAGCTTGCTGAAAGAGGTAATTTTTACTATGCAAACCACATATATAGAACAAAGAGTCCCAACAAGAGTTTGATCACTTTGAAAGAGCAAACACTGAATCAAAACTTCAAGGCAAATAAATCACAACTACAAGATCAATAATGATTAATCAGGGTTTTTTTCCTTTCTTATTAAAGCATTTGGCCATTTTCTGATGCCACATTTTGTGACCTATCTGTGGAGAATGAACAATGATTAGTATTCAAGAAGAAGCAACAGAAAAAAATAAATAGGATGACACTCCTTAAAGGGAGGTGGATATGTGTAAAAAACAGTCTGCCTACTTACGAAACTGAATTTATGAAACAAACCCCATGTACCTTCAGCTCACCTCCAAGTAACTCAAAATATTGAAATATAGTGAAGGTTTTAGATATCACCAACAGAAATCCACAGATAATCAGTTATTTCAAATATTGTGACAGATTTAAATTTCCATTAAAACTATACAAATGCAAATTCACAACTACACACAACTCCCTAAACTAAAACAAATGTTCTTGGATGTATGATTTAACTATCATACATCCAAGAACATTTCCCTGTGTGGAATCACAACTTGGTCTTGATGGTCCTCATGGGTCCCTTCCAACTGGGATATTCTGTGATTAAAAACCAACAGATGTATTGACAATTTCTGACCAATTCTACACTGCATTTGCAATGAACAAACCATCAAACCATTTATTGCTCTTCATTTGTAAGATGACAGGAAAAATATAAAAATCACTTTCCTGGTGTAACCTCTTGAATTTCTATCAACTTTAGCTTTGTTTCCTGTCTGAATCTGTCAAGAAATTTGAGAGCAAACTGATTACAGAACAGAGTCCAAAAGTCTTTTGCAGCAGACAAAAAAATAATGATGTTGTTCCTGTCACAGTGAGATGTCATCAACTAAAACACAACTACAGGGATGAAAGTGCTCTTCAACAGCAGATTTGTTGTTTTAGAAGTAATTTCTGTGCTAAAGAGGAAAACTCAATTATCCCACAGGTATCAGAAAGCAAAGTTTCCCCTTCTTACATCACACTACAGTTCTGTGTTTAGGCCTGTGAATGTTTCATTCCAAGTTGCTGTTTATAATATGGTAATTTCTGAATTTTTAGAAAGCAGCTACCTAGAAGGCTAGGCATGTATGGAGTCAAATATTTAGCCCACAGATGAAAAATGTTTAAATAAAATATCTAAAATATGCAGTTTTGCAAAAAAATCTTTGCTATACATACATGTGTTCTCAGGGGAGCAGAGCTAAAAGAAAGCAACCTATAAAACAATATTCCACAGATCAGGTTCAGGTGAAAGACCTGTGGATGACAATTGTTTCATAACTAATTGAAACAGAAAAACTCAGAGTAAAAAAATATGCTCTTATAAAAAATAAATCAGAAGAATTCAATTGCTACAAGACAAGTAAAAAGATATTAATTAAAAAGAAGACTAACTGCTGCAAACACACACCAAGTGCATTTTCTTAACTCCACCAAAAGCATTAATTCTGAAGGATTTACACCAGGCACACTCTTTTATTTGCTAATAAACTTTTAGTTCTATCATGTTCTGTACTTATGGAATTGAGAACTCAACCAATATAGAAGTGACTCATTTAATAGCTTCAGAAATCTATAAATAAGGTAGTTTTAAAGTCAAGGGCTGAAGATTTAGAGAGTGATAGAACTTTTAGATAAATTCTTACAATGCCTAACACAAGTAACTTTGCTCTTGCAAGCATGTGGTGTGAGCTGGATGTGCCAGCAGCGCACTTTTTTGCTGATTTATTTTTTTATAGATTAAATTTGTTTGTCCGCTGATTTTTTTGTTTGGTTTTTATTTGTTTGGGGGTTTTTTTGTTTAGTTGTTGTTGATGACTCTCCAAATTCCTGTAAATCTTTTTATCAGTGATAAAACAGTGACAAAGGACAGATTTATCACATAAATGGTCCCCTAGATTTAGGATTTTCCTTAAAATTAAAGCATTTCAGCAACTTTATATTCCTAAAGATGAGACACTGGAGAATATTCCTGAACAATGTTATATCATTACTGATCTGCACAGATATTGTTTTATATTTACTTATTGCACACTCCTTTAAAGAATATTCTAGGAGCACTTTTATCCTTATATTTATATTATCATTATATACTCAGTTACTAGAAAATACATCAGAAATACGTATTCATCCTCTCTGGTGCTACACTTCGGGGATTTAGTCCCAAAAGCCATTGACAGGTTGAAAATCAGCAATTTGTTTACTCTAAAGCTTCATCCTTTTGCAGCATCATGTAATATTCCGAATTGGTAAAGCATAAAGAAACTGGAAATGAGAAGAATCCCATTTGTTACACTGACACATTGAATTAAAACACTGATGCCATTAGATGCCTACAGCACTGATTAAATTTATTCTAGCCATGGAGCAACAGTTTATGATTTTCACATGAATAGCATACTTAAATGAAAAGAACATTAATACAATATGATATTAATATACAAATACTCACATTATTCACCTGCCACTGACATTCTGAATTAAATCAGTAATGGGGTGTATAACTGATTAAATATCTACACAAGAGAATGCAACGGCCTATGATTTACAAAGGCAATGCCAGAGTGATCACATCATTACGTTGCCAAATGCTATCTATCACTTTTACTGAAGTTAACGAAGATGGATTGCATCCCACAGATGAGATGCAGCCTATAAATATTGCCATGCTGATCTTCAGCTGACTTTCTTGGGGAGCAGACAAGCAACAAATCAATAATTGAAGAGCTCAGGACACGCTCCCTTATTAACGCAACCGGAAAATAAAAACACTAAAGGGCAAAGTTTAAATGATCCAAAAAATAGTTGAGCTTGGTTCTATATATTTTATATTCTATTTATATTTTTTTTCTCTATTTCCTAGATTTTTACCTCTTACCTTCTCTTTTCATACTATCTAGAAATTTTACAGTTCAGAATTTTTCCACTTGCAGCACTTCAACCACCTCATTCCTTTAATTTCCTGTTTTCACCAACCCCGTTTCTTCAACAATGATGTAAAGCAAGAACAACTGTCAATATCATCATTTTTTTAACACTGAAAAGCCACCAAAATAATAAAACTGAGCATAAACAGCACTTTGATGCCAGAACATTGGAGATGGCTTTAATGATCAGTATGATCAGTACTCATGCTCTGACTGGGCTTTTGCAATTTCCCTTTCAGGTCTCAGAGCCTGTGGCTTGTTCCAGCAGGTTGGTCACAGGAGGTGGCCATGGTTCCTGTCACTCTGTTTGTGTAGGGCTGTGGTGACAGGTAACAGGTGGTGCCTGTTTGATCTGGGGTGAAAGCAAAGCCTCAGCAGCAACAAGGCACCTGAAGGAAAGTGTTTATTTTCACATCTCTCTCTGACTGCACAATCAGAACTTTAGATAATTCTCACCCTCACTTTGCTCTTCAAGTACCAGAAAGCCTTTTGCTAAACAATAGTTCTAAAAACAGAATTCTGTTGATAATAAACTGCAATAACCAATTATGATATCATTCTATTTAGCCTGAGAATTTAATTTAGTTCCACAGCAGATGTAAAGTTTGCTAAAATTATACCAAGGATGAGCAAACATCTGTCCCATTTTTCTCTACCTTGAAAAAATAAATGCAAACTATAAGCTATCCAACATAAAAGATTATTAAATGCAATAAGACAGCATGAACAAATGCTTTGGGTTCTTCAAGGTAACAATTAGTTTAAGCTCAAGACACTACAAATATCTCCAAGGATGCAGCCTTATTACTCCTTCAAACTTCCTGAGACAATATTGGGAAGAATGGATGTTGGTTGGGAATGATATAAAGAAATATAAGACTATTCTAAAAGCAGAAAAAAACCCTCACTCTTTTGGATTTTTTTTTTCTTTGTGAAATCTCATTTCTAGCAAAACACTTGGTGTCTGCCAGAACAATGAACAGCTTTTTATGACAAAATCTATACCTACCTCCAATTCAATTTTTCCAGAGAATTTATACAGTCCTTCCACAAATGTTCCCTGATTATTTACCAAGGAAAATCACAACAGAGATCCAAGCCTGCAATGCTCTGTCCTTCATTATCTGAGATACAGCTTACTCCTTCAATAAATTCAGGGATTGACTTAGGATCAGCAGCAATAATGCAGCAAAGGCCATTTGATACATCACAAACTTATGAAAATGCAGAGAACTCAACAAGTTAGAAAACCAATAGTATTTTGTATAGCTGGAACCCTCCCAGGATCTTTCAACAAATCATGACTAGTTAGCAAGTGTTATGAGAACATAACTTCAATGTAGTTAAACATATCCATATAAAAGAAGTTTCAAAAGCAGAAAGAGATCTGGAATGGAAAGCAAACACATGGAGATTATGAAAAATCTCAACAATTTTCATGGAAGAAATGTTTTCCTAATGACAGGAGTACACATTATGTTTTTATGCATTACATGTGCACTCTTAAAAAAACCCCAAAACTCTTCAGCCTTGCCACCTTCAAAACAATATTATGACTATCCTGATAAGCTTTCTAATGTAAATATGTATAATCACACATTTTTATTGTTGCTGTTGAAAAAGAGCTATTTGAGACATCAATAACAGCACAGCCTGGTAAAGCCTCATGATCTAGTAACACTTACCAGATCACATTTCTCTTTAGAAAAAAACCAATAAAATTAAAGGGGTGTTCCTCTGCAGCTTTTTCCTGACAATCCTGACCAAACACAGTTTTACATTTTATGCAACTAATTCCCATCTGCTGATGGAAAAAAAAAAAGCAAATGTGTACATCAATATAAATTTAAGGGCAATGTTTAAAGTTGAATAAGTCACAAACATTGTTAGTTCTTCATGAACAATCTCAAGTGCAAAAGGCAGGAGCAGCTTCCCTCAGCAATGAGGCTGGGAATGCTCAGGACACACCAAACTAAAAGATCAGTGTGAGTCAGCTCCCATCATGAACATATTTCAGAGTTTCACACCAGCACCACCTAAACAAAGCACGTGCAAGAATACACATTTCTAAAACAAAATAAATAAGAAGCCTAATATAAAATTAGTAAACTTTATCCACCTGTAACAGCAACTCATGGATTTTACCCACTAATCTCAGCCTAGTGGAAGGTGTCCCTGCCCTGGCAGGATCTTGGAACAAGATGATCTTAAAGGTCCCTTCCAACCAAAACCTGATTCTCTAATATTCAGCAACAACAACACAGAAACAAATTACATTGACAAACCAGATACTTTGTTTTCCTCTAACAATGTTGGCACTGTAATAATGAAATGTTTTACCAATTAAATATCCTGAACTTAACAACAGCCTCTCACTTTCCCTCCTTTAAAAAGTGAAAATCACTGGACCTCTATTGAAACACACACAGTTATCATGAATCCCACTCATTTAAGAAATGAAAAGTGGCAATATTCAAGTATTTATTTTTAACCGATTAAAAAGTTCTTTCCTGGAGAAGAAAGCTCCAAAACTAAAGGGATCTCATACAATGTACAAGATGTGATGCTCTGGAAGAGAAATGGGAACATAAATGCCTTTTTTGACAGTTAAATTGGACCCATTTAGTTGGGAAGAATAGTAGCACACACTGGAACACCTTTAAAAGATTCAGACTGTAAAAAGCCTTAAAATACATCACAGGATCTGACTCTTTATGTTAGCAGTGAAAAGAATTTTGTGTTCCTTGGGCATGAGTGCCTCAGGTTCAAAACAGGAGCGTTTTTTTCACATAACATTTCCTTTTTGTGCTGTGAAAGACACTACACTGGCAAAATGTCTCAGTGCCATTGTTTACACAGGCAGGAGAAAAAACAGTTCACTGAGTGTATCTCATCTTAATACCCTTCCCTCTTTCTAATTTGCTTTTTTTTGTTTGTTTTTCCTTGCCTCCACCTTTTTTCTGTAATTTTTAACTTCTTCATTGGTCTTCTGTCTCCTGTTGTACCACAGCATTAAACTTATTGGAACACTGCACTGCTTTTCTACAGATACACTGAGGTAAACTTTGGTTAGTGAATATATTACTTCAAACTTCTCTCTGTGATTAAGAAATAAAGAAAGCATTAATAGCCTAGAAACTGAAATGTTAACTTCTAAAAAAGCTTCTCTGTATAAACATAAGCTTTGAAACAACTTAGGTCAGAGGCAAGAAAAGGTAAATTGTTAAAAAGTGGGAATAAGAAAGATTAATCTAATAAAGTTACTTAGAAAAAGAAAAAAGAAAGAGAAAGCCACTGTTGACTGGCTGAAGGATGGCTTGGAGATATGAAAGAATCCTCTCAAAAAAACCCCTACACTGCACAAATAATAAAGGTGTTAGGGCATGGTGCATCCAGAACTGGTTTCCTGTAGTTGTCATTGTTTCTTCCTGCTGGAGACAGGACCCCACCAGGTACAGGGATCTTGGTGAGTTCTGAATCTGTTGTCAGTGAACTGGAACAAGTTGGATGAAGCTGTTTACGCGCTGTAAATCTACTTTCCCTGAGCCGAAAACGTGTTAGCTAATGGGTTGTTTATGAGTTGCAAATCTGTTCAGTGAGGTGAGAATTTGTCAGATAATGGGTTGTTTATGAATTCTAAATCAATATTCAGTGAGTCGGAACTATGTTAGATAATAGCTTGCGCATGGGTCGTAAATCTGTTTTCAGTGAACTGGAAACATGTTAGATAATGGGTTGTTTCTGGGCAGTAAATCTGTTCTCAGCCAGCTAAAAACATGCTAGATAATGGGTTGCTCCCGAGTTGTAAATCTGGTTTTAGTGAGCTGGAAACCTGTTTAACAAAGAGCTCTGTGTGTCTTAAGTGTTTTAAGTGCAGAAAAGTTCATGGATCTGTCAGATTTGGGTGGCACATCTGATTTCAGGGAGGGAGAGATCCATCTGATAATAGATCCTTCATGGGCAGATTCTGTTCAGTGAACAGAAAATCTGGTACAACAATGACTTGGATATATCATACCCTATTTTCTCTATTAAAGTCAATTACTGAGTAAAGGTTGACACTATTTGTAGACTTCAACTTAATGAAGCAGAAAAAGGATGTAGAACTGATATAACCACACTAGGTATTTCCAGTGTGGTTTTGAATCTCTTCCTAATAAAGGAAAGCTTCCTACAGATGCAATCTAATGGTTTTGGAGGAAAAATAGCAAAATTAATGTCAAATATGTTGTTTTGAAATGAAATGAAACATTATTACTAAAATCTCTCAGCAGGATTCCATTTAATGATTTCTAAATCACAGATTCTTAACATGGAAATAAGACAATTTTGGAATTTTACATCTTCCAGTGAATAGAATTAGTGGTATCAACCAATCTTACCACTGCTTTTCTCTTTATAGGAGGAGGTTGAATAAATACCTCTCTCAAGCAGCCTCATGAGCTGTCTGCTGTTTACAGCGAGAGAAAAATCACGTGCAGACTGTGGGATGGAAGGCTACAAAAATACCAGCTCAAAAAGAATGACTCAACACAAACTGAAGAGATTTAAAACACGAGAAAGAGAACAACATATTCATGCATGTTACATCCCTTCTCACTTACAAAGGTGCATTTCTACAGAAGAATTTCTACAAACACCATAGTTCACATGTTCATCCCAGGCATGTACAGTGAATGCTTCTGCAAGGATACAAAATTCCATCTGACATTCAATTATTCAGAGTGCTGACTCTGCTAATGAAAAATGAAACCTGGCATATTAAGCTGCAAGTGGAAGCACTTCCTAACAATTTCTTAAAACTGTAATTCCCAGCTATGCTTTATGGAATGTCTTTAGCTCTTGTAGAGCAACCTATTATGAAAATGAGGAATATTTTATTGTTCTTTTAAAAACCAATTTCTATCTGCATTAGTGCTTCACCAGTATTTATTCCTCCTCTTTGTCTGTTTTAAATGTTGAAAATTCCAGTGGCTTTTCATGTAATACTTTTAATCTCTTCTTATAAAACCAGAGTTAAAATTGTGCTTCCATGTCGTCACTGCACATTTCTGCCTCTCCTGCAGCAAAGCTCAACTCTGAATCCCTGGGTTTGGTGCTTTTCTGGGAGTAATGGGAACACCCTGACAACACTGCTTAGTTTATCTTTAACATATCTCAATACAGAGGTCATAAATTCCTCTAAGATATCCCCACACAGGAAATAAATGGAAAAAATACTTAAATACCTTGTATCATATAAAATCACAGAATGGTTTGTGTTGGAAGGGACCTTAAAACATCATCCCATTTCACCCCCTGCCATGGGCAGGAACACCTTCCACTGTCCCAGGTTGCTCCAAGCTGTGTCCAGCCTGGTCTTGAACACTTCCAGGGATGGGGCAGCCACAGCTTCTCTGTGCCAGAGCCTTACCACCCTCATAAAGAAGAATTTCTTCCTTATATCTCATCTAAATCTCCCCCCTTTCAATTTAAGAATATTTAAAATGCTTTTCCATGCATTAGTGCCAACTGTCTTCATAACCACATACAACTCCACAGAACCCCAGAGCAGAGGTGGAACATACAACAAGTAGCCAGTGTCACCTGTGGAATGACATTTTGTCAGTTTGCATCAGTAGAAAGGTGATAGATGAAACAAACTTCCGTTTTTTTCTCATCCCTCTTTGTCTTGTTATTGAACTGACCCAAGAAAATAGCTAAATTTAGGTAACATAGCATAAATTGAAATTCATATGAGATTTATCCATGTCTTAAGGAACAAATACTACATAGCACTTCAGATATTTTGGAAAATAATTACTGAAATTGCAGCTTTCAAAAAACCAAAAAAACAGACAGTACTGAAAAAGGACAAGAGAACAAACAAATTAAATATCTTCATCTGATCACTGACTACAGATGAATGTGGTTTGTTGCATATTTTAGAAAAAATTAAGTGGAACAGAAAT
>VWYE01022371.1:111409-151213 GCA_013398995.1 Alaudala cheleensis | reverse complement strand
GAAAATGGTCCCTAACACTATTTAATCCTTGCACAGGTGAAGATTTCCTTTTCAAAAAATTTGGCACTTTGTACCACAAGATTATTTTTTCCTTCCGTGCCTTCTGTGACCATTCACAATGCAAATACATGGAACTATGTACAAATATAAAGTATAAATCTGCATCAACAAGCCTTTGTGTGAAATAGGTAGGGATTTTTACATTATTAGGCAAGGTTCTTTCTATTTTTATTTCCTGCTGAAAAATTCTGGTCATGATTAAAAGGCAAAAGACAAAACCACAAAGGCTTTCATAAGGGCTGATTTCTATTGCAAGAAAAACTGAAAAGAAAGAAAAAACCAGAATCTCACACTATCATGGCCTTGAATATTCAATGTATGTGACCAACTCTTCATTTAGAAAAAGTCATGAAAGATCTACCACATTTCTGACATTCAAGTTTAAGCCAATTCAGCTAAATGGTATCAACAAATGATGGTATATCTAATAAATAACATCTCAATGATAATAAACATAGAATAATACCAAGTTATAACAGAGCTTTCCTATACTCTGTTTCGATGTTACACAAAACAACTTTTAGGGACTTGAGTACTCTCNATGATGGTATATCTAATAAATAACATCTCAATGATAATAAACATAGAATAATACCAAGTTATAACAGAGTTTTCCTCGGTTTTGATGTTGTCCAGAGAGTGTTTTTTGGGACTTGAGTGTTCTGAGATCTCTTGCAGTGGATCCATTGACCTACAGGCCACATGGTAAGGGAAAGAGAGCTCCAAACCCCACCAGAGAAGTTTTCTCCTTCATGGCACAAGAGCTGAGGAGAGAAATCCATTAAATTGCCAGTGTGGGTTTAATGCACAAGCTATATTGCGTATCTATTTCTTTATTTTCAACAGAGTTAGCTTTGGAGACCACAGAGTCACACAGAATCACAGAATCTTTTAAGCTGGAAACGACCTTCAAGATCATGTCCCACCTTTGACTGATCACTGTCTTGTCAACTCAGTGCCACATCCAGTCTTTTCTGGGATGGTGACACTATCACTTCCTTGGGCAGTCCATTTCAATGTTAAACAACCCTTGACATGGAGAAATTCTTTCTAATGTCCATCCTGACACACCCCTGGCACAGCCTGAGGCTGTGTCCTCTCAATCTGTCACTTGCTGCTTGAGACAAGAGACCAGCCCCCATCTGCATACACCCTCCTTTCAGGGAGCTGCAGAGAGCAATAAGGGGGCAATCAGGCAGTTCAAACCTCAAACAGGACTGTCTTCAAGGCTGGTTGGGTTTCACAGGGCAGTTCCATATCCAGTTGAGCTTGAGTGTCTCCAAAGATAACAATTCCATGACTTCCCTTGGAAAACTATTTCCATATTTGAGATCCCTTATAGTGAAACCATTTTTACTGTGGATCTCATCAAAATATCATTTGTATTGTCTTTATGCCCACTGTCACTTGTCTTCTCATTTTATTTCTCTGGAAAGTCAGGCTTTGTCTAAATTCCCTAACCCAAATTAGACTATGTAAGTCTCCTGTGACACTTGCCATGTCTTTTCTTTACAATAATCTGAATAAACCCCACTCCCTCATTTATCTGTGTACATCAAGTGCATCTCTGGTCCCCTGAACATCTCAGTGACGTTCAGCTGGAATCTCCCCAGTTTGGCAATGTCCTTATTGTACTGGAAGGGGAGATACATAATTCCAAGCCACACAATAAAAATTGGACAAAATGCATCAAATTTTTATCCCTTATTGTGCTGGAAGCCTGAGCTCACCTTACACCCACCACAGTGTGCAGCCATAGAACTCTCATGGTGCAAATGGTTCAGGCAATGGGCTCTGCTACTACAAAGAAAAAAACTATTAAATTATTTTTCAGTCAGAGTTTGGGCCACTGCAGAATGTCAACAATTTAATCCCAGGTTATGAAAGGTATGCACAATTTTTTTTCATGTGAAGAGAAAACTTGTGAAGTTTAGCTTGGGGGTGATTTTTATGAAAAAGCAATAGGTAAATAAATAAAGTAATAGGTAAAAAAAAAATGTTACAAAAATAAAACAATTGGAAAATAGGTAAAAAATTGCTCTGGTTTATCAACAGTGTAGCTCTACATATTGAGGCAGAAGGGAAATAATATGTTAGTGAACAAAAAGGCAACAATCTGGAAAGGAGGTTCATCTTGAGAGGTAAAAATATGGAATAAAATGAAAAATTGGCACCTAGATAAGCAACAGAAAGAAAGAAATGATGGTGTTAAGATAATTCCTCCACCTTAATGTGGAGCCATTTTCAAGGTGGAATCATGGATAGTATACTCTCAGGGAGAAGTGGTGTTTTCCATCCTAAATTATTCTTTTTGTAAACGCTTTAACATAAAATATTGTTGGTTGATTTGCCAGTCACCTTCACACTTCACTACTTGAGAACGTTTTGTTTGTGCTTAACAAAGGCAAAGAGCTCTCTGCAGTTTGGGCTGCCTGCTTTAAATGTAAATATGAAGACATATGTTTACTTTTGGTTTTGACCTTTCTTGGTGGCTTCTGCAGCTGATGAATCTGAAATGACAAGAGGCTCTCTTCCCAGCTGATATTTCTGCTAAAACTTGGGCTAATTGTAAAACATGAAGGAAAACAGAGGAGCTGGCTGTAAAATTGCTGTACTCAATAACCTCAGTATGGGCCATTGACGTCAAAACAGGATGATCAATTCCTGGAACAAAGATTTAAAGACCCACTAGAGAAGAATCTCAATTTTTAAGAGAGCAGAAAGCTATTTCTTACTAACTCAGGACTGTTCTATATATACCAGTAGGAGAGTGCATGTCTTGATTAGAAATTCATATTTATACATAATGCATAGCAGAAAAATGTGGATTTTAGGGTCCTTTGGAGATCCTAGAGAATTTAGTCATCACAGCAAAGCTGTGCTGAGCAGTCTCATTGAACCAGCTTTTCATTTGCAACCCTTATTACTGAAGGCAGTGTGATTTGGTGTGCTGAAAACAAATGCTCTGTATCAATTTTCCCCACATTTACTAATGTTGACACTAATAAATGCAGAGCACTGTATGAGAAGAGGATCCCATTTCTGAAGAACACACATTTCCATCGGTGTCTCAGCTGGCAGGGGACTGGGCAGTGACTCCATCCCTCTGCTTGTCCCCTTGGCCTCCTGTCCAATGCAGATTACAGATGTGGGATTGCACCTACTGCAAAATCCTTCCTCATGATGCAAAGTGACTGGTTTACAAGACTTCAAATGACTCAGATGTGACTCTATTTGGGTACTTTCCCCCATTCTTACACAGATGGGAACCAGTTCGCTTGATTTAGGGACCAACTTAGGGACTTAATCACACCAAACTGTGTGGGGAAGTTTCAGAGGCCTGTCTGGGTGTTTATGGAGCTGTGCCAGAGGTTAACTTCACATCAGCCATGGCACAGCTTCCTGAGGAGAGAATTCATCCAGCCCTTTGAGAACTTCCATTCCCCACAGACAAAAGTCTGCTGGTCACAGTCACTGTGCAGATCCCAATTGTGGCAAACCAGAGTATCTCTCTGGTTCTCCTGGGTGGACAGGAGCCTGGACAGGGGGGTAAGTCCTCCCTGGCCTGTGCCAGAAACAGTGGTGACTTTTGGTCTCAACCCATGGAAAAAGCACTGCCAGGGTTGTCTGAGGATTTGGAGGTCACAAGGGTTTGATTGGTGTGATTTTTGTTATGTCACTGGGTGAGTAGAAGGATTTTTAGATTTTGCTACATAGCCATAAATGGGGCAAAGATGGAGGCAGATCAGTGTGATAAGAGCACATGTTTCTGTCTTCCTCTTCCTCTTCCTCTTTGCAAAGGGTGATGGGTTTTTAGGATTGGTAAAGGTGCAATTTCACTGCATGACATGGGTTTTAGTTATTGGTGTTTAGAGAAAAACAATGTTAACGTAATTTTAGGATATAAAAGCCCAGACACCGTCGTGGGCAGGGGAGAAACCATTTTTCCAGCTGCTTGTGAACTTCACGCTGGACAGAAAGAACTGAGAGATAAGATTTGTAAAATAAACATCTGCAGTCCACAACCCAGACGTTCTCTGATTCCTTCTTTCAAGCACGGGCAGGTGAGAAGAAAGATTTACACTGCCGGGGTTAATCTCAGAAGAGAGAACTCCAACACCCAATAAACATTCTCACCTTTATTCACAAATAATCAAAGAAAATTGGTGGGGTCTTTGCAAAACTGTGGTGAAAGCAAAGCCAAGAACATCAAACTGGCAACACAGGAAGCACCAAAGCTTAAGTCCTACAAAAAATGGCTGAAACAAAGCTGATTTTCTAACATTATCTCACATTTTAGGGCTGCTGTAATTATCTTGTAGGCATTAATTTGGAAAGGATATCAGAAAACTGATCTTCAGCATTGCAGCTGCTGCAAACTGTGGCCCAGAGAATGTGCTGTGACCACTGCTTAGAGCTACTTGTACAGAGATAAGGGGTAGTAGGTGTTCCAGAGTGGGGTTAATGGACATTTTGTGTCTGCAAAGAGCTGCCTTTCACATGAGGCTGATCCATGTGTTTCAAAGATGAAGTAAACAAGAGCAGAGAGAGGAAAGAAAAGTGGAACAGAAAATAGACAATGGGATTAACCTTTCTCTGAAATGCCAAAAATGACAGTGTGTCCAAGACTCCTAAAATGAACAGATTCTTCTGAAAAATGCATTTCTGTGTCAGGAGCCACAGGGGTGAATTTTCTCTCCTTGTGATAAGGAAGGAAGGAATAGGAATTTTAGGGGTTTTTTTTGATTGATATGATCCCATTGGAAGGCTGAGTTTCTGACATGGGTTGTCAGTGGCTGATTTCAAGGTAACAAAAGAGAAATCTACAGCACAAGGACAACAAGATTGTCATTGAAATCAAGTAGTGGCAAATTTCACAACCTGGAATAGGATATTTTTTTTTTCCAGATGATTTATGGTCTGTGGAATTCCTGCTCTCAGGAGTACCTTGTGGACCACAGTGACCTTCAAGAGGGAGTGAGTTATTACAAGGATAAAAAGATTGGCAGGAGAAATTCTAATAAATAAGAACAAAAACCCCCTTGCCTTTGTTGGGGGTTTTGAATCTTGTCTTCCAGACATTTAATTTGTACCCTGTGGGCATTCACTCTTTCTTGATGGCATTGACAGGTCCCTCCTACAAGAAAATTCTTATGTGGCACATCTGTGTTTTCTGTAGGACTTGATAAGGAATTTCACCTCACTCATGGGAATCTTGAGCTTGGATTTTTCCCATCACTTATACACCAAAATCTGGAGCACAAACCTCATCTCTGGTTTCTCTGGGCAGTTGGTGGAAGGAGATAAGGACAGGATAATCTGCCATGCACCAATGTAACAGTGATATAATCCCCTGGCACAGCTCTGCTGCTTTCAGAACATCAGGCACATGCATCCAAAAATGGGTAGGCTAAATTTGAAATTAATGCCAGGTCAATAATTTAGAGAGATGGCCCTTTCCTGTGTTTTATCCACATGCACTGACAACCACTTCCAGTGCAGGGCAGTGGGAATGGATGTGCACAGAGCAAGGAAATGCAATGTCACAGCACTTTGTAAATGCAGCTAAATGATTTTATTTCACATGACTGTCCCCCAAAGACAGAAAATACATGCACACTTATTTTCTTTATTTGACAAATCTTTAATTAGAAAATCAGTCTTTTCTTTATTACAAAATTTCACAGGCTGATAAATCTTGGTAGGTTATAGAGAGAATATTTTTTTCATGAACCTAATATAAAAGTTAAAATAAATAACAGCATTCATTAGATTATCTCTCCCCCCCTCCCACTATGTTCCCAATTACAAAAAAACTTATAGTCATCAATTTTTATTTAAAAACCATAGATGTATATTGCAGCCTTTCATGACTTGAAGGGATGATATTAATATTTGATGATTTATTAATAATTTTCTGTGACTGAATGGCAGTAGTGGAAACGCAGCAGGCTTAGATCTTAACCCATACATGGAATTTTAATGTTCTAAACTCAGCAAAACAACAACCTGCAGGGGAGCACACGGCGAGCTGGATGATTATAACACTGCCTTGTTAAAAAGAAAACTCAGAACGTTAATTAGCATGAAAACATAGAACTGATCACACAACTGAGCTTGCAGTTTTACATTACAGACCTGGCACGGGGAGCTGCTAAGGTGGTGCTGGTGTGCTGTGCTGCCTGGGAGGTGTGGGCACGCCCATGGATCAGGATGCTCCAGATGAATTCACACGGGATTGACTTTGCACAGAGACTTTGACTGAAGGTGCAGGACCGTGACCTGGCCATTTTTACAGAACTGCATCAAGTGACGTGGCCACTGCTGAGCTCACCCGTGCACCCACATGCGAGGGCACTTGGAAACAGCCCAAAGTTTGTTTTCAGCATGTTTACAAAGCAGCTGCCTCCCTGGAAAGGAGAACCTGAGCAGGGGAATGAAATCTCGTATGAAAAATGAATATACAGTATCTACATCGCCTTATGTTCCTCATTAAAGTGACGAACAGTTTATCATTCACATCTAATTAACAGGACAGGGTCTAAAGTCTGGGATTTTGTATCTATTTTGCATAGTCCATTTAATACCCGGTATTTTCTCACTTGCATGATTAGAGTCTAAGAGAAACAGTTAAATAAATACACAGTCATTTACATAATGTCACAGTTTATTTAAAGCATTTTGAAGCTGAAACGATGAAAAGAGGACTGGGTAAATTACTTGGCAAACTGCACATAATTTATTACTACACTGAGCAAGTATATTGCACTGTCTAAAATAGTCACTGTTAAATTACCAACTTTTAGACACTGTCTAGATATTTTTCCATTATTTTACCCCCCTCCCTCCCCAGGCTACAAATATACATACAGTTTTAAGTCTGGATTGTAATGGAAGCCCTGCTGAAAATAATTATTTGTTGTCATCCCAAGACTGGGATCAGCAATGAGCACAGCAATAATGCAGCTCCTCTTGGCAGACACCTCATTGCTGACTCCCCTGAATGTATCCAGATCTCTTCTGAGGTGCATTTGTCAACAAGTTCTCAGGCTGTTCTCTCAGCAGGCTTGTCCTAAAGCCCACTAATGGTCATAAAAATACCCTTGTTTCTAGGCTTCAGGCAAGTCTCAGGATGTGCCTTACTTGATGTTTGTAGCTTTCCTGTTATTCCCTGGGAATTATTTTGCTGATATTTGGCTGTACCTGTTGTTCCAGCTGTTGGCTGTCACCAGAGGAGGTTTACTCCAAAAGAAATCCCTTCAGAATTGCACTCACCTCACATCATTTCCTCTCTGCATCTATGCATGAACTAGAACATCTGATAATTTATCTGTGCATGAACTGGAGCCCCCAATCTTTCTTCCTCTTCATCAGAAAGAAGTAGGTATCTTTAGGGCACAATTCATTTCTCTCTTTTTTTTTTTTTTTTCACCTTTGTTATGACACAGTGGATTGTGCCCAGGAAATGCCTGCTTCTGTCTTTTGGCCAAACATGGACTCTAGAAATGTCCCTATTTTGGCCAGAAAAATCCCAGGCTCTCATGCTAGAGTTTTGGTTCAAGCTTATATGCTTGGATTGGAAGTTTTAAAAGCAGTCATCATTTACTTGTCAGCACTGATCAAGATCAGACAAATTTTAGCTGCAGAAGCCATGAGGTTGTTTATCTCAAGCATACTGAAAAGTCTGATTTTGACACTTTGTAGGAAACTGCCACCTTGAGATTGCACAGAGGTTCCTAACCATGTGTTTTGCTGGAGGATGAATTTGTCTTAGTTAAGAAAACACAGTTGGATCAGAGCTTCTATCAAAAAAATAGAATGGAATTGAGTTATCTTTTTTTTGTCACCAATCATCATCAAAAGAATCATCTCTATGGTGTGCAGGTGGTTTGGCTGAACACATGGATGCATTTCAATCTCCTCCACACGTTTCAAAATGCTGAAGGTTTCAGAACTGCAAGCACTGTATACAAAAAAATTTACATATTCAAACTTCTGCTGTCAATGAGACTGCAGTTTTGACTTAATTGACCTGGTGCTCAATTTCAAACATGAAATTAGGGTCAGAAGGCAACTTTGTGTAACAAATGAAACACAGTCTCCCTTCTTAAGTTCTGCCCTGAAATTCAAAAACAACAAGGAAAGGTAAAAACCAAACTGCTCGGAAAGCATGCCATTATCCCCTCTTTGTCCTGAAAATATCATTAATAACTGAATGGATCCTGGGAAAGATTTGGACTAAAAATATAAGATTGATGTTACCCTGGCTATTATTTTAACATCTGTTATTACTGCTCAGTCCATCTAACTCCGTCTAAAAGGCTGCGTTCATTTATGTTCCAGTCAAGTTATACCAGCAATTTTGAAAGTTGCCTTCTCTTGTCCCCCTATAAACTGATGCAAAACCCTGCAGAAGTCAAAGGGAGCATTTCCAACAGTTCCAGGAACAATCCTCAGTGAAATACAGGATGAGCCCAAGTGGGAGCCTCCATGCAAAAGGACTCAAGTCTCAAAAGCAGCCACGTAACAAATCCTCTCGTTACATTGTGCAGGACTCAAAACCTTTGGTGTTTATCCACCCTGGTGAAGGCCATGGCACACAGCATGCAAAGAGTGTCTCAAACAACTCTTCAGCAAACAGCAGACTCACTGCCCCTGGGAGAGCATCATCTCAATGGTTTCACTAAAATGCTGGACAATTTATTGCTCAGGGGTAACTAATATTGGGAAATGCTGGAGCACAGAAACAGAGAGTGAGGAATTTTCTGTTTGAAATGTACATGAGGGATCATCCTTTGCAATGCATGTGCTGAGAAAGCAGAACCTTTTGCTGATTCCTACTGTAAATTTTCATCCTCACAGACCATGAACTAAAACTCTGGGTCATGAGCTAGTAAAATTTATCGTTTCATTACAAACAGCTTTTTCTCTCTCTATATATATACATATACACTCACATAAATTAATCATTGATCTACATTTGGCAATAAAACACGAGGCTGCTAATCCATTATTTATCCCTGCAGTGGAAAACAAGAATGGGAATGCAAAATTTCACTGAAACTTTTCTTGCTTGTGCTGTACAACATTTTGTTTGTTCTCAACTAAAATCCCTGGAGTCCCTTCTCCCTTAAATTTTGATCCAGAGCAATAAGCAAAACTTGTGCACAGATGGGAAAACACATGGTACTCCTTGCCCAGGCTCTCAAGCAGAGAAGAAATGGCATCTTGCTCCTCTATTTTTGCTATCTTTTTGAGTGTTCTTTGTTTTATTTTTTGTTGAGAATAATCTAATTTCTGCCACAAGAGAAAACCCAAGATAAATAAGAAGTAAGATGTGAGAGCTGAATTCCTGCTTATTTTTGGCACAATAAATCCATTGCTCTTTAATCCAAAACTGTTAAATGTTACAAATATTGGAGCAATATCACACAGGTAATATAGTGCAGGAATTTTCCTAGGCAACGCTCACCAGGACTTTTTGGTTATTTGACCTTCATCTGGGTGTCTTTTTCCACCTCCCCTCCCCTCCCAAGAGCTGTAGCTGCCTTGGTGCAATCTTTGAGTATTTTTGTTTCAAGAGATCCTGGATATCAGAGCCCTGCGAGTTCTGCCCTGTCATTGTCCTTGGAAAACACTATTTTATCAACACTTTTCTTACAAATAGCATGAGACATTGGGTTTTACTATTGGTTTTGACTATTCAGTAATTATTATAATTTATTTTTAATTTTATTCCTAAATCCTGAAAGTGGATTTATAAATTATTCATTTTTTCTGAATAATCTCCCTCTTTCTTAGGGAGATTTATGGCAGCCTAGGAAGAGCTATTTGGCTGTAGAGTTTGACCAATATATGGTGGAGAGATAGAACTTTGTACAACAGCTCCTCAAGGAACTAAAAATCATTAACAACTGGGGTTTAATGAGCTGATGCTGAGGTGTCAGTTTGTGGCACGTGATTTGGGAAACCTCAGCACCTCATGGTTTAACAGCCTCCAGGGGGGCAGAGACTCCACTGCTGCATTGAGAGCTTGGCAACAGCTCAGCCAAGTCTTCCCACCTTTGGCTACTCAGTTGCTTGAATTTTTTTTCAAAATTTACATAGAGAAAACTTGATAGGCTTTGTTGCTGAGTGCAATGGGATCCTAGAATGGCTTAGGTTGGAAGGGACACGATAATAAACTTATCATACACAAAAACTTTAGCTCCCAGCACCTCTTGCACAAAGAATTGCCTTTGACCATGTGCAAGCACGCACACAAAACATTTACATGCCCCTCTCAGGACACTAGATATCCACTCTGCCAGCAGGTAAATAACCTCATCCTTCTATGCAGGAAAAAAAGTTTTCAGCAGGTTCCAAAGCAAACCTGCTTTGACCAGGGGAAGCTTGTTTCAGAGTCAGGCAGAGTATTCATGTACTTACAGCCATGGGAAAGCTTTCACACAAAGGTAACACCATGGGCAAGGTGTAGGAGCAGAGGGATGTGCACTCTGAGGAGCACATGAATATCTTTTAGAGACATAATCTCTGACAGGACAAGGCAGCTCCAAGTGCTTCAGCTCAACGCCTTCAAGAAGCTGCTCATGCAGATTAACACATTAACAATGTCCTCTTATTCTGTTCTTATCTACTGTTTCTCCCTTCACCTCCTTCATGCACTCTTCACTGTGTTATCTTGCATTTCACACTTTATCTCTCTCTTGTCAAGGAATTATGTTTCTAGGAATGACAGTCTGACAGCTACTAAGATGACATAAAAAGGAATTTCTGATATGCCATTATCTAAAAGCTCAGATCTGGCTCCTCACATAATCTAAAAACTTTGAAATCTTTTGTTCCTATTGATCTTAGAGAAATTAATGGTGTCTGGACATAATAATCCAGGAGCAATACACCACATAGCAAGTTTTCTCTCTCTGCCATTCCTGAAAATACCATGAACGTATTTATTGTAGCACTGAGTTTCTCAGATGCATGTGGTCTGCACAGTTCCCTCATTTTTCAAAGGTTTTTATTTAGGATGTTAATTTCATCAGAGACACCAGTGAAAATATATTCTTCACAGTGACCCTTGGTGTAAAAATATTTTGTCTCCTCTGCCTGCTTTATCTAATTAAAAAGTTCCCATTTTGCTTTGCTCTACTTAAAGTTTATTGAGTTTTGGGCCACAGTGAACAACTTGCTCAATTTCTTGGCTTACTCAGCTGAAAGGTACTCAGTGACTTGACAGTCTTTGTTCTGATGTTATTTATGTGGTTTTCAACTCCTGACTAAAAGCATTCAGGTACAGCTGCTCCCAAACCTCCAAACAGAAGGCAGAGGTACAAACCATATGAGGGCATGGTTTTATACCAAATCCCAAATGCTGTGGTGAGTGAAACCAAATCCCCAGGTCCGGGTTGTGTCCACTTAGGAATGACTGAAAATGACAGAACGTGCATGAATGATTTCTTGGATAAGCAACTCCGTCATTCCAAGGTGTAATCCCAAGATTATGGCTCATGCTGAATGCTCTCAAGTCACCAGTGAGATCTCTGAAACTATTCCAGATGACCTGAGACCCATCAGGACAGTGCTGACCACCTGCAGAACAGAGGGGAGGAGGGCAATGTGCTGCCTCAATATTAAACACCTCTTGTCTGTAGAGGTTCTGTGCTTCATTTACAACTATGTATTGTCCCTTGCCTCTACTGCTCCACCTGCATCCAGTTTCCACAGAACAGTCCAGCACTTTTCCCAAAGTGTTTTCTTTTTGAGCACTTAAACTGTGACATAATCAGGATTTATTTTTTTGCTTGGATTTATCTTCCAGAATACAGACTTCTTGTTTTTGAGGAGCTGATCATGCAAGTGGGTCAGCTTGGGGAGAGCTCTGTGCAATGTGCCTGATTTCACTGAGTCTCTGGATCTAGGGAACAGAATTGAGCTTTTCCTTCCTGTTTGTGAAATTTGAGGGTTGAGACATCAAAGGGATTCTGTCAGGATTTTAGCAAAAGCTGCTTTAAGTTGACTTTACCTGCATGAATAATGGAACCTATACCGTACATTATTAAAAATGAATGACTCTTTAAAGGATTAATGCATTTTTTAACTGGCTTTGGTTCCCATTTCCTTCTCTTCAAAAGCAGTGAAATGTATTTGCTCTATTTCAGTTTTATTTCTAGGCTATTCACATTTTTTGGGTTCTCCCATTAACACTAGGATGGCCAGGATATTTGATCACATCTAGGGATTTTTGAATCCTTGATTAGATATCCCTCACTGGGTACAAAACTGATGAAAGAACAAGCTCAGAAAAATTGGCTTCCTAAAGTTCTCTGTCTGGGGAGCTCCACTAACAAGGCAATCTAAAAGCTGCTGTACAGCCAGGGTTTTCAAAGTCTTTGCAATGATAAAAGCACATTTCTACCAGATTTTAAAAAAAATCCTAAGCACTGAACCTCAATGGGAACAAGGCACCAGCTTTAGGAGTCTGTTAAAAACTCTACCTTGTTTCCTGACTTTTGTAGACATTGGCCACCTTGGGTCATTAATGCTTTGTGGAGGCTGCTTATACTTTTGGCAGTGTTTCAAGGGGGTTTCTGTTACATTGGAACTTTTATTTTGGTTCAGCCACATCTATTTTTAGCAAGCCAGCACATGAATCACATTTTTCAGGAACCAGCTGTCAAGGGACTTCTTGTTAGATTTTATGAGCAGGAGATCCCTTACAGTTCTGTGGTCTTGAAAGAGCTGTTCCTCTGGGAATTCCTCTGAAGAATTAAAAATAGAAAGTTGCCTGATTGGGAACATAAGTGCAAATTTATGCTGAGGAGCTATTTATAACAGGATGGCCAAAATGATGTGGTGAAACTATTTAGAGAACTTGCTTATAATATCACAACGAAGTCTTGGGGAAAAAACACCATTGTTTGAATGTCAGGGATTAAATTAAAGGCTTGAAAAATGAGAGACTAATAACATACAGAAATACACAAAATTTATATGCTACCAAGCTGTCAGTTGCTACCAACTACATTCTCTTTAAACCAAGGCTTTTCCATTATAGGGATGTCAGAAAAAGTGATGATGAGATAAGCTGATTTGTATTCCAGCCATGTACTAATTGATTTGGGGAAGAGTTTTAACATTGCAGTGCAGAAATGGATACATTTCTATTTAGAAAGGTGTCTGTCATCTCTGTGGCTGAATAGGGATAAAGAATTTGTGCCAGAGTAACTGCATTTTTATGATCACAGTTATAATCTTAATTTACAGCAAAGGCTGAGACATTGCTGATAGCAGGAAAAAGGATTTCAGTGAATGAATAACAATTTTGCTGGGTGGATGTAGCCCAGTACTTGGTCTGAACTGCCTGTAAATATAAAAATGTGAATTTAGCTTCATTTGGAGCTCTCAGAGGTGAAACCCTGCTCTCCATTGATCTAAAAGTCAAGGGCAGAGTGGCTGAGCATGACCATCACCTTTGACAACATTAGAACTGCTGCCTACCATGAGATCTGCTGCTGGTGCTGCCTTTCTTACCCCCAGTCATATTTCAGAACTGTCATTAGGAGGAAATTCTTGGCTGGGAGGGTGGTGGGGCCCTGGCACAGGTTGCCCAGAGAAGCTGTGGCTGCCCCATCCCTGGAATGTTCAGGGCTGGGTTGGATGGGGCTTGGAGCAACCTGGAATGATGGAAGGTGTCCCTGCCCATGGCAGGGGACTGCAAATGATCTTTAAGGTCCCTTCCAATCCAAACCATTCTGTGACTCTGGGATATGCCTGGGCAGAAAGGGAAAAAGAAGGCTGAGACAGTAAATGAAATATGCAGCTCACCCCTGAGGGCAGGACTTTCACATCTCCATCCATCACAAGCCTGTGTTGTTACCCAAAGGGTGTGGGGTCCATGTGGGAAAGGGTGACTTGATGAGTTTGGGGTGCTTGAACCTCTGAGTCAGAATGACAGCTAAGAAACATGCAGAAGATACCAGGGAAGTGGAAATATAAAACTGCAGACTACAGACAGAGTGGGAAAATAGTTCTGAAAATGCCTGTGGGAGACTTTTGGTTTGAATCTGGGGAGAACAGGGGACTTTCTTTGAGCCAGAGAAGCTGCTCCCTCCTGCCTGGAGGCTGTGCCTTTCACACACCTCATCGGTGAGAGAGGAGGATGCTGAAGAAATAGCTGAATTCTTTATTGATTTCTCCTGCCAAGAGAAATGACTGCAACCTCCAAAATATGGAAACTTGCCAGGAAGGGAAAGAAAAAAAATTAAAGTTCTAAAAATAGATCTATTCCTACCTCAATTTCTATGAATATTTTTTTTTTTAAATTTTGTTTTTGGACTGGTGTTAGACATTATAAATGTAGGAGAGGAGTGAATTTCCCCTTGCCTTCTGCTGCCACAGATTTACTCATACTCCAAGGACTGTGGACTCCTTCAGAGATGCTCTCTTTTAAAATGTACTCTGGGAAAATGATTAGGACTGCAAACTTCCAGCCACTTGTTAAAAAAATAAGCATCTTTGAAAGAAAATTCTATATAACTCTGAAGTAATTCTGAAAACACTGGAGCCTGGAGAGGTTTTCTAGAATAGAATTCTGTATTGGCACAGGTGCACAGTTTACTGGGCAATCCTAAAAACCAGATGTCTAGCACTATTTTTCAGGGGTGTGTTTCAAAGCTGTTTCTGCTTACCTCTGCTGACACCATTACCTTCCCAAAATCTCATGGTGCTTTGACAAAGAGCTAAAGAAATCAGGTAAGATTCTAGTTGGTTCACACACACTCAAGGGACTCTATTTCGTCAGCTGCTAAGAAGAGACTGTGATCTGCACAGCACAACAGAACAGAGAGATATGAACCATATTTACCTCATCTGGAGATAGAAGAAATAACAGCCTTATCTATATGATCAGTCATAAGTCATGAGCTTCAAATTTGCAGTCACCACGACTCATTAATTATATCTGACATTTTTTCCTCAGCAAAAAATCCACCATAGATACAAATTTTCAAGTCTGTTTGAAATTCTGGTAAAACAGGCTACAGCATCACGTGGGCTGAAATGTCTAGCACTATTTTTCAGGAAACATTCTGTCTTCTAACAAGGAGCCAAGAAGAAGTAACAGCATGGTTATGCTACAGCAGCTTCTCTGCACCATCAAATGTAATTTTTAGCTTTATAGCTTCTTCTCCTCAACCAAGAAGAAAGAAAATCCCATTTGCAACTGGTCTTTATTCCTGCCTTAGAAGGAATTAAACACCCAGCTACTTAGAGTTTAATAAAGTCTTCAAATCATGTGTGAACAAAATGAACAAAGCTCAAAAGCACATTTTCTCTCCCACAGTGGGATGGGAGCATGTGCTTGGAAGGTATGGGTGACAGTGGGAATATCTGTGCTTGTGAAGCTATTCCAGGCTATGGATACCAGGGTTAGCTGAAGAGGATCTGAGCAAAGGTAATGGTTTGGTGCTGAAAATGCTGTGGTTGTGCTGGTGTGTGTTACTCACAGGACAATCTTGTTTCAACACAGGAGGGATGAGCTCCAGCACGGGGCTGTGCTGACACAGCTCTGCCTCTGTGCTTCCAAACACAGCTTTGCTTCCTCACCACCACAGCACTCCTCAGGGCAGAAAATGCCTCTGCAAGGCTGTAGGTTGGCACAGATTTGGAATTCAGTAAGTAAATTCCTTTGCTCACTGTAGGATGAATCCAAGTAAACTATGCTTACGTCATTCAGTGAAGTTTCTTCTACTTTATGCCCTGATTTTGCTATTTACAGCATTTTCAAACTTGTACCAAAAGCCAAGGGACTGCAGATAGAGTGATAAGCAGCAAACCCATGGCCATGCAGCAAAGAGGAGGCTTTTAGACCTTGCTGTCCAGCCTTGAACTGTTCAGAGTTACTCCGGGGAAGTGTCAGTTCTGAAAAGCCCCTGAGAACATCTGCAGGAGCCTTCACTTTCACAAAGGGGTGGGGAGAAGCTGCTGTGGGCTGTGATACAGCACTGATTGCAGCAGCAGTGACTGTGTGATGAGACTGAGCTCTTCTTCTTGCTCCTCCAGCTCAAGGGAACCTTGAAAATCTCAAGGGAAGACTTTCCACTCTGCATCAGTGATTAAGCTTTTAAAATGCCACGGATTTGGACACAGGGGAGGAAAGATGAGAGGAATATGTTGCCTTGGCTTCTTCCTTCCTGCCCCTCAGTTCTTGCATATCCAATTCTCTCAAATCACATAGAGCAATACATATATCTACAGGATGAAAGCAAAAGGATTGTGCCTTGGATCCTTCTTGGAACTCAGTATTTCTGTATTTCTTTGGAATCAGCTGGATGCTGAGTGTCTTCAGCTGAAGAGTAGAAGAGATTGCAGTGGTTCTGAATGAAAATGGCCAATGTCAGCACAGCATCACACAGTGGATAACTTCCCAATAGAGATGACCTCCTTGTCTATCACAGAGCAAGGAGGATTATGGGATTCCAATTTAATGTGATAAAATGTCATCACAAACATGAAATTTTAAAGCCATCACTCAACAATTATAATTAGCCCATGGCAAACTGCTCTGAATACTAAAGCAACTATAAAAGGTGAAAATTGTCTTAATTAGCAAAGATGCAGAAAATGTGTGAGACTGACTCACGTCAGGGAAGGCTCCAATTAACCTGTCCCAGATTGAGATAATTAAGAGGGCAGCTCAAATTGTGTAAAGGATGTGGTATGAGGTCTTGTATTTTTCCATCCCTGGGCCTATTCTTCAGTGATACCTTCAGGCACATCATCTGTTTACATAAAATGGTTTCCTGAGCTGGCTGCAGAAAACCAGACCTACATCAAAAAAACCAGACCTACATCCAGCAAGCCCTGAGGATACTCTGCAAACCCTTTTGGTCATTAACTCTTTCAGTGAATATTAAATGTTCAGCAAACTTTCTGCCTGGATGCTGCACACACCCATTCAAGCCCTTGTTCAATGCTATTTGGGGAAGTCTAGACCAGAAGGATTGGTAAAATTACTACCCCAGCCTAATGGAAAGCAAGAAACCATTTCTTTCTGTATGGAGGAATCTTGTGGGCACACCACCTCACAGTGGGTCTCTGCTCATTGCATTGTAGCTGAGAAACTGCTCAGCCTGCACTGATCCTACTCCTAAAAAATTCTGTGGCTGCTTCTCACTGAAGAAGTGAATGGTCTTTAAAATGTCAATTGTCAGGGGAAGATCATGCTGAATCCTTCAGGTCCAGATCACAGGAATTCTGTTCTGACCTGTCACTGTGCAAACCCAAGTGCTGCAATGGATGTGGGAGCCAAAGGTTTATTTAGTTTTAAGAGCAATAGGAAAATTACCACTGACTGTGAGGGCAACAGGGATTTCTGCTCAAGCCATTCACTCAGACACTTACTCAGCTTCTCATAAATATTTTGTTTGTATCCCATACTCTAAAACTCAGAAATGTCTGTGTGAGCTGCAGACATATATCTGAGATACATGCTAGAAAAAGCACTAAGTAGAGGAGGAACAGAGAAAAAGCAACCAGCACAACTGCATAATTCCCAAGTGAAATGTAAATTGCAGCTAGAAATCCAAAAGTGGTCATGAATGAAATGGCTGAGTAAAATATGCTCAAACTTTTCCACTCATATTTCTACAGGTACCACAATCAGCCAAAATTCAGGTCAGTTCCTGGCAGGTGATGAGTTCTGACAGCACCAACAATACCTCTGGAACACCTGATTTGCTGTGAGAAGCTGAGCCAACCCTTTGAGCTGAGGAACACATAAATTTCTTTTGTTGCACCATGAGCTCATAGAAACTTCAATGCTACCAATCCTTTGTCTGCCTGTGCTGCCAGGAAGGGGCCACCTGACTTTCACACTATTTGTGGGTTTCAGAGGTGCACAGGAGACAACCAGCAACTCAGAACAGAGCTAAAATCCATCCATCAAAACACCACAGAAATCCAGTACTGAGAGTATGAGGGAGCTGTTTGCATGATAACAGCAATGAACATGGATTGTTTTTTTGGAAGAACTAAAACTAAAATGTCAATATGAATAAAAATATTACTTAACTGAAACTCTTATTAACTGTTATACTTTAGTTATGTATTGATGTAGTTTTTAAATATTTAAATCCATGCTATTTATTTTATTTCTCACATTGAATTGATCTACATTTGCTTTTAGTTTTAAAAAGCCTACAAATAAAATTAACTGTAAGTGTATTGCTATTACTTTTAGACAAGAACTGGCTAAAATTCTAGAATGAGAACTGCAGTTTTCAGTGCAAATTGAGCAGACCAGAAATAAAATGCTACAGAAGTCTAGAATACAGGTTGGAGCAACTGTCTTTATCACTGGAGGGCAGCATAGTGCACCAATATAAGCTAAAATGGCAAAACCCCAGTATTTTCAGCTGTTACTTTATATGCCAGGACAGTAATTGCTGCTTCTTTATAGTGGCCAGCTACAAACAAGAGATGCTGCAGCCAGCAGGTCCAACCTGCCTCTGAAAGACAGATTTGTTGTCACTAATTTTACTTTATTGTTGTAATTTCTCAGACTAAACCCAGGTTGGAGGGGAAGAGAAACTTACCATGGCTAGACAAACTCCAGGCAGTGAAATTTGTTTGCAAAACTCATATTAAACTCTTTTTCACCACCTAATTTTTATAGCAAATATATTTGCCCAAGTCCTCAGCATATTAGAGCTACTACCAAACTTGCATTCAGTCTCAACCCTTTGGGATCTGTCTCTTATAGCCAGACATAAATTATCTTGTTTCTAGGAGCTCAGCAGGTTTAGGGCCTTGCTGGTTGAAATGAGTCTCTAATTGTTTTATTTGCAACATGCACAGAAAGTTTGATCAAAGTTTTCTATGTCCTTGGCAATGAAGAGGAGAAATTCATGCCACAGTTCTAGGCTACATATTCTCATTTATAACAATGTAGGGAGTTTCTGAACTATTCCTTGGAATACAGTGAAAAAAACCTTTTCATTCTCTTGGGTACTTCTGTAACTTTGGGTTGAATCGCAGGAAAATGAAACTAGCACAGAATCAACACAAGCAGAAATGGCAGGACCTAGCTCAGGCCAGGAGAAATAGAATTACAGAATCATGGAATGGTTTGGGCGGGAGAGACCCTAAAAATGAGCTAGTTCCTCCCTGCCATGGACCAGGACACCTTTCACTAGACCAGGTTGCTTCAAGTCCCACCCAACCTGGCCTTGAACACTGCTGAGGCATCAGTGGCTCTGTGCTTCATTCCCCTTGGCAGACGTCAACATCTTGTCCCAAATAAAGCTGTGTTAGCTGTTATGATGGAATAGAGGAACATTCTTTTCCCCCTTGAAATCAAGAAAAGGAATAGAGATTTTTTTACTTTCTCCCCACCCAGTTAAATAAAACAAAAATGGTTCAGGTTGGAAAGGACAACAGGAGGACACCTAGTCCAACCTCCCTCAGTCAGGGTCCCTTAGAGTGTAATTACTCAGGATCATGTTCAGATGACTTTGGAGTATCTCCAGAGAAGGAGATTCCAAAACCCCTCTTAGCAATCTGTCCCAGTGCCCAATCACCCTTACAGCTAATAAGTTCTTCCTCACATTCAGGTGAAAATTGCTGTGTTGTGTTTTCTGCCTGTTTCCATTTGAAAGGAAAGCCTGCACATGATCTTAGTTCAGACATTCCCTCTAGGGTGGGTGCCACAGACCAGGACTTCAGAATGCGGACAGAGACTCGAAGGCACAGCCCAAATATTCCCATTTGCACTGGATGGAGGAATGTGAGTGAATGTGTGAAAGATTTTATGTGTCCTTAGACACTGGCTGTAAACTCCAGGGTCTGAGGGATGCTCATGCACAGCCATGAGTAAGAGAAGAGGTGGCACAGAGGCAGGGGCAGATCTCTGAGCCCTGGGTGCAGTGTGGGCAGATCTCCTTGGTCTTCCCAGAGATGGTCAAGAAATCCTGGGGAGGATTTCCCCATGTCTTTGCACTGGAAGGGCTTAAAAATCCACCACTGTGGGGAGCTGAGAGCTGCTGGGGTTGTGAGGAGAAGGAGAAGGCTGAACAATAAAGCAAGAGGAAACTTGGTGAGAACTGATCCCCTGGCAGGAATGTTTGGTGAGGAATGGAACTGGCTGATGTTCTGTGGACACCATTATGTGGCCAGCTCTGTCTGGGAAATTGAAACATTTGGTTGCATTTCACACGGCTTCAGGGCACCTGTAAATTGCCAATCTGCAGATAATCAGTGAGGGGCCATATGCCAGCTCAGGGCTGCCAATTCCCTGGCTCTGACCCACTCTTCCCAAGTCCTGAAATGCCCTGTACCTCTTGTGAGGATAGAGGTGCCAGTTCCTGCTGCTGCCCAAGGTCTTAACTCCCCATTTGGTCCTAAAATGTTCATTTCCTCTAAATCTAAATGTAAGGCAACAGGCACCTGACAAAGTGGTACTTAATATGGATTAATACTGAATATCTTTCTATTGAAGAAAAGGGAAATTCTAATATTTATGAGTAACATATTTTATTGAATATGTCAGTCTTTAAAAGACATAAGTATTTAGTATAGAATTTCAAGCTCAGTAAAAGGCTGTTATACAAATATGGTCATGGTTGAATCTTGAAAAATGTTAACAGGTTTCAGACAAGGGAGCTTTACAAGGGAGGAAAATTAATATTGACTTATGCTGTTTATGTGTAGCGTAGTAAAGTTGCCTACACCTGAGAAACCCAGTAACTAAACATCTAATCTAAATTCATACAAAAAAAAAAAAAGTTAAGCAAATTCTACAGCTTAAAGGGAGGTAGAAAATCTGACCATTATGGGCTTAAAAAAAAAAAAGAGAACAAGCATTGCATTAAAAAGAACAAGCATTGCTTTAAAAGAAGCGGCAAATGGAAATAAAGAATGGAAAAAAATTACCTGTATTTTCCTTACAGAACCTGCTTAATTCAGCCCCTGTTTTAGTAACTCTTGGCTGCTCACAGCTGCCTTGTTTGTGCTGCTGCAGTCACTAAGCTGCCCTCATGGAGCCCTCAACCCTCACCAAACAAAGAGAGCAGCCAGACTGGTTACTGCCCATCACCCCAAAGCTACTCCTCAGCGTTTTCCTTGCAGTTCCAATGAACAGAGGTCCCTCAGAGGCATTAGCCTGACCCCATTTTATGCATGTGCCCTCAAGCTTATGAACTGGTTATCCCAGACTATTCCTCAGCTCTGGCAGCTGCTGCCAGACTCATGCAAGGGCCCTCATCCTAAAGTATCCATCTGAGCTCAAGGAATTGCAGTGCATGTTTCTCTCCTATGACTGTAGCCTGGGAAGAAACACCTCTAATTTTTGCATGTTCCTTTCCATCTGGTCACATACTTCCACTAAGTATTGTCTACAGGCATCCCAGGGGAAGAGTTCCTTCATGTTTTTCATTAGACACTTCAATGCTCACAGAGCCTGTGTGCCTACTGAGTTTCTGTTTTCAGGCAAAGTTTATCAAAAAGCGTTGCTCTTGGAAGAAACAGTGATTAGTTACACTGAACCTTTCTAAGGGTTTTGTGGTCTAGTTTAAGAAGTTTTTTCCTCTTCAGATTAGAATATCAGTTTATCCCAGTCCTCAGACTGACAAAGACTTATGTCCACATCTTTATATGCATCCTGGTGACTCCACTGAAGCCAGTGGGATTATTCACCATGTTTATGGCTTGGCAGTTGCATTTGTTTTTGCACAAGTGTGGACTTGATTTCTCTTCCCAGTGTCTATAAGTGTTCCTTACCAGATGCAGCCCCAGGGCATGGGATTCTCCACTTCTGCCCTATTTATGTCACCATCCATATTTAATTTAATTAAAAAGCAACAGATGATGCCATGACAAATTCAACACTAGGCACGAAGCCTGGGTTTTTTTCTTTTTCTTTTTTTTTTTTTTTTGATGGGGGATCTTATTATCTTTTTTATTGGCAAAGCTGAATTTGACTTCATTGAGCAATTCCTGTCTTATTCATAATAGAGGCATATCCAGCACTTCTCTAGTGTGTCACTTAAAAGAAATAATGAATTGCATTAAATGAAATGTTTCATTTTTTTCTTTTAGAAATGAGCTTTAACATCACAAGATACTGTATTCTCATTCTGAGTCAAATATCTTGCAAATTTTTTTTTCCAGAAAAAGTGCTCAGCAAGGCTTTGTTCTTGCCTGAGTGTTGTATGACTGTAACAAATCACTAAAATGTCCCTGAGATGTCTTACATCAGGGAAATTGAAACCCTGAAAAATATATGTGCTTGGCACGGTTTTTCTACATATTGTGAAATTGCTACTATAATTGTAAAATTTAGTATGTTATGGGGAAAAAAGGACTTTTCTTTTAAGGCCTCTATTTCTGCAAATCCCCTATTTAACTTCAAGCACAGAGCTAAGTGCATCCTTATTTAGCTCAGTATTTAAACACATGCTTAAATTTAAAGATGTCCCAGTCCATGAGACTTTAGAATTTGATTAAGCTAAATCATTTACTTGAGTGCTGTGCCAGATGAAGATCTTCAGATGTAAAATACCACTATGAACATAGGCTACATTACTGCCTAAAGGTATAACTTTGAGAGTAAATCAAGCAATGCCAGGATTGCTCTGCAGCCCTGAAGGAAGCTGATGTGGCCTGTCAGTGTCCATACTATAAAACAGCCCTGTAGACCAAAAATTGGGTGAGTGTAAATAAATTGTTTGGTGGGAATTGTCCCTGGGCCATTCCAGCACCCAGACTGTGCCAGGGGTGAGAGAGCTGATTTCCTGGAGCCAAGCTGTGCCAGGGCCTTCTCTGGATATTTGATAGCTTTGAAGATTAAATGTTAATACCTGTGTCATCACAAAACCTGGAATCACCTGGTGTTAAAAAGATGTATCCTAAGTTCTGTGCTTCAGCTTTATCATACCTAGCACTCTCCATGATGCTGTTCAGGAGCAGTGTGGCTCTCTGAGGTAGTGAGTAGAGAACACATTCTTGTTCAGGGCATGATGCTGTCCTTGTTCAAGATTTCACAGCTGGATGAGCCCTCTCTGAAAGTCTCACACAATAATAGCAAGGCTGACTCTTTGGCCAGTCTTTGCTTTTCCTCCTCATGGTGAATTCTGAACTGAGTTTTGCAATGACCCCCTCTTTTTTTCTGTAGAGGCAAAATCACACATCCCACTAATCCTACATATTTAGTATTCGGGTCTGCGTGTTGGGAATGAGGGCTTGTGCCTGGGGAGGTACATACCAAGCACTGCTGTCCAAATCCTGCAAAATCTCCCTTCATATGGAGCTGAAACCAATGGGATTTCCTCCAAGAGAATGTCTCCTTCTGGCAGACAGGATGTTTTTGTAGGTCAGGGATTATCTTCAATGTGGTAAGTGTGAGAGAAGTTCAGTCCTTATTGATGAAAGAAAATAAGATCAGAGAAGTATCAAGTCAGAATTGCAAGATGTTGTGGGCTCAGATTTCTCTATTCATGGAAGACTTTTACTCTGTTTGATTGACATCTCTATTCAAATTCCCATGTAAAAAATGTCTATCCATGACTAAATCTAAAATATTTCATGTCCTGTTCTCAAACAGCTTATGGAAAGAAAAGTGATGCTTCTTGTCCTTTGCAGAGGAACTCAGTGCAACATCCAACACACAGTTGGGAGACTGAGGAGCAGTCTCAGAGCAGAGGGCTGCCACTCTGCCTTACCCTGGGATATTTCCCTTCTCCTTTAAGCAGTGTAGACTCTGATGTGCTGATATTGCCCGCATAGGGGGCACTTTAATTAAAATGAAGGAATCATTATTAGTCCATGTCAGGAATACTGTCTGGAGTATCCAGCAGGCTGATGCAGAGGGGTTGGAATTAAGCAGGACACTGTTAAGGTACCAGTCATTTTTCTGTAGTTAAGGCTGTATTTTCAGTATTTCCACTAGAATTCTTGTTTCCAGAGGTTTATGCAATTAAGCCTAGAAAATGTGCTCTGGACAGAAATTTGAAGAAAAGTTGTTCCAAGCAGGGGCAATAATTTCTTTTAGAGGGCATGAAGAAATGTCAATTTATTTTTGTTGCTGAGCAGAAAAACAGAGAAAAACTAGGCATTTCTATGATAAAAATGTGCTGAAAAAACAAATGCCTAAAGTAAAGGAATCAAAAGTAGAAGTTTATGAGATAAAAACCTCATAAAAATGGAAATTTAGACTTAATTTTTTTCTGAGTTTTCTTACAGATACTTTTCTGTCTGAAGAAAGTATTTTTCTATTTGGATTTTGTTATAAATTAGTTAGGTCTGTACCACAGGCTGCACTTTGAAGCATAGAAATATCTTCCATTTATTTCAACAGAGCTATGCTCTCAGAATTTTCAAAAATAAATAGGGAAATTTTGAAGAGGTTGAGAGCACACAGAGAAGAATAAAGTACAGAATAAGTTGATCTGCAAAAAGAAGATGGCCTCAGGGAGCAGGAAAGAGAAACTCTGTTTTAATGAGGAAGCAGGAAAAAAAATGAGAACAGTGCTGTGGACACACTGGTACGTCAGAGAGGAAACAAAGACAGCTAAGAAAGATGAAATGCTTCACATTTACTTGTTTTCAGCAAGGTTTTGACTGCCTGTGTGGGCAAGAAAGACAGATCCTTGTGTTTGACCTGAACATCCATAACCCACCTCAAATTCATGGTTAATGATGTTTTGAATGGCTATGGGTAGGATGAGCATCCAAGTTTCACATTGGATCCTTTGCTTTTAAACCATGAAGGAGGTAGAAAGAGATGGAGAAATGGTTAAAGGGGAAAAAATATAAAGAGTATATTTGGGGGAAGCCTCTAGGATTAAAAAGAAAAGCTTCCAGAAAATTCTTTTACCTGACTGCCATATCAGAATAATAATTTACATCTCTCCAGTGTTGGGCAGGTGAGGTGTTGTGTGGGGCTCTATAGGGAGAAGTGGGAATCTCTCAAAGAACACCTCTAAAAAAAGCCCTTAAAGTCTTCTTGGTCAGAGGTGTATCAGCTTGTGTCAGCCTGTGAGCTGCTGTGGTCACCAATTCCAAATGACTTCTGGGGAAATGATGAATTCCTGCACTCATCATGGGGTTGGTACCAAGGGTTTATGGTATTGCTGCTCATGAGAAGGCAGAGAGAGAGCAAGAGGGGCATGAAGTACCTGTAGTTGCACATTTCATCTCTCACCCACACACAGCTCTGTCAGGGAAGGAAGCAGTTCTGAATCTCCTCCCCAGGGGTTTGTGAGAACAAACAAGGAATCCTTCCCTTGCTGCCCATGGAAAACAGGCCCATGCTGAGGTGGAACAACCTGTACTGTCTTGCTGTGTGACATTGTTTATGCAAGACTATGGTGAAAAGAAGCATTTTAAGGGATGGATGAAGTGCTTTCCATATCCAGTTTCCTTTCCTGTTCAAACGCCTTTTGCCTGTGTAAGAAGTTATGAAAGAAGAATCAAAACTTTATCTGTCTATAATAATTTGGTTACACTCCAAACAATGTTTCACTTGGTTTCCATTTCATCTTATTTTTCTCAGAAATCCTGAGCATCACTGTTTATTTAAAGCCTTGTTGGAGGAGATGCTGCCTCTTTGTGAAGAATCCCTTTTCCCCAACACTACAACATGTCTCTTTCTCACTGACTGCCTAACTTTGCCTCCTTACATTGTTTCCTAGGAGATCAAATGGGAGCTTGAAGTACTCAAAAACCTGGTGTTGCAATGAAAAATAACTTATTAAAGTTTATAATTACTGAAAAATTAATCAGAGACTTAGCATGGTACTTGCATAAAGACAATAAGCCAAGCTCTTGTCATAGTGAAATATGGAATAACTACGTTGAAATAAATCTTAATTATGCTAGAGTTACTACTCAGTGTGACTTAATTAAGAGTAGAGCAGTGAAAGCCTTTGGGGAAAAAAAGAATGCTGATTACACAACCACTTAACTGCATATTCTTCCTTCCCCCCTGGTTCTTTCCCTTCCCATCACAGAAAATTTCAAAACTAGAGGTGCTCAAAGAACTTGAATAGAAATTCACATGTGGCAGGTTTCATTCTTAATAGGACTTGTTTGAAGTAAAAAGTTGAGAATAAACAACCCTGAAGATAATCTCTTTGAATTATGCATGCCATTCATCCATATTTACCTTGACCTTAAAAAGTGCATTGCTTTGTTAGGCAATAAATTCATGAAACACAGAATGGTTTAAGTTGGAAGGGACCTTAAAGACCATCTAGTTCCAACCACCTGCAATGAGCAGCACACTTTGCACTGGCCCAAGCCCTGTCCAGCCTGGCCTGGGGCACAACCAGGGATGGGGCAGCCACAGCTTCTCTGGGCAACCTGTGCCAGGGCCTCTGTACCCTCACAGTCAAGAATTTCTTCCTAAAATCTGATTTAAACCTAAATCAAGTACTGGACTACAGAGGAAAAGACTTCACTCAAAAAAAAAAAAAATTAAATAAAGGTTAAAATATCCCACAGAGCAAAGTGTAAAGAAATAGATTTCACTGCATCCCCCTGAGTGCAGCATGCAACTATGGCTATAGAGTATAGAGAGATCTATTGTTCAACAAGCACACCAACATTGTAAGAGGTTCATTTGTCATGGTATCACTTCTTACCAGATACAAGACATGCAAAGTCAAATATATCATGGCAATAAATCTGTTGACTTCAACTGAGTTATCTCAACAATGAATTCTAAGCAATATACTTTGAGGGAATGAAACCAAATCAAGCAGGAGATGCACACAGGGTTCTTGGAGGATTATCCAGACCATATATAAAATCAGACATTAAAGGAATATGTACAGTATTGCAGGGGATTTATGGTAACTGTGGGAAAAGGTGTGTAATGAGGATCCAGTATACAGCAAATTATCAGTGTCAAATTGCTTGGCACGAGCTATGAGCTTTCCTCATGGGTGCTTATGCAGCTCCAGTTAAGCTGAAAAGGTGCTGTAGAAAAAGGTATAATTTACTGAAAAGAATTGAAAGAAAAATAAGCAAAAACAAGTAGAAAGAATTAAAAAATGTGGGCTCTCCATCCCAAAATTATTCCAGTTTTTCTTGTTCCACAGAGGCTGATGTACCTGCAGAAGTAAAGGCTGCACTGGCCTTTTTTGGTGGATGTGGAAATTAGTTGAAAAAAAATAACAGCTTTTCATCCATGGAAGATGTGGTTTGTTTTCTGCTTCTCTCTTGCATCAACAGAGAAATAAAAACCTTCTAGTCCCAGTGTGTGATGTTTGGTGCCTGTTATACAAGTGCTACTGCATATGCCTGACACTGAGAGGAGTTGGTTTGACACCTCATCAAATTCTAGTTCATTTGTATAGGCCCACCTTTAATATTGACATCTTCTGATGTCTTGGCTTACTATTTTCTGCTATGAGAATTCCAGTTTTTTAAACAATCTGTTGTGCACAAAACTTCATAAGCAAAACATAAAATTTGGGCCGAGTTATTCCTGGGATTTATCCCAGAAATAGAAGCTTGGGAGGCATGTTTATAATTTTTTCTCTTTCTCTTGATATTTTGTCATTTTAAGTGGGGTTAATCTTCCCAAGCTGGATGAGTCTGCATTGCTGATGTCTGTGTTTGGACTGACTGCTGAGCTTCCTTGATCACAAATGGACAGAAATCTGCATTTTAAAAAATGTGATTCATTTACTTCTAATATACAACTGTAAAATGGATCAGAAGTGTCTGTCACTCTCTTATGGCCATAAAGGAAATATCTATCTATCTATCTATCTATCTATCTATCTATCTATCTATCTATCTATCTATCTATCTACATTGCTAATATCTGAAGTTAGGTGAGATGAATCCTGGCTTTGATGGCTTTGGGAATGTGCTATTTCCCTCAACACAACACGACAGACATCCCTGGGATATATTAGGGCAGGAAAAGAGAAGATGTGGGGATTTCCCAGGTGACACCTCCAGAAGTGATAACCAAGGGTCACAGTGCTGCAACAACCCAGGTTTTGTGTGGGCAGTGGAGGAAATCTACAAAGAGGCTTGGGAAGCCTGTCCAAATGGCCTGTCCAAAATAGGATGGATATTGCACAACTTCATTAAGATGCAAATCAAGGTCAGTAAAAACTTCCCAACTTAGAGACACATCTGACCCATAACCCAACATTAAAACATCCCTGCCTTCTAAACTTTCTTACTGAACTATTTAGATCTCAGTTCTGTGTCTGGCCCTTCAATATTTTGGGTCAATCCAGTAACTTTGATCTAGCTACCCCTGATGTTTAGATCTAGATTCAAACTTTGGAAGTTTTTCCTGTCTAGAAAGTTTCTCTCTCTCTCTAAGACATGTCGCACTCAAAAGTTTCCTCTGACAATCAAGAGCTTTGACCACTCCTAAAACACAGAGGTCATTTTTGGCAAATGATAATGGCAAAGTACAGAAAATATAAAGAGATGAAATTGCATTCCTTGGAAACAGAAGCAGCTCATGAATATTAGAACTTTAAATCAAATGGCTTTTTTTTTACTGCAGGTGATTTTTTTTTCTGGCTCTCCCTAACCATGAAGCAGTAGGAAGAGGTGAGACATGTCACATAGCAAAGAATTAACATCTTGCAGAGAGCTTTTTAGTAAAACATATGTACACACCCACCTCAGCAAACTGCAGGTTTGAGACTGAGTTATCAGCCACAAATAGACATATATGCACATTTTGGAAGGCAAACAGCTTCCAGATTATCTTTTAAAGGTACCCACAAGTAATACAAAGTAGACATAGACACTTCATATAGTGATATCTTTACATAGTGTCCTCATGGATACTATAGGTTCAGGAAGACATTGCTCATGGAGGTGATGCTAGACCATATTCCAGGAAGTAGAAAGCAAGCCCTTTTAAAATTACTGAAAGGAGAGATCAACATGGCAAGCTCCAGTGCAGAGCTGGGCTGAGAGCAAACTGAAATGGCTAGATGTGTTTTCATCCCTTCCCTTGGGCTACTAAGCTGAATAGTTTACAATGCAGAGAAAGTCATTCATAGTCCTCTACAGTACAATTTCTAGTGCCACAGAGTAACTGAGGATTTACTGCACTCTCCTGTGACATTTCAACTGCCATAACAAAGCTTTATGTTGCAGATGATCAACACGCAAATATTTAGGAATAATAACAACAGTTAAAAAGACATTTCACCCTCCCCTCCCCTTCCCACAGGGGACCAATCTGTCTTCTTACAACCAGGGGTTATCTGGCCCCATGCAAACCTTTACAAGGTGGTTTTTTTTTTTTTTTAGTGTGTGGCAATTTTTTGGAATAATGTTTTGCTTAAAGAAGGGGAAAATCCCACTTCCTGCAGCATATTGCAGGGACCAGCAAACATATCCCTCGGTCCCTTGGACCAAATATATAATGATAATACTGTGCAGGTGCTCCAGAGCTGACTCAGCTGCTCCATGGTCACATTGTGCCTGTGAAATGCAATCCATCATTACGTTGAAAGCGCCTGCTTGATTAATATTCAGTATTTAATGTCAACACCGATAAATTAGGATTCAGAAGTGTTACACTGCAGGAACTGCAAACAGTGCTGCAGTGACCATGGCCTGGGTTAGTTTTGTGAGATCTGTTAATTCAAGGGGAAATTCATAATTCATAAATACCAGGATTTGTGTGTGGTGTTAACTACCAGCTGTGACCTCCTGGGAAAACAGCAATACGTCACATTTAAAGGAACTAAGCATTGGATTTCCAAATGGCTATTATTGTTTCTTCTCCTGTATAAATAGTACCTCTATCTCCCTTTGCCATCCACACTTGCAATCATGCTCTAATCGTGGTGTTACAGATATGCAAGGTACACTGGATTTGGGAAGTACTTTGGCTTAGATAGTTTTAGACATTTACTTCCCAAGTGCATAGGTTTCAACTGACTTGCTCAGGAAAATAAAAAATTACCATGGCATTTTCAATCTCTCTTGGTCTTATAACCTTTTCTCATTTGAAATATTGTTTAGTTCTCTTCCATGGACCATTTTTTCAAACAAATCTGCCTTTTCCCCTAGTGTTTACTTAATGGTAGCTCTTTTTTTCACCTTAGCTTTAGTCCTACATATGACATATTAAGCAATTCCCATTAGAGCTACAGTTTGAGACTCAGGAACACTTAATGGCCAACAGATTCTTCCCTGGTGGAGAATGAGGATTCAAAGGAAACATTTGAGATTATTTCACTTTCATTATTTTTGTTAAAAAAAGTTTGCACCTTGAGGTGTCATGAATACCCCTTCTTGATCTTCCTTTGCCTTGTCAGACTTGGCCAGCACAAGCAGCTGAGATCTTTGCTCTATTTTCCCTGCATCTCTGTGCAACGCTTTTTAAAAAGAGAATATACTATTATATTTTTTCTAAGCCTTTCAGACCGCTGTAACATGATCAGGATTCTCCTGAATCTCTATGCATTCGATCTCCTCTCGTTCCTTCCTTTTGGCCCGTTTCTTTTTCTTGTGGTGCTTTTTGGAAGGTGGGAAAAAGGTTAGAAAGACGGGCAAAATAACAAAACAGTGCAGAAGTGTGCAACTGCCGGCGAGCAGCAAGCATTTGAACAGTGTGAAGGTCAAGTTTGAAGGCACAAAGAGAAGGGGGACCAACCCGATAAGAAAGGAAGAAACGTTCTGCAAAATGGCTGTCCCGTGCTCTTGGAGGGAGTTCTTTATACACTGAGTTCGGGTGTGCTCAGTAGCTAATACAAATGTATAAAGCAGGGGTGCACAGTGATCTATGGCAAAATTCAAAGTGTAGATAAGGCACAGTATAGAAATGCAATCCATGTCTACATTCCATAAGGTCATCAAGCCAAGGACACCCAGCTCTATTGAGGTGACGCTGAGAATTAACCAGAAATTTCCCAGAGGGTGGATAACCAGGAAAAAGGTCAGTATTAACACCAGCAGGATGCCAAAACCAGAAATCAGGACAGGCATAGTTACGGATAAACCATAGTGGTCCATGAAAACAAAAGTGGGGTTGAACACAATGAACTTGATGCTCTGTATAAGAGAAAGTGGCCTCAGCTTCTCCAGCAATTCCACCGCTTCCCTCTGTGTGTTTTCACTAGTCCTGGCCACAAGGTACAAACGAGAAGCAATTATGTTGTTCTCATCTCCAGCTTTGGAGAAAATGATGTCATTTTTGAAGTGCTGGAATTCTGGCTTTTTTAAAAAGGAGCTCTGGAGGATGCTGATAAAGTCACTTTTGTTGGTCGCACTGATGTTACCCACTCGAAGGAATTGGTAATACTGTTCAATCCAGGACACGGTGTTGAACCCCTGGCTGAGTGTTTTTAGGTCTTCTTGCACAGTACCATTCCAGTACTCCAGAGGTTCGTAGATGTAGAAGCCTATGACAGGGCTGTAGTTGCTGAAATACTTTTGCTGTATGAGGGCATAGGAGACACTTGGGGACTCACTGGCGAGAAGGTTGATGATGTTGGCTCCGTCATTAATCTGTAAGCACCCCATGAAGGAGAAAGAGGCATAGATGAGATACAGTATCACCACAAATGGCTTGACGTAGATGTTGGTGATCCACTCGTTGTAGTGCTCCCGGAGGAAATGCTGGATGAAGTGGTGCTGGTACGGGTTGGTCTCGTGGTGGGAAGTGTGCTGATGGCCGTCGTTCATCATGGTCTGGAACCACACAGGCTTCCGGTCCAGGTACTCTGCCGAGGGGATCTTACAGCAGAAGATGCTGTGGTACCGGTTCTGCTCCAGCTGGCCAGCAAAGACCAGGCAGGAGCCAAAGAAAGAGAAGATGTAGAAGTAGTTCAACAGGATGGAGACACACATGTTCTGGCAGAAGACTTTTACAGCTTCGATGTTGGTGAAAGGGCTCGCCCCCATGCCGAAGGCGATGAAGTACAAGGAGCTGGTCATGGTGTAGGAGACCATGACATCTGAGTAGGCATCTGCCACTCGGTCCTTGAAGGGCAGATTCTCTCTGGTCCGACGCCATCCTGAAAGAAGTTCAAACACTCCTTTGGTTCCATGACCTGGAATGAGAAAACAAGGTTTGTATGTGGGCATATACATTGGGGGTCCAATCGTCTCCCAGGTGTTTCATCCTCCAGCAGTAAAAAAAATTTAGTCAGCTAAATTTTGTTCTGTTTTTTTCACTGGTTAAACAAATGGAAACTCTTACTTGTCTGTCTGAAGCTAAATACCAGATTCACCTGCAGGTGCTTAAATTAACAGCCCTGATATTCTAAGACTCTCCACGCTCAAAAAAAAAGGAAGACACTAATTGATTTTAATGGAGATTGAATTAGTTCCCAAATGGACTGGACTGCAAATACAGGAGAACATGAAGTTTGGTTCAAGTCTGGGGTTCATTCTAAAAATTCTTTTTGTCATCCTACTATATCTTTCAAGGTTTAAGGGATTAAACTTGAAACACTTAAAAACACAGGTGACATTTTCTTGCAAAGAGTATAAATTGAGGGTGTTACTTGAGAAATGAGTGGTTGTGACCAAGAATGGGACACCTGGGTTCTTTGTACATGGTGAAGAAAAAATTAAGCTGTAAGTACAAATAACCAGAGTAATTTGTATCATGATTCTCTGCCTATTGAGTGAAATTGGAACTTCTCAGTGACAGCACACAAGTTTGCACACGATGAAAATTGACATGCTGGTAGAAATGATGGAGAGCAGAATACTGGTTAAGCCGTGGGTCCACATTAATTGTCTAGAAAATGTATGGCTTTATTTTCTATGAATATATCCATGACTCTTTCTGCTGTCCAGAGCTTCTCCTGGTGACAAGGAGTTCTCTTAGCTCATGTGAGAGGACACTCAGAAAAGTCAGATGTAGTCAGTGTTCCGTGACAGGTTCTGGCTTAGTATTCCATTCCTAAATGTTTTAAGGGTATGATATTCTAATAAACTAAAACTTTATACAGATTTACTTTCATTTTACTTGTCACAGTCACAGTCTAGGAAGTCTACAGTTATTAAATTTTCTGACAGAATGCTACAGTTGAAGCTGATCTTAATGGAAGACAAATAAACAAATAAAAAATAAAAGTTATTTATCATGTATATGTATTCATCTAATGTGCATTTTGAAAATAATATATGCACACACAGACATTATTTTTTTTTACCATTAGAGAATTTCAACTTGGGGGAAAATAAAAAAGCTAACATTAAAAAAAAATCCTAAATGGTTTGGTTTTCAAATAATCATTAAAATAATTAAACCCACAAATTTGAATTTGGATTAGACAGTGTTAAGTTCTCTGCACTTAGGACCTAGCCCTGAGAAAATCCTGGCCATTGTAAGGACACACACTACTGAGCAGAAAAAGAAGTAGGAGTAGATTGCAGATGTTTCTGCCTCTGTTTGTGGGGCTTCACTCCCTGTAGCATGAACCAAAGCAGGCACAAAGCAAATTTTCTCGGATCCAACTCAGAAATATGACAACAGGAGATTTGCAGATAATCAAGTGCGTGCAAACTCTGTTGAGTTTGTCTTTAGATTTAAATTGTTTGGCTTCACACAGCTGCTTAAGTTGCCCAAAGCAGACTCCTGACAGCCGTTCTAGACAGGGAAAATTACAGCATAAACTGTCAGGTTCTGTGAATGTTACCTGCTCTGCTGCAGATCAGTGTCCCCAGTGAAAGATAAACATGCAGTAGTACAGAAGTCTTGCAGTTAGCAAAAAGGCTGTGTGGAAATGCTGCTCTCTTATGAACCAGCATCTCAGTTCAGGAGGGACCTTGAATTCCCTGGTAAGTTTAGGGTGAGTTGTTCAAATTCTCATGGCACAGCTGTCTTGCACACTGTCATTTCTGGGCCATCAAGCAGAAAGAATTGTCTCCTTCAGTTGAGTAAATCTGCAGAATCAAGTGACTTGAATGCAATTTTTATATGTTTATAGCAAGTGTTTCAGTCTCCTGCAGGGTATGGACCAGTCTGGCTGGTCACCACTTCAGGGGCCCATGTCCTGGCATGGTTTAATTTAATGGTACAGAAATCACAGAACCATTTAGGTTAGAAGTGACCTCTAAGACCATCAAGTACAACCATTCAGCCAGCACTGCCAAGCCCCCCACTAAACCATGGCCCTCAGTGCCATGTTTGCACATCTTTTAAATGTCTTCAGGGACATTTAAATCCCACCACTTCCCTGGGCAGTCTGTTCCAATGATTGACAACACTTTCTGTGAGGAAAATGTTCCTAATATCCAGTTAAACCTCCCCTGGCCATTTCCTCTGGTCCTATTGCTTGTTACATGAGAGAAGAGACCAATCCCCACCTGGCTGTCCCTTCCTGTCAGGGAATTGTGCAGAGCCAGAAGGTTCCCCCTGAGCCTCCTTTTCTCCAGGCTGAGCCCCCCCAGCTGCTCCTCCTCAGCCTTGTGCTCCAGCCCCTTCCCCAGCTCCGTTGCCTTTCTCTGGACATGCTCCAGCACTGGAATAGGGGAAGGAATGCTCTACCAGCTCTATCAACAATTAGCAGTAATATGGACATTTCTCTCCTCATTCCAAAATCTCACTTATCAGCCCTCCTGAGATTTTATGCTCACAGTTGTACCTTTGCCATGTTTTTATTGTTATTAATTTATAATTGTTAATATATCACATGCTCCATGATGAGTGCCTGGGTACATTTAATCTTGGGGTGGCCACACAATAATTAATTGAGAGGGATTTTACCATCAAATATATGTGTGAAGAACAATGCAAGAGAATATGTGTATACCCAAAATTGTGATAATGTTCAAAATTAAAATTCTCTGATTAAACTCAAGGTTTTTTTTCAAATAAAACAAATACTGTCTTCTGGAAAATATCAAAATTTGTAACTTCTCTTGAGTATCAAACTTGGTACTGATTTTCTTATGACTGTTATTATATAAAAGTAAAATTTCCACTTATTCCCCTTTTACAAGTAACTTCAGTTCTATCTCACGAACACAGGTATTGGGGAATATTGTGCAATAATTCCCTGGTTGACGCAAGAGGAAATCTTTGCCTGACTGGTTTTCCCAGTCATTACTCTGACACCAAGTTTTCCAGTCAGCCTCTGTTGCTCTCCCCAGATAAGCAGGTCTATTCCCTTCTCCCAACAAGGATACAAATCCATTTTTCCTGAACATTTTCTGACAGTTCTTAAGATTCAGACAACATAGTAACTCTATTAAATTCTGTTCCTTCAGCTTCATGCCCAATGCCACAACACTGATAGTGGAGTGAAGTTCACTGAGCAGTTCCAGAAGGGGTCAGAGGGTCTTGGGCTCTGGGTCAAAATCACCAAGTTTCTCTGGTACTAACATGACATGAATGAAGTACAGCAATTTTTTATTTGCTGGACAGGAAATGGCCTATGACTACTTTAAAGGAAAGGAGACAATAAATTTTTATTCCATTATTTGTGAGGGTAGGAGAGCAAGGAAGGTAGGCTGCAGAGAAGATGGAAATAAATAATGCATTTTCTGCCTCAAATCAAAAACAAAAATTAATTATGAGCAGATATTTAAAATAAGTTGGAAGAGGATAGGGGATAGAAACAAAAAGAGTGAAATGAGAGATTAAAGACCACTTGATTGAGTTAAATTCAATCATCCTGGAGAAATGAATCAATTAAAAGTTAAGCCACAGCAATCTCTGAACAGTTAGAAATCATCTCAGGGGATAAATGTAGGTGGGAGGGTCCAATGAGAATGGAAAAAGCAGCAAAGTACCTACTTCAAACAGAAGGACTGGAACACTGTTTTGAAATGGGGCATCATTTATTTAATCATAGAAAGTTTTGGTTCAGAAGGGGCCTTTAAAATCACCTAGTTATAGACATCTGCAGTGGATGATATTTTTAAAAAAATGGAAAAACTAGGCTGAATGCCCTGGAGAATAAAACCAGCAAACAATAGCCTGCTATTAGTGCCAGAAAATCTAAGAGAAACTGAGTGAGTTGGATTTTTTTTTCCCTCATGGACTGGAATGCCAGTGAGAATTCATCAACATTCAACATAAAAAAGGTATAATAAGTTCAAGAGTCAAGTCTTTCTCATTTCTACTTGGAGAAGGAGAAGCCATTGGTTTCATTTGGAAAAGTATCCCCCAAAAACCATTAAATTAGGTATCAGAAAAAACAAAGCTTTCTTTCTTTCTTTGAGCTTCATTAAACTCTGGAACACACAATTTAAGGAGGCAATAAAGTCTTTTTCACTGCAAGTCTAAAGGTTAGATTAATAAATGTTAATGTAGGTGCTGGGTACATCCTGCCAGTGCTGGGAGACAGATTCTGTTCACATCCCTGAGGTCTCTCACTTTTGTACCATCATACCTTATTCTGTCTTGAGATGCTTATGACTTTTTTAAAGCATGAAAACCAATCTGTCTTCAGTGTTTTCTTAACCAAAGCATGCCCAGTCAGCATTTAGCTGTGGTTTCTGCCACCATCAGTCAGCTTCCTTGAATAGGAGTTTGATCTGCATTTATCACTCTTCATAATAGCCACTGCTACTGCAGTCTGGAGCCATGAGGCTCTGCTGGAAGGGGAGCTGCTGGCTGCTGCCAGCTTTTGTAAACTTTCTAGGAAGGAAGATCAGGATGACACTGCACTTTTTTCACTTTTTTTTTTTTTTCACCAAGACATAAAGAAGATTATTTGCAGCAATAGGTGATATCAGTCAATGTGGTGATAACCTTGCTGCCTGCATTATATTTAAAACAAGCAAACAAAAGTCTTAGAAGTGCCATAGCATGGATTACTCAGCATTTCTGCACTGAGAAATCAAAGTACTGTGCTCAGTTTTCATTGGCAGCCACACATGCACTTTGTGATGTACACAAAGGATGAGGAGGCAGCTTTCTTTCAAATCATAGTGGTGGGCAGGAAGCATATTTTTAATTATAATTCTTTGCTGTGAGTCTAATGGGAATAAACTTTATTTTATCTAGGAGGAAAACACTTTTTATTTTTTTTTTCCCTGGGGGATAGGTAATTCATGTCCTAGAAAAACTTGTCTAGTTTTATCTATTAAATGCCCCATAATAGCAGGGGCCATGATCATTAGGAGCATATTGAAGCACAGAATCATGGAATCATTGAACAGCTTGGGTTGAAGGGGACATTAAAGACCATTTAATTCCAACTCTATGCCATGGACAGGGACACCTTCCACTAGACCAGGTTGCTGGCTCTTTGGACTCTCTTATCCAGGTTTACTGATTTGAAAATACACCCAATTTTAGAGAGTTTAGGTTCACATAATCACTTTTTTTACAGAGAAACAACTTTGCATCTCAACACACTGCAGTGTAGGATGCATTTGTTCTTCTGCTAAATCACTAATATTAGCATCATTAATATTGGTATCCCCACTTACATTTAAAAACTGAAGCACAGAGATTAAGCAGATTAATCACAGTCACCAAGGACTCTCTGCATCTCAGGGAGGGAAGAAGCAATAGAAAAAAATATTAAACCACTTCTTTATGAACAGTCAGTAAATCTAAAGGGATTTTGATTTAGAAGACAAAATTTAGAAGAAAATTTGAAGCTTGGTCATACTTTAGGTAGCAGTAGGAAGTGAGGAAGTGTGTGCCTTAATCCAGATCCCATTCCATAAAGGCAAATCTCAGCAAAATGCACTCAGCTAGGAAGTGGACCCTGACCACAACACTGAGTAAAATAATTCCCAGCTTAATTAAGGGGAAGGAAAAGATAGAGAACATTTTTTTGAACTAATCTAAAACGTAGGTAGGAAAAAAATGGTTTTAATTTTACATCTCTCTAGGGACTTGTAAAGTGATTGTAATTGAATTGTTCACATAGTTGGGCTGTTGACCATTTCTTCTTTACTTAGTTTTGCCTTGGCTGTTCTGCTTTAGTGGTACCTGAGAGGGTCTGATGAGGCAGCTGAGGAACCAAACCACTCTCACTGTGGTTCCTGGTTTGCCCTTTCTCCAGAATCTCAGTACTAGAGGTGAAGTCAGACCTGCCAGTGAAATGCTGGGATGGTTCAGCCATTGGGGATAGATGGTCCTACTGTGGGAGTGATGCACTGGTGAGCAGCATTGTCCAAAGGGAGGAGTGTCCCTGAGCCATAGGAATTTTCAGTGGTATTTGCATCTTCTGAATGTCCCAGAGCTTACAACTACAGCAAAAAATGAAATCCAGTCAAGATCTCCTACTGAAGCTCCTGCTGAAATTTTGTTTTCACTAAACTTATTTCATTTGGTACATGGCATTTGATGATATTTAAAAGCACTTAAACAGAGAAATGAAATCCTTTCTAGGTCCATTCTCCTGTGAGGTGACTACATGCACAATTTCTTCTCTAACCAGATTATGCAGAAATGCTGACAGAGGGGTTTTACATCCTGCTGTGCCTTTCTGTCTTGGAAAGTGTTCAGGGAAGAATTCTTCTTTAAAGTAACAGATCTCTATCATAATAAATTGTCTAATTTCAAAAGCTGGGTTTTATAGAAAGAATATTTAACCAAGTGCAATGAAACCTCAGCCAGCTGAGCCATCATCTTTAGTGACAGAGACCTCAGGGAAATCTCCAGTGCTGCACAGGAGATTTAATTATTGTTAGATTTTAGCACTTCTGATAAACACAGAAAATGTGCTTAAATCCATCACAAATATAATGAGCAAGGTCAGTTATATACAATAGAGATTTTGATTTCCTTAAAAATATTTCTGCTAGACTATGGCCACTTTGCCATAGGCCTGAACATGTCAATACTTCCAGCTTCCAGGTTCTGGTGTATCCCCATTACAACATGAACCTTATTTAAAAAGTAGCAGTGCATCATGGGGCACTCCTGTTAAATATACAGACTATTCCTTCCTGTGTCTTCTGAGTAATTGCATTTATTTCTGGTTCCATGAGCACTTCTGAAAGCCTTTTAAATAATTCTGGGAATTTCCAATGAGACCAAATCAGAAAAGTGTTGGGCTCCTCACAGGCATTTTGGTGGAGCCTGGCAAACAGCAACCCCATGATTGTTTGAGGCTGAGGAACAGTGAGGAGAGAGGCAAACATTGGGTTCTGTCTGGAGTTGGCTGTATAATTGCATTCAGAAAAGCTCAGCATCAGCCTAACACTGCTCCCATGAGATTCTGCCAGCTTCTCAACCACAGCCACAGCTGTGGACACCTGGACAAGAAAATGGTGTCAGGGTGTAACACTCACAGCTGTAGTTCCTCCCTTGCCTTCCAATCTCCTAAAAAATACCAACCTATAAATTAGATTAACACTAATCTGTTGGAAACACAGATTGAAAGTGGTGGTTCATGCTCTTTTAGTCTCCTTTCTGATATGTTCCCTCTTCAGGTAATTTGTTCCACAGACCTTGACAGTCCCCTCATTCTACCCTTTCCAATCCATCTCAAAATAAATGTCCCAGACTACACACAGGAGCCCAAACATAAGCAAGCAACTATGGGAACAGAGCTAAATCACATGGAGATCATTTACTTACACATCACATCCCTTTGGCACATCCTTGATCTTTCATCAGTTTCTGTCTCTCATTTTGCAGGCTCTCAAGGCAAACACTGCTGTCCTTGTTTACACTGAGACCACCACAGTGGGACCTTGATCTTGATTTAAATTAAAAATAATTAATGCTAACAAGAATTTAGCATCTCTGATTTTGAATCTTATCCAATTTTGGATCTTTCATATTGCAAAGACCTTTGCAGAGCTTCCCCATAAGCATCCCTGGGT
>VWYE01022371.1:0-111120 GCA_013398995.1 Alaudala cheleensis | reverse complement strand
AACAGAGAAATGAAATCCTTTCTAGGTCCATTCTCCTGTGAGGTGACTACATGCACAATTTCTTCTCTAACCAGATTATGCAGAAATGCTGACAGAGGGGTTTTACATCCTGCTGTGCCTTTCTGTCTTGGAAAGTATTCAGGGAAGAATTCTTCTTTTAAGTAACAGATCTCTATCATAATAAATTGTCTAATTTCAAAAGCTGGGTTTTATAGAAAGAATATTTAACCAAGTGCAATGAAACCTCAGCCAGCTGAGCCATCATCTTTAGTGACAGAGACCTCAGGGAAATCTCCAGTGCTGCACAGGAGATTTAATTATTGTTAGATTTTAGCACTTCTGATAAACACAGAAAATGTGCTTAAATCCATCACAAATATCATGAGCAAAGTCAGTTATATATAATAGAGATTTTGATTTCCTTAAAAATATTTCTGCTAGACTATGGCCACTTTGCCATAGGCCTGAACATGTCAATACTTCCAGCTTCCAGGTTCTGGTGTATCCCCGTTACAACATGAACCTTATTTTAAAAGTAGCAGTGCATCATGGGGCACTCCTGTTAAATATACAGACTATTCCTTCCTGTGTCTTCTGAGTAATTGCATTTATTTCTGGTTCCATGAGCACTTCTGAAAGCCTTTTAAATAATTCTGGGAATTTCCAATGAGACCAAATCAGAAAAGTGTTGGGCTCCTCACAGGCATTTTGGTGGAGCCTGGCAAACAGCAACCCCATGATTGTTTGAGGCTGAGGAGCAGTGAGGAGAGAGGCAAACATTGGATTCTGTCTGGAGTTGGCTGTGTAATTGCATTTCAGAAAAGCTCAGTATCAGCCCAACACTGCTCCATGAGATTCTGACAGCTTCTCAACCACAGCCACAGCTGTGGACACCTGGACAAGAAAATGGTGTCAGGGTGTAACACTCACAGCTGTAGTTCCTCCCTTGCCTTCCAATCTCCTAAAAAATACCAACCTATAAATTAGATTAACACTAATCTGTTGGAAACACAGATTGAAAGTGGTGGTTCATGCTCTTTTAGTCTCCTTTCTGATATGTTCCCTCTTCAGGTAATTTGTTCCACAGACCTTGACAGTCCCCTCATTCTACCCTTTCCAATCCATCTCAAAATAAATGTCCCAGACTACACACAGGAGCCCAAACATAAGCAAGCAACTATGGGAACAGAACTAAATCACATGGAGATCATTTACTTACACATCACATCCCTTTGGCACATCCTTGATCTTTCATCAGTTTCTGTCTCTCATTTTGCAGGCTCTCAAGGCAAACACTGCTGTCCTTGTTTACACTGAGACCACCACAGTGGGACCTTGATCTTGATTTAAATTAAAAATAATTAATGCTAACAAGAATTTAGCATCTCTGATTTTGAATCTTATCCAATTTTGGATCTTTCATATTGCAAAGACCTTTGCAGAGCTTCCCCATAAGCATCCCTGGGTAGAAGCCCAGAATGAGCCTTGGACATGAGCCAAAGACCTGCTAGTCCAGACACAAACATGTTTCTAACTGAACTGTAATGACACCTCTTTGTATTCAAGGTTCATTTGCTAAAGTTCATTTTAAGGTCGAATTTTACAATTTTTCATGCCTAGAATCTCTTTTTCTTGCTCGAAGGAACAGAAATATTATAGAGCAACCCCCCCTGCATTGAAATAGAGCTGAACATGGAGAATGTTTCAATGGGTGTGATTAATAACAGGGCTGCATTGCTCATTAAGGGAGATTTACGTCTGAGCTAATGTATATGGCTTGCAAATTGTACATAAAGTTGGAATCCTGCTTAGTTTTCTGCTGTGCTTAGCAATGAATTAAAATGCTTTTCACTGTTCCTCATTTAAGCCTTTTAATGAATGTAGTAAGCAAGAACTGCACATATGGAAACTGGTATTTATTGATGAGAGTTTAAGTGGAATATAGAAGAAAAGATAATGAACTTAGATCAAGTCTTAAATTAATTTATTATATACTCATTCATGCTAAAAGCATAGGATGGATTTGTGACATTGGTTAAAACATTTTATCACCTGGATTTGAAAGAATAAGGGACTAGTGAAACTAAAGGAAGAAAAATGTTTCAATCAAGAGTAGATTCTGGCATCAGCAAAAATAATCTGTACTTGAATCACTATAGAAACAATACATTTGGTCATTTGCTGCTTTCTGGCAAAGATGAAGGAATAATGGATTCTTCTAAGAAAAGCAAAAAATGGTTAAATAGTTAGGGGAGTAAATAGGTGTGAAAGAATACATGTCCAAAAAATGACCAGTGCATCTGTACATTTGAGAGAATGAAGAGAGTGTTTGAAGGGAGTGGGATGAATTTCTGGAGTTTAATCCATAAGGCAAGTGTAAAATGTTATTAGTGGTGGGACCCAATGGTGAAAAGAGAAAATTTTTTTACCTTTCAGTGACAAGATATATTTTTCTGCACAATCTGAAGTTTCTGACCTCTAAGATTCCAGACATTACAAGCAATGAACAGAAAAAGTTCATTCGTCACTTTTCCCAGTGAAATTACTCATTGTAACAACCAACGTCCCCTTCCTGGAACAGATGGAAAATCACCTGGGAAAAACTTTGTGAGGATTAATCTCCCTTCGAAAAGGATATGGTCACTCTGATCATTACTATTTTTGATACACTTCCAAAGTCTAATGGGGCACCATCTTTTCACTGTGACTGTAGAGCTGGTGCTGGAGTTAACTTGGTTTGAAACACTGAAGAGAGGGAGTGCTGTATCTTGGCTGTAGCAGCTCATTTTCAGTTGCTACTCCAGGGACAAGTTCCAGCTGAGTAAAGCAGGGCTAGCTTCTACCTTGAGAGTTACCAGTTAAAATCCTGTCAAATTCCTACACTAATAATTCCTATTTGGAAGTTGCTCCAGCTGGTGACACTGTGGTGCAGAGCTCAATGCCTCTGTTCCTCCCCTGGCCACTGAGATTTCCACCTAGACTGCTTATCTTGATGTAGCAGCACACCTTTACTGCAGAGAGCTTCAGAGCAAAGGGAATTAACCCATCTGCTGACAGGGGGATACTTTTAACAGTGTTGTTAGCGCAGGATTTGCTGACATTTGTTTACTTCAGAGAAGGGATGGGAAGGCAGAGCAGGAGGCAACATTGGCCTTTTGCTTCTGTTTGCTGGTAGTGAAGGAAACACAGGGACTGACTCAGCAATTTGAAAAATAGGTATTAAATCTCCCTTTGCCTTCCCCAAAAGCCCCATTCCTGCACTGCACAGGAACGTGCAGGAAAGCTGTTCCACTGCCCTTGCCAAGCCTGGGACAGCATTGAGATCACTGCAGCAGCAGGGCTCTGGCTCAGGCTGTCCCACCAGTGGGGCTGCTCAGGCTGGGAAGTATCCTCCCATCCTCCCATCCTCCCATCCTCATATCCTCCCATCCTCACATCCTCCCATCCTCACATCTGGCTGCTCCAGATCACAGGCAGCTGCCAAGCAGCTGATGCAGCACCGTGGCTGCTGCCCTGCTCTGTGAAACACAAACTGAGCTGCTCACACAGCAGTGCTCCAGGGGCTCCAGCCCTCTCCCATATTCCCAGCAAGTCCCTATAAATTTAGCCAGGTTGCCAATCCAGGATGTGTAAGTACATACATGCTATTTATCAGACAGCAGTGACAGAATGCTGTAGATGCAGGAATTCATTCAGAAAAGCTATAAATGGTTATAAAGGTGATCAGCACACCTCAGCCAAAAACCTTCCCTTGGACCTAAGGGTTTCCTCTCATTAGACAAGGGGTTAAAAGTAAAATGAACCAAAGAGAGAAGAAATGACTTCTCTGATGACTGGAATGAAATAATTCTCCTTAAATTTCTTCATGCAGTTATGTTGAGAAATGAAATCTGCAAAACATATTGGTGCTCTGCCTGCTGCTCCACAGCTTGCAGCTACACTTGTATCAAATTGGTTCAAAACCCTGCAACACTAATATGGACCATTCAGCAAGTTAAAAGGACTTGCACACATTCATGGAGGAAAATTGCATGGAAAGGGTCATTAAGGTCAGAGATAGCATATTTGGACACACGAGTCAATGAGCCAAGAAGCAGCAGGAGCCTGGGGGAGTGTTTTGGGAGAGTCTGACTTGATGCTTGACATGTTGAAATCCCCATTTTTAAAGCACTTGCCATTGGTTGCTATCAGAAATAGGATGCTGAGCTAGATAAGCCCTTTGGCCTGAGTCAGAATGCTTTTATGTTCCTTTGTATTTATAGGGCTGACTGCATTAAAATTCACATGTATGAGAAGCATAAATTAAAGTTTTGCTGCTCTTCAGGCCCTTAAATCTGGCTATTAAGTTTTTTACATTACTAATTTTAGTATTGTAGCAATACCATTTAGAAACCTAGCTTTGAATTGATACAAATACTTGCCACTTTGGCTGCCTGGTCTCAGGTCCTATTTACCCTTGGCACCTGTGCACAGCAGTGATTAAAAATTGATTATTTTGCTGTGGGATGATATGGCAGGGCATGCATCGATTCCCTCATGCACTGTATATATGAATGAATATCATGACCTCTGTGAGATTGTTGGGGGTATTACACCAATTTTATGGCAGAGAAATTGAGGCAAAAAGAAATTTAGTTTTAATCTATCTGGCTTTAAAGTTTATAGTTCTGAACTATCAGAAGGATTCACCAGCAAAGCCATGGCATAGAGCAGCCTTGGTGTTCTCAGGTAGCACAGGATTTTTATTGCCATTTATATGCTTAAAGCTTGATATCAATCAATCAATCAATCAATCAATCAACCAATCAATCTATGCACATGTCTTGCTTTGGAAATTCATACCTTGGGTGTTAGGCCAAGACACAGAAGAAGTAAACCATGCAAACTCATAGACATTTCTTAAAATATGTTACTTTCCCACTTTTTAAGATAGCACATGACTTCCGCTTTTCCTGTGAGCCTTTGAGTGCTTCCCACATTGTTTTTCAGCCTTTCCAAGAGTCAGGGCTGTCACCAATGAAGGATTCCTTCCCTACATGGCTCTGATTCACTCCCCAAGTCACTGACCAGAGGACTCCATGACAAGATGGAATTAGACCAAAAAGCTCTCTCTCAGTTTTGTAGGGCCTGGCCTCACCTTCAAGCTGCTTCTCATAAACTCTGCTGAAATGGTTGTAAATAAAGCACAAGAGGAGCTTTTGTTTCATGGCAAAACTCCCACAGCCATCTGATATGCCCAGTGTTGCCATCAAAAACATGAGTGGGTTGGCTTGTGCAGGGCTTAAAAAAAGCCTCTTCCAGTCATCAGCATTTAGCAGCTCTTTAATGTATCTGAAACCTGACCTTTAGCAGTCCATCCCAGGGGAAGGATCATTAAGCTTTTCACTTAATTATTATTCTGGCTAAACTCATCCTGAATATTTAAGGCTAAATGATAGTCTTTGGAACAATATATGAGACACCCTTCTGTTTTTGGGAGAGTTGTTTTTGCTTGGAATACTGGGAGCAGTGTGTCAGCTGGCTGCCCTTCCTTTTCTCATTATTATTTTGAATATCCATATTTTCAGTTGGGAAAAATTTTGAACATGAAAATAGCTTGAACATGTGTTCACCTATCACGTCAAGGAATCTGGAGAAGTAGTGCTTTTTCTGATTAATCTTTTGTAGTGCATACATCCCTATGGGGATCATTGGAGATTCCTAATCTGCAACCATCCTAATGAATTAATTATTTCCAGGGTTAATTTTCTGTCACAGAGGCCATCTGGTGCAATCTAAGCATGTAAACTATGGCATGTTACTCCTTTAGCCTTTAGAACAGAGTGGCCATGCACAAACCTTAATTTGCATATGGGAATTATTTGGGAAGGTGCCATGGACAGAGAAAAAGCATTCCAAAGAACACTCAAAAAATTTAATATTGTAGAGAAATTCACAGCTCTGGCTCTGTTCTGTTTTCTAGTAAAGTCTGTGGCCAAAGGGTGATGCTGTTCTATCCTTGCAAGTACAAAAAAAATCACATTGATGTTGGATTTCTGAGTTCTGTTGAGGTACCATGTTCACATCTATAAACTTGGAGGGTCTATAAACTTAATCCCTTTGTGGACATGACAGAAAGCACAGTGTGCTAATTCAGTTTATCACATTTTCATAGCAATGGTTGAAAGCACCAGCTGCTGGGAGGGCCCAGGGCTGCTTTGCTTTATAGGATGACTGACACCACAGTGTGTCCCTACTGCTTTAGGACCAAACCCTCTGCTGTTTTGAGCTCATCACTCCCACTTGTCCTTTCTGTGTGCATTCATTAATTTCTCTGACCATTAAAACCAACATGGTAACAGGAACTGGGGAGAAGATCTCTGCCTCTCTCTCCATCTGATACACTGCTCCAGCTATCTTCCCTCCTCCCTAAAAGATCTAGTTATAAGAAGCCCAGTGCTGTAAAAGGAAAAAGGGGAATGAGGAAACTGCTGGATCAAACTACTTCAAACCCTTAGTTTTTAATGCTTTTGATCCACTTTAAAGTGTTGCATTGTCAGTCATTGCGATGGGGGTAATGCAGAGATAACCCAAACCACATACCCCATTTAAAATCTTGGTACATGAGAGATGTAAAAAATCTGTAAAGAAGCAGCCTCATAAGTTTGTTACCAAAAGAAGGTTTTGCTTGCGAAGCTCAGAAGAAAGAAAATTATAATCTACGCCAGGAGCAAGGTGCTGACTGTTCCCAATGAATCACTGATCTTATGGAATGCTTAGTTTTATTACTTTTATGTCAGCAAAGCTTTGTGAGAAGCACTTAATGATGTGCTCTCAGTACCCTGAATTTACTCAGAAAGGCAAATAATAATAAATACAAAAAGAACTCTATTTGTAAATCACTGCAATTTAAGTGTGGTACAGAATGCAAAGTTATGCTTTGCTTTAGAAAGAGATTTTACAATTGCTTGCCTCCTACAGGAAGGAACCTATATATCAGTTTATTTTAGTTGATTGCTTCTGAGAATGTTGCTCATTCATCCCAGCAGTGACATAGCAAATTGCTCTTTCCCTTCAGTTTTAAAGAACTAGAAATGATTTTAGATATTGTCATGAGTTATCATTATAAGACTGAGCCAGAAATTTGTACCGTTTCAGTCTATATCTCTCAAGCTGATAAATGGTTGTTATAATGGTGTTTTCATTCATAAGGCTCCAACTGCACAGTACAAGCTTAAAAGATTGTTAAATACAAACCAGAACACCCTGGCAAAATATAAAAATGCTTCAGCAAGGAATATTAAAATTCCTTTTCTTGCAACAGTTTATCTGTGGTCTGTAAAATATCCCCCTGTGTGGAAAGTGGAAGATGACTGTGCCCACGGCAGGGGGTTGGAACTAAGTGATCTTTAAGGTCCTTTCCAACCCAAAACATTCTATGTTTCTATGATTTTGAAATGCATTTTTTCAAGAAAAGAAGAAAGGAAGACAGAAAATGGTCCCATAAAATGTTCCCGCTAAAAATTTGCTACATAATCTGCATGTTTGTAACCTCATTTTAGATTTAATGTTGTTGTTCCATATGAAATGCTAAAAGGTATCTTTTCATTTTAAATGTGGAGATGAAAGCATCACATAGCCATGGACATGGAGTTCTGCTGCTCTTGTGCTGTTTTCTTGGGCAGAAATGTTGCTGAGTACCCCAGCTTTCTCCTGGCCTGGTGTTACCAGTTTACAAGTATTTTTTGTCAGGGGGTTATGTCTTCTTTGACCTTCTTTTTCTGGCCAACATGTCTGTAGAAGCCCTTCCTTTGTGTCACCAGCCATGTTTAGCTCCAGGTGTCCCTTGGTCTTCACTCACCCCATCCTAATACAACTGAGTGTGTCCTATGAACTTTCCAGGATATCTGTCCCTGTTTGCACTGCCTGTACATTTTCTTCTTGCCTTTGGTAGTTTGATCCTACTCAGCCATGCTGGTCTCTTGCCTTCCTTTCCTGATTTCTTGCTTCTTGGGATTGCTGGGTCTTGTGCTCTGTGGAAGACATCCTTAAAGATCCTCTAGCTCTGTTCTACTCCCTAAGGACAGTTTCCTGTGGGGTTGTAGGGACCAGCTCCTTGAAGAGCTGGAAGTTTATTTTCCTAAACTCCAGGGACTTATCTTGATTCTTCACCTGACCCACATCTCCTCCATCTCTGTCCCCTGTCTCTTCTGAACAGCCTTTATCCATTGATAGCCAAGCTCTGGTCATGGGATTCATCCCATCAAGTTTCAGGAATGGCTTCAAGCTCACAGCTTTCTGACAGCGTGGTGGCTTCCAATTTCTCTATTTTGTTACCTATGGGGTGTAGAGGAATTCATGAAGAGGCACTTTAGCTGGGCTTCCTAAAGGAGCAGGTCTTTATTCCTTAGAGATATTTCCCTGATATTTACCTTTTGGCTTCTGTTACCTCAGGGGACTCTGGCTTGTTTCTGTAAGATTTCAGATTTCCTGTAAATGTTCTCCAGTGCACTCAGCTTATCTCAGAGCAACAAGCTGAGGGTCCTGGATAGCACAGAGTCCCTCTAACCCTGGCATACCATCCCACAGCTTGTGCAGGGCAGATATTATCCCCCTTGCTCTTCAAATCTCTTGTCTATCTGGAAATCCACAGGTGTCTGTCTCCTTCCATTGGTCCAGAGGAAACTCAAGGAGACAGAGCTTCAGATGTCAACAGCTCAGCTATGCCAGGTGGGAGCAATCCAGGTGCATGTGAATAAAGACCACCATTTTCTCTGAGGAATTGGCTCCTTTGGTGAGGTAGGGATTTGTACTGGATCCAAGGAGGGGGCTGGCAAAGCTGAATTTCCACATCAAGAAGTGATCAAGCAGATTCTCACATTTTGGCTGTGGTGTGTTGGGGTTTTCTCCACGGAGTATTCTCAGGCAATATGTGTCCATACAGGTGGAAAGATGCTGTGGAATTGTTACTGCCACGAGGTCTGCCTTCTGCATGCCAACAGCAGCTACAAGAGATGCCCTTGCACAGTAAAGAGAGCAGTATCTGATTAGCAGGGAGTAAAACTGTGGCCTCAGCAGATCATACAAATGTTATGGTTGCAAACTGCCAAGAAGCCTGCTGTCAATTAATTTCTCTCAAACAATTCTGAGGAAAATTCTTCTTTGCCTTTGTCACTAACAGAACAGTGATGATGGCAGATTTCATTACTCCTGGAACAGCAGACTTGGAAGTGATGTGTCTAGGCAGACCTGTCAGCAGCCCATGTGAAGGCAGGATGGGTTCATATACCTCCTCTTTTTCTGTTTTCTCAAGAATGAACTAATTAGAACAAGACCCAAAATGCTCATTCTGCTATACTGACCTTTTTTCTCCTTTTTTTTCTTTTAGCATAGGTGGTTGACATACCTTTCCCAATTTATTTTTGCAGATTTGTTTGTTCAGGTATAATTTTCTTCTTCTCCAGGGTCCAAACCCTAGTTGAAGAGTATCCCCTAGCACTTGGTGACTTCCCCTGATTCTTGCAGCTTGTAAGAAAACCAAGTCCAGCCTTGCTGTGAATGATCTCACTTCTTCTGTGACCCCTATTTGTCTCCAAGAGCAAAATAATTAATTCTGGTCAGATTGCTGAGATCTTGCCTTAAAAATAATGCAAACTTCTGATGGAAATCACAAGTTGTCTTTCAAAGAAAGCAGTGATTTTAAGCTCTTGGACCACAAGAAGAATCTAAGCCAAGAATTGAGGCTATAGAAGATACCAAAGTCAAGGGTCCTGTTTAGCCCATTCTCTCAGGTTTCTTAGCAAGGATACTTTCTCACACTACAAACAGTATCCCTTGAAAAAGGACTTTGGAATGATTCTAACCTCCACAGGCACAACTTGACTTGAATATTGACTCAAAGAAGCAGATAATCAAAGTGATATAGCTGCAAACCTTTTTATTGTGGTTATATGCATCAATTTCTATCCCTGCTCCTCATGTCTCCTTCCCACCTACTTCTCTTTTATATTAAAGTGAAAGAATTTCTTTAGCCTTGTTGGTAAGTATTCAGCATTGAAAAGAGTGTCTTAATCTTATTTGAGAGTAGATAACAGAACAATGAGGAATCTTGGTGGGATTTTATTTTATCTTTGTTCTTTCAGGACTGGATTGCTGCCATTACATCTCACTCTAGAATAACAGAATTGTTAAGCATGGGAAAGACTTCTCAGATTGTCTGACCATTAAATCAACACTGCAATGTCTACCACTAAACTGTCTCTAATATTGCATCCACACACTTTTGTGCACTTTTGGGGATTGGGATCCCATCATTTCCCTTGGCAAGCTGTTGCAATGCCTGACCATCTTTTCAGTAAAGAATTTTTTCCTAATATCCAATTTAAGCTCCCCCTGGTGAAACATGAAGCTGTTTTCTCTTGCCTTATTGCCATTACCCACCCTGGCTGTCCCCTCCTGTCAGGGAGTTGTGCAGAGCCAGAAGGTTCCCCCTGAGCCTCCTTTTCTCCAGGCTGAGCCCCCCCAGCTCCCTCAGCTGCTCCTCAGTGTTGTGCTCCAGCCCCTTCCCCATCTCTGTTCCCTTCTCTGGACACACTCCAGCCTCTCAATGCTTTTCTTGTCATGAAGAGCCCAAAACTGGACCCAGGATTTGAAGGGTGGCCTCATCAGTGCCCAGGACAGGGGGCAGTCACTGCCCTGGTCGTGCTGGCCATGCTATTGCTGGAACAAATTGCTGTCTTCCACCATAAAGTTTGGTTTTGGTTTGCAATAAATTTACAGAGTCCAAATGTGCCAGGGAATTTTTTTTTTTTTTTTGTAGAAACATATAATTCTTTCTTTTCCTGTTCTTAGGAGTTGGCTTTAATAGTGCCTAAATAAATGCCTAAATCAAGTGAGATGAGACAAAGAGAGAGAGCAGAGAATGTCTCATATGAGGATTATGTCACTCATCTGGGACTAAATCCAGTGACATCTCAAATCAATCACTGATTTAAGGAATATTGCCAGGATGGAATAACAGTGCCAGGATAGGCACTGCCTCCCCCAGAATGCTTCTGCTGCATGGTGATGAAGAGACTGTGCTGGACTGCAAACCAAGTGGGCACTAATTCTCTCAGGCAGACAGGGAATTACCCCTGGAACTGGATCTGAGCAAGTGTAGGTGCTCTTTCCATTGATCTTCTGACAGGAAGGAGATACTTTTCATAATTTGTTAATGTAGGGCTTTTTTTGCGTTTCCTTTGCTGGTTTTTTCCAAAGACTCTAAAAAAGGGATTCAGGCCAAATTGAACATTTTATGTCAAAGACATTCTCTTTTTTTTCATGTCTTTTTCTGGCAAGAAAAGGATGGAGAGTTGGATGCAAGTTTTTCAAACTTGAGATGCTCCAAATTGAACCTGAATTTTACAAATGCATGAAGAACTTCTATAGAAAATCCCTAGGTGATTTAATGTAAGTTGGTAGACTTCAAAAACTGAAAATAACTTCAAAGAAATATTCAGAGAACTGTGAGAAGAACCTAGACATTTCTCTGTAAGAGAACAGTCTCAGTAAACCCTTCCAAATGAATTCTAGGTGCTTCAGTACACACACTCCTACTCCAACATCTGACATGCTCACCTTGCTCAAGTTCATTTTTCAGTCCATAATGAAGTGAAAGAGGAAGGAACCAGCTCGATGGTCCCTCAGTTCCTACCCCCAGCTGATTTCTCTGCAAGGCTGAACATGGAATGTCCTCATATTTGTTTTTCAGTCTTCAAAGGCACCGAGACAAGGATAGGCACCTGAGCTTCCTCTTTAGACAAAGAAATGATTAATTGGATCTTAAAATAGGTGGGATGGATTTTTCTCTGGGGACACCCACTTCACATCACTGACTGTTGAGGGAGTGTAGAAGTTTAATTTTCAGGCTGATAACTCTAGGTTAGATTTTAAGAGTGACATTTTAGTCACTCTTAACATTAGAGAGGTAATTAAAAATGTATGTAGACATCTAAACTGACTGATAGACATTTAAGTAATTTCTCCTTCTACCTCAAAGACAATTTTGAAAATTCCACTATGTATGCATGTGTAGACATATTTGACAGTTTTTCCTAGGAAACTTTTGAAAATTTATTACTCAGCTTCACGAATGTCACCTTAACAAATTTCTTGAGAATTTCTTTAAACTAAAACTGCTGAAGAAGCACTGACAGGTTATATGAAGAGAAAGATGAGTTGCACAGAGCTAATTTAGTATAGAAGCATCTTTTTATCTGCTTAAAAATTTACTGCAAGCCAGCCTACAATTTGCTGCAGGTTTCATGTAATAGAATATGATTAGAAGCCCATTCTGAAAAGTCCACTGTGATAATTCTGAGGTAGGAAAAGAAATTGAACGTTGTAGGCATTTATCTTATAATACCTTGAACAGAAAAGCACTGAGAGTGAGGCTTTGGGCTTTCACAAATTCTAGTCAATGATTCATATTAAATCCTCAGGATTTTGGTTCTTCATGAGTCATTTTATCAGTAAAATGATAAACAGTTCNATTTTGGTTCTTCATGAGTCATTTCACTGAACAGTTCTTTTTGCTCTAAATGGGGCTTTTGAATGTTGTGGGGTTTTTTTGTAAATAAATAAATTCTGTGGGTTTTTTTCTGTACCTCTTTGACATCAGTGTAGTTTGATGATCACAGCATCCTGAATACCAGTGTAGGTGTTAGGGAAGTCAGGCTGATCACATCAATGATTGACTGCAGAAGTTTTTTATTGCTTGGGAAATATTACCCATGAGAGACATAGGTGTAGAACTGTGTTTCAAGAAGTGGGAATGCCTCAAGGACATGAGCAATTTCTCTTGGTGGCAATACTTCCATCACAACTTCTGATATGACTGTCTCATTTTGTTCTTGCCAAGGTATGGCAATTACTGCAGGGTGTCAATTAAAAATATGACATTTCCCTGGGAAATGCGCCACACATTAAACAGAGGCATATGTCACATGCAAGGCATAAAAAGCACATGAAGATGGACTAATGATCTGACATCCATTATTTATGGGAAAATGAAAATAGAATAATCACTAAAATAAATCACCTTGTATGTCTTTCCAGTCAACTTTGTGCTTCATCAGGGAAGGATATAAAATTTATTGGATGTGACCTGTTCTTGGCAAAATAATTTTAACTCCTTCTTGTCAATTTATTATCCTGCCAATATTTGCAAACTGACNGGAAGGATATAAAACTTATTGGATGTGACCTGTTCTTGGCAAAATAATTTTAACTCTTTCTTATATTATCCTGCCAATGTTTGCAAACTAAGTGTCCAACAGCCTTCCTCTCTGTGGCTTTCACAGTTGGGTTGGCCAGTCTATAAGTTTCTGGATCCTTCTGCTTATGCTGCTATTTAAAGGTAAGTATTATATTTTCTTAGTCCCATCCTCTGGGGCCTGCCTCCACAAATTCTAAGGGAATAATTGCTAAAGTTTAAAAGATCATTTGAGGTAGCCTCTCAAACCTTTGGAAACTAATTTTCAGCGGGCTCTGCTGGGTTGGAGACATTCTCTCACTTGGCAACATAGGGTTACACAAAATCAGCAGGGACTCCTTTCAGATGCCCAATCATAGGTGTTCAGGACTGGAGTATCCAAGGCACCTGAACAGGAATCCTAGATTCATACTCTTAGAAAATTCATTCTCTTGGAAAATTATATTGAGTCTGAAAGTGAATGCATTTGTGGGAAAGTGGAAAACTTTTGATCAACTGAAAAGCTGTGTTTGACTGTGTTTGTTTACTAGTGATGAAATCCAGTGGTGGAAATGCTGATGTTCACTGATATTTTAGATACTATGATACCTGTTTCTTCATGCCCTTTTGTTTTGGAAGCTGGAGGCCAGTTAGAATATATCCCANATGCCCAATCATAGGTGTCCAGGACTGGAGTATCCAAGGCACCTGAACAGGAATCCTAGATTCATACTCTTAGAAAATTCATTCTCTTGTACTGAGTCCTGAAAGTGGAATGCATTTGTGGGAAAGTGGAAAACTTTTGATCAACTGAAAAGCTGTGTTTGACTGTGTTTGTTTACTAGTGATGAAATCCAGTGGTGGAAATGCTGATGTTCACTGATATTTTAGATACTATGATACCTGTTTCTTCATGCCCTTTTGTTTTGGAAGCTGGAGGCCAGTTAGAATATATCCCAGGGCTTCTTAAACTGCACAAGATACATGTAAAAAGCAGCTGAATCCTAGCTTTGACCTCGATGCAAGGGGAACCAAGAAAGGCTTCTCTTGAATCAAATTTTTTAAGCACCTGAATCAAATTCTGTCACACAAGACATACACACAACTACAGTTCTAGAGTAAAAATAATTTTTCCTTTTCCTCCTTTTTTCTTTTTCATTTTCAAATGTAATTTCTACTTTAATGTNAAGGCTTCTCTTGAATCAAATTTTTTAAGCACCTGAATCAAATTCTGTCACACAAGACATACACACATCTACAGTTCCAGAGTAAAATTAATTTTTCCTTTTTTTTAAACTTTATTTTCAAATGCAATTTCTACTCTAATGCTATTCCTCTATAAAGACTGCTTATATTTTGCAATAATCCTACTCTATGATTAAAAATCATGGTGATGTTCAGGAAAGATGGGTGGTAACAATGCAGGTCTTGTCCATTTTTGCCCAATCTGGATTTTAATCTCCTTGGGACTCTGTTTGAAAGTCTATTTTTACAGATTGATCAAGATATTTAGTTTGTGTTATGGTTGGTGACAATCTTATCCCACCTATTCCCAGCAAGACTGGGCCTGAGATTTCAGGACACACCCATTGCTGGACTGGACCCATCACTGCTCATTTGCCAATGTGCAATACTGTAGAACTCCAGATTTATCCTCTTCTTGACTTAAAAAATAAACTCTGTAGCTCTGTGATGTTGTGATTGATTCATGTCTTATATAAAGAGATCAGAAATAAATAATATAGTTATTTTCTATTCTCCTGGCCTGCTTTGATTTCAGGTTTTTGACAGTGATCACTTTAATGCCCATTTCCCATTGATTGTATCTCCTATATTCATATATACTTGGGTTATCCAGCACATATTCCCCTTTATCAGCACCAGCTGTCAGTCATTCTCACTGTGTTATCACCTTCCCTTGTAGCTCCCAACTATCTTCTTATATTTTATTGAAAAAGGAGACAAGATAACTCAGAGCTGAATCCAACATGCACTGAGGGGTTTTTTTGCCACTGTCTCTACTGAAATGTGTTGCAGGGTATTGTAGCCTGGGTTTTCAAAGCTGTGCAGTCATTTTCAGTGGGCACTTCTATATCATTACATTAAAAAATGCCCTGGAATGGACACCCCAAGACTATTTGCCATATTTCTGATTGGAAGAGAGGTTTCATCTGGGCCGAGTCACAGTCTCATAAATTGTTCCCAGGCACAGCTGAGGATGTATTATAGGCCAGGAACAGTTCCCAATAGGAAATTGGGATATGGCCACTCTCTTTTGAAGGCTAGGAGAATTGAAACATATGGATGTTGTCAGATAATGCCAGCTGGCCTCCAGGATAAAGAATAAGCAGTGGCACAGTCTTGTTAACTGCTGTGGATGCAGCCATTGCTTCCAGAGATGGAAGATAAATAAAACTAAGAGAATTGGAATCCAAGCTACAAATTATTGGGGGTTTTTTTGCTTCCTTGCTACATATAGATTCTCCTTAGGATTGAATCCACTCCATTTTCTTCCCTGGAATTTAATGCATTTACAAAACACATGCACATTGGTCATCTGAACACAGGTTAACTGTGAGCTGTTCAGACACTTTTTATCCACAAAAGAGGAATGCTTTCATTTCAGTCTAGTAAGGCTTCTAAATCAGGACAGATGAATTATGACTCAACAGTGCATATTTCATCCCATTGAATACAAAGAGGACCTACAATGACTTGCTGAGGGAATCATCTCAGACTGCTGTACTGTGTATAGCTCATCCTTTATTTCTTTGGGCATCTGTAAATTTCAGAATTTCAATTTTGCCTAATGATTTTTTTAAAAGATTTTGTTGCTCAGCAAGAGTTAGTTGAGACCATAATACCGAAACCAAGAGATTAAAACAGAATAAAACAAGCTCAGGATAAGTCTGCTCTCTTTCAGGTTTCCTGTGATAATAAATTATTTATACTGTGTAATTATTTTTTGGTCTTCATTTAAAAAAGTTCTTTTATTTCTTTCCTGTTTTTTTCTAGTTTGCCCTTTGTATATAAATTATCATCAATGTTCATCTTATTCACCTTCAGGAGCTTCCCAGTAACTTTTTACTATCTTAATGTTTTTGTGTTTCAGAGCCTGCCTAACAACTCTAAGGCCTTCCCAAATTACTCTTTTCTGTAGATGAGAACCAAAGAGCTATAACATAAACTTCTCCTTGGAGTAGTAAATTCAATCATGTATTAATAAACACTCACTCTCAATTCACTCCTTGCCTCTAAACTGTGGAATATTTCTCCCCTATTAGTCAACAGAGACACCCAATTCAATTGCTTGTTCAGACTGTCAGAATAAATAATTAAGGCAGTTCAGCAGCCCTTTGCTTTTTTCCCCCTGTAACTGATTGGTAGAGATGTCTTATGAATAAAAAAGCCTCCAATTTTTCCCAGATCTTCTAAGGGGCAGAGAAACTTAACCCATCAGTGGGCTAAGATATCCAAATACATTTGTGGTTTTGTGTTTCTCTTATATCCAATTACCTTTCCTGGGCTGAGAGTCATTTCCTCTCTGACTTGAAGGTCTAGAGAAGATGTTTGTTTTATTCATGGGTTTTGATTTCATGTTGCTGGATGGGCAAACCATAAACATCTTTGCTCATACACTAACCCTTGGCAGAATCTAAAAAGGAAAAATGAACCCTTCTTCAGGGAGGCTGCAATATGCTGCAATAGATGGAGTTGTCTGTTATCCTTTAAAAAGGAGGGGGGAGATGCAAATCTCATTTAATACCACACTTTTTTTCCTCTGGTTCATTAATCCGATTTTCTCAGCTTTTTCTCCTCCCTTGTCATGATTCTCTTTCATTGCTTGCAAATGGACTCTGTCAGTTGTTTCATACAGATATCATGGTCTGGCAATGATGTCCTGTGTAACTCTTGCATGGGGTGCCAGACACCCCCAAAGGCCCTTTCCAAAATTCTCCAATATCAGGTACTCTTCTGGAGCAGAAGTCCCATATGAAGGTCTCTCCCTGTCATGTGAAATTTCCAATTTACACTCATGCATTTCAACACTTACCAGCTTGGCATTAAGAATCCTGGAATGTTTTCATTCCCAGACTTTGCTCCAGGCTGAATAGGTTCAAATTGTTGAACTGTTTGGATTGTTCAATCATTGGAAACCATCCACACAAACAAAAACTTTGAGTTTGAGCTTCCTTGCCAGGGCTACCATGACAGACTTGACACAGGAGAGGGACTTAGGTGCCCTCCATGTGTAGCTTTACTGCTTAGGAAGAGGAAAACATGCAAGATGAATATTTGACAATGACTAGGGAAAGCTCCAGGAGCAGAAGCAGATGAAGTAGATAAGAAGTTAATATTGACAGTTGTTTTCAAGTAGGAAATATAAGTAAGTGTGGTTGGGTTTTTCATCTTGTTGTGTTCTCTTTTATGCCACATTACCAAGTTGTGGAGGCAAGAACTGGAGCTTCTGTTCCAGAAGACTGGAACGATGCAAAGGCTCACTGGTTTGTGGAGCTACCTGAACATGTTTGGAAGTTGCTCTTAGCAGCATGAGAAGGCACCAGGTTCCATAAGTGATGTGTCCTTAGCCTGTCCACTCACTGGTGATGTTCCCCTCTGCTGCCTGCCTATCTCCTCTATTGCAGTTCAGAGAAAATTAATACATTTGGCCTTTTTCCTCAAAAGGCAAGAAGGTTCTGTGCCTCTTTCCTCCTGCATCTTGCATACCACTTTGCCTAATTAATTTTCTTACTGCAACACATTCTTAGGAAGAACAATATGTCACTGCAATAGAAAGCTCTTGGTTCAAGATGACAGTGCCCCAAGGAGAATTTTTTTTTCCTAAAGTAGTGTGTGCCTTGTAATGAAAGCAGCATCCGTCTTAACTAAAGCGTCTGGAAGTCAAGTTTTCAATCAATACTCAGCAAAGCATTTCTGTCAGCTCAGCAAACACTGGCAGAGTCTTCTATATATCAGGAAGAACAAAAAAGAGTAAACATAAATGGAAAAGTTTAATTCAGAAAAGTCAGACTTTGCTTGATTTGTAGTTGCAGAAAAGAAGAGATCAAAGATTGTTTTCTTTTCTCCCTTCAATCTTTCCAAAGATGAGGTAGAGATTAGGAAGGGACATAATTTCATATTTTCTGCAAGACTTTTCTTTGATCTAAACCTGAAATTCCATCTTGGAGACAAATTTACAGCAGCTTAGAGTGGTTGTGTGCTTAAGATGAGTTGGAATCTCAAAAGGTCATACATTTACTGGAGGGGTTGACATCTGAGAGAAGCAGAGGTGACAAAGGAAGTCCTGCCAATACCAAGGTACAAATCCTGCATGCCTGGTGACACATGAGGCAAGCAAACCTTTGTGGCATCTCTTGTGGTTCTCCCTTTTCCCACCTCCTTGGATCAGATTGCCAATGTTTGTTTTTAAAACAGGAGACAGAGAAACCCCAAAGCTTTCGTCTTTCAGATATAATGCCAGTAAAACACATTGCATGCTTTAATAAAAATGGGTTTGGGAAACACTCAGATTTAATCAACTGTTTGTTTCACTGGATGTTTCTCCTGCAAAACAGATCAAGTATTGGGCAAGAAGGTGGAAAATGGAAACTAAAGCAGGATATCACTCATAGCAATTCATTTTTCTTTCTGATGAGGTTATAGTCTTGCATGGTGAAGTGTTCTAAATTCAGAAAGAACTCAAATTACCATGAAATACCATTTTTAACAACGGACCATTACCTTTGAAAAGCCACTTGGCAGTAAATATATTTTACTAAAATATTGTCCAAAGACATCTGTCAGGATTAGAGATACATTAGCACAGGTTCTTTATGGCTCAAGACTATAATGTATGTTTTCTGAAGAGATTCAAATGTGGGGGAAGGAAGAAATTCTCTTCTCTGATGTTGAGTTAAACAGAAATCTAATTTGCAAAAATAGCCAGGAGTATTCAGCTGCAGTGCTGTGGTAGTGGCACCAGCAGTGCCATCAGTTCAGAAAAGTGAGGGTGTAGAAGAGCCTGGAGCATGAAGAAAGATCATCCCACTTTCTTTTCTTACGCAACTTATCTCTAAACTCGTGTAGGTGAACACAGTAGATGTGTTTCCACAAAATCAGCTGCACACCCACAGCAAATCTCATTCAGAATAAAACTGCACAGTATTTCAAGAAGCTGTGCTTCAAAATAACAGCTCAGACTATCAGAGTCAGTGAGAAAAAACAAGTTATTTTCCATGAGAAAATTCATGCTTTTCTTTAAGTTTTTCAAGGGAAGCCTTAACTCTTTAATTGTTTCTAGTTTCATGTAGCTGGAACTTTTAACCAGTCTTAGATTGGTTAAAATTTCAGGTGTCTAGCAATCAAAATGGGGTTTCTGTCTGTTTGTTTGTTTGTCTGAAAAGCAGGGTCAATTGTTTTCTTTAGTTTTTGCCAAACAAGCATTACCCTCGGGGGGAAAAGCATGTGCTCTCATGTAGAAATTCTTCAGCTGAGAATGCTTTGAACAAATTGTTTTCTGATCAGTGAGGCTTTTTAAAGGAAAAAGTGGGGGAACACGAATGCAAATCCCCCAAACTCCCCAGCACAAAGGCTATAATGAAGCCTGACTTCATGTCAGCTTGTGGTCTCAGGGCATCTGAAGTGCCTGGAAATGGAGATTCCTCTACTGCAGTAATGGGTCAGTCCCTAACAAAGATAACATCAGGGGTGGTTGGGGGTCATCTCCCCTATCTTCAGTCAAGGAAAGAGGAATCTCTTTCCAAATGATCACCTCTGCTCTCTCTCTGGGCACTGGAGAAAAAGAGACACCCTCCAAACTGCTGATATGAGGACCTCTTTTAATTGAGAAATATTAGGAAGTGATTTTATAATTATTATGGCTTAGTTACTTCAAAATAACATCCAAAGCCTTTATCATGCTAGACAGTACACAGGGTATAGATTATTTTTTCCACATTACCTTCCTTGTAATGGGTGATCTTCTTAAAGTGCTAAATCTCTTACAAGAGCTTTTGTGGAGACTGATGTGTAGGCAAGATCTGAAATTTAAAAGTATCTCAAAACTTGTGGTTCAGAGTCTGCAAAAAAAAATAAATTGACATAATGTGTGTTTCAAGAGAGAGCTTTGTAAGTGCCTGGATGTTGAACAGAAGTGGCTAAACTCAACAGATAACACTTTGGACTTGAAAAGGTATCCCAACAGAGCTTGGAAATTCCATGTACATTGTTTGCCATGCAGCTGCATTTGGGCTGGATGGGACCTTTAAGGATTGTCTAATCCACCCCTCTGCCATCAGCAGGGATATCTTCAACTCCATCAAGTTTTTTGGAGCCCTGTCCAACCTGACCTTGAATGTTTGCAGGAATGGAGCATCCACCACCTCTCTGTGCAACCAGTTCTAGTGTTTTACCACCCTCACTGTAAAAAGCTTCTTTGTTATATCCAATCTAGATCTGCCCTCTTTCAGTTCAAAGCCATTACTCCTTGTCCAATCATAAAATATCTGTACCCATCTTTTTTACAGGCCCTGATTGTCCTCACCATCTTTCATGGTGCTGTCCAGACCTATTTACTCAAGAGTTCAAAACACAGTGAAGTAACTGAAGCTGTCTGAGAAAAAATAAGGAATTTGAATTATATTTGTACTAGAAAAGTTAAAATGGTCTTAATCACAGAGACACAAGCCAAGTCTGCATAATCAACAGGGAGGCTGTTCTAAAATATCACTAACCAGTGTAAGTTGCCCATTCTGAATGCCTATGAAGTGTGACATTACTTAAATATACTGCACATCATAAAATGTCAACATTGCTTCAGAGTCTAGGATGTGATTCAAGAAAGAATCCTGTGGGGAAATATTTAGGCATGTATTTAGGTGATTGGATTTTAATGCATGTTTAAAGCTAAGCATGAACAGAGATGGAGTTATGTCTCTGCTTAAATACTTTTCTGAATTGTCATTTCAATTATACTGTTTCAAACCCAAGTACATCTGCTACAATTTCTTAAATTACTTTGGATTCGCTCCTGTGCAAAAGACCTCCATTGGTTCAGCTTCATTTTATTCAAAGTTGGTCTCTAGTCACATAAGCAGTTTCACCAAGGATGAGTCTGTTCTGATAGAAATTAGGGAAGGGGTGATTTTCTTCTGTCACATCCCTTAGGCAATATAAATACACTGTTATTTTTAGTAATTCTGTACAGAACTCTTTGAGCATGTCTATGGTGGAAACCAGAGGTAAAAACATTGATGGAAAACATTATAGAAGAGAGTAAAAAGATTTTCAAGCACATTTAAAATGGTTGGATTTGTTTTGTTTTAAAAAACCCTGAGAATAAAAGCATTCAGTATATAGGTTGGCTACTGGAAAAAGTCCCTCTTTGTTTTTAAATATATTGAATTTAGCTTCCTTATGAAATGTTTGTTATGTTCTCAGTTCCTCTTTTGAGCCCTTAGGGATATTTCAACCTCGTTAAAATGTGCCATCTGCCAGAGACATCCATTATAAAATTACAACAGCATAAATTTATGTGCCTGCTTCATTCTTAGGAGAAACAGCAACACCTTGAAGTTAAAAGAAAGTAGCAGGATTTTACAGACCAGCTTTCTTAAATTAGGTTTCCTCAATTAGCACCATACAATCAAATAGAGCAAGTTCTCACTAGCACTAAATAGTGAGAAGATAATTTCCCTTGTGAGGCCACCTGAGGTTATGTGATTACTGCCATCGCAGTTTTCAGCTCAAAAAAAGTAAAGTTTTTGCTTGGCCCCTAAAAGTATGGCATAAAGAAATTTTTAAAAATTACAACAACAAAAGAAACAAACAAAAAAACCCAACAAAAACAAACAGAAAAAAAATCTTATATAAATCTTATCTACCACATAAAAAATTATACCTTTACCAATATTGTTATTGGAGTATATGGCAGTCAAAAACTTGTGTTGTTTTGCAAGACCACAGATGTCTTGAGGTATTTTTTAGTCTGTTATATTTACACGTTCTTCTATGAGAGTTAAATAACCCAGAGCCCCACAAGAAGTGAACCTTACAGAGTTAACTAGAAGTATTCTTTTAAGCCAGTCAAATATATAATCCAGAGATAATTTCTTTTTCATGTTGGCAAGAACTGTCAGATTAAAGTCATAATTTATGGAATATTCCCTGGTTGTGGTGAATGATGCCAAATTCAATTATCACAGAATTCTACAGAAAAGCTTAAATGAGACTTTTCTCCCATATTTTAGTCTCCCAGATTCCAGCTTCATGGCTCAGAGTTGTACACAATTCATTCATTCAAAAGTAGAGGAAAATACATTTTAGAGAGACCAAAGAATAAGAGATCACCTTCAGTTTGCCAGGAATAGTAGGGGCTCTGTCTCACTGTGAAGGAGATCATCTATTTTCTGCCTGTTTTCTCCTAGCTTCAACTGTCCCTCAAAAAAGCCACCAGCAAGACTCAACATAATTATTTTAATGGACAGAAGAAGTCACGGTGGAAATTGTTATGAAAATAGCAATCCAATAGCAAAAAGGAAGACAAGACCCACATACTTGTGTGACTAGTGATGGAGTGACCAGTGATGATTAATGCTGAAAGAGACTAGATCTGGCAGGTGACTGATGTATTTCATGGTTTCAAACAAAGGCTCACTCAGTTTAGGTCAGCACCAGCCCAGAGATGGGGAGGGTGCAATATCTACATAACTTCTGCATGGAGTGTGACATTCAGTTTACGTGCTCCTTCACCCCACACAATTTTAGGCAATTAAGAAGTACCCATATTAATTTTTTTTTTTTTGCACTGGTCTTCCTTGTAATCCCTGGGAAGAGTGGTTACTGAGATCAGGAACAGCTACTGGGGGTCCCTCTTTGCCTTTGGCTGTAGAGAGCCCTGGGCAAGCAGGAACCTCAGATGAGTGTCTGAGGGTAGGAGAGAGCAGCTGGAGCCTCAGGGTGCAGCAGAGGAAGGTGTTGAATACATAGGATACATTTCCATCTCATGGAAACCAGCCATGAGCTGTAAAAAGGGGTCTGACTTAAAGGCTATTCACGATGATTTTCTGCCTTCTAAACCCGGTGAAGGAGGAAGTTTCTGTATCTCTGAGGAAAATAAAAAATAGGGCAAAGGGAATGCAATATCAAGTATCAGAAGAGTATGTGCATCAGGGAAGGAACATTATTTGGTCACACCAACTTTATCCTCTTTTTTTTTATCCTGTGCAGGGATGGAGTACGGAAGAGTTACCTTCCTGTGACTGTGCAACATCAGAGGAATGGGGTGTAATTCTGTGCAAGTAGGAATGAATGAGACATTAACTCAGAGCAGAAGGAAGAAATGCATTTCCCAGCAATGGCAGGGATGCCCTGCAGCCTCAGCCATGCTCTGCAGCCCCAAGGTCTGCAGGAGGAATGGTTGTACCAACAGGTGCTGGAAGTGGGGAAGCATCCAAGCAGTGATGACAACAGTGGGATTTTGGTTTCCAGAATGTGTCTGTTGATTGTCAGTGTTACAGGCTCTGAGGTGGTGAGAAGCCTGCAATGTGTTTTCCTCGTTGTCATCACCTCCACCTCTATCTGTTCAAGCATCATAACGTACTCTTAAATAAACTCACTCTTCCTTTCCCTTAGTCTTTCTCCTCTTTATGCAAGTTCCTTCTCTATTTTTATTTTGCTTTGGTTTTTTTTCCCTCTTTGCAAGACCCAAGTCTCCTTTGGAGTGATATTTCTGACAAAGTCTCAGGAGCTCTACCTGCTTCTCTTTGCTCCCATCCCCTCCTCATGAGTGTGTTTGTTCCTCATGGTCACACTCCTTCCCAGCTACTATCTGCCTATTTACTGTTTTCCTTCCCTTGGACCCAATGTCCTTGGGAACTATAAAATTGCAGGCTACATTTTCAGAAGTTTTAATTTATTTTTGGGTACCATCTTGAAAAAAAATCTTCATCAGCTCTTTCAGAAAGGGCTGTGAATTGATGGCTCACACCAAATTCAATGGAGTTAAGGTGAGAAATGGCACAAGGAAGATGAGAATATTCTTTCTTTCATTATTCCCATGCTTTACTCACTTAGTTCCAGAAATGCAAGAATTTCTATTGTCAGTCCTTATTAGGGAGATCACATCAGAAAAACACAATGGTGCTTTTGGAATGTTGCCCTACAAAGAGTTTTGCTTGAAACCTGCCAGTGTCAGCTGCTTTTCCTCATGGAGGAAGGATCTCAGCACACAACAATGAAATATGGCATCAAAAACCTTCATAAAACAGCCAGGCTCCAGAAAACCTGAAATGATACTCTGCCACCTCTTGGGAGTGCAACAAGCACCATCAGGAGACCTTCAGCCCCACTCTGCCAATGCTGTGAAATTTGCTGGGTTCAATCAGCCCAGAGAACAGGTTCCTACTTTGTCAGAGCTCAGATTCAGCTGCAGAAAAAAAATGCAAAACTCTCACAAATGAAACAAAACTTTTTCATTTTATCCTCAGAAATACAAACATGTATTTAGATAGTTCTGTTTTAAGGTTGTTTTTCCATCTCATTGGTTAAAGTAACTAAATGACATTATGATTAGGGAATTCAAAATTTTGACATCTAGTTCCACTAAGGAGCTGTCCATGGCAATTAAAGATGAATCTCATTATTTTGCACTTGAGCTCTGGAATGCCTGGACTGTTATTCCTAGAGGTGAATTTTACAGTGAATTCTAAGGCAACAAAGAAAGATGTTTGGGGAAAACAANGAGGAGAGGAGAGTTCAAGGGATTAATTTCTGTTCTTATATATCTGTTTCCTGAAAGCAAATTTCTCAAATCACAAGCTGATTTCTTATTAAATTCTAGACCAGACAGTTTTTCTATGACTTGTTTTTTTTTTTTTTCAGTGTAATTTTCGAGCATTTTGATTAGAAAACTGAGCCCACCATACTTGGTAGTGGTGCATATATGGACACAGTGCTGATATACGTGATTACATCCATGAGTCTGTGAGGCAATGGGCTCCATCAGAGCATCACCCAGGGCTGAAAATAATGCTCAGGGAAAAATACTTGGGTAAAACAGCAGGGATGAATTCATAGTAAGCTTCATCAAACTAAAAGTGATTGATGCAAAATCCCCCACACATTTGTGAGCTACTTTGAGCTGGAAATTCCAGCCTAGTAGAACTGGGAATTTTTGTGTTGCACTCAAGAGCATCAGAACTTAAAATAAGAAGGACAGTATGGAAGCATTGCTGCAGAACTTTATGTCTCTATGTTTTGTTATTCGTTCTATGTTATTGTAATAATAGTTAAGCTGACAGTTAAATCCGTTGGATTACATTTTTCTTTTTGTCATGATCTAGCCCTGCTTTATTGTCTGTCTGGCAACAAGGAAATTTAGATCAAAATACCAAAAGTGCCTACAGGCAATAATTGGACTAAGCTCAGGAAGGCATTTAGGAAATAGAGAAAGTTTGCAATTACTCTTAGAATTGAGTTGAGACTTTTATCATCTTGTTTTCTTTATTTGTTATCAGCTGGCATTTTTCCTTCCTTGCAAAGTGCAAGGGAGGCTGAAGCTGCCAGGACATTTTTCAGTGCAGCCAAGATCTATTTAAAGCCTGTATTTGGAAGTATCTTTATCTCTTAAAGTGTTTACATGGCATGGCATGGCATGAGAGGATTTTATCATGAGCATGAAAGCTACAGAGATCTCACATTATTCTCAAAGAAGTGGCAGAAGAACAACGACCTGGTACAAACCAGGTTGATCAGGGCTCACACTGCTGGAGGTAAAACCCAGAGAAGATGCTCAGGCACAAATGTGGAGGGAGGATCTCTCCCTGCAAACAGGAAAGCGAGGCCAGGTGTTTATGATAGGGGTGTTAGCACAAACATGTGCAGGTGGAGATGGCACTCTGTCCCCTCAGGTACTCCTGGGTGAGATGTCCAAGCTGAGGACAAGCCTTCTCCTCTGCACCAAAGGAGCAGTAGGTGCTCTGTATCCCCCTGGGACCATAGGAGGGATGACTGACCTTTGTAGCTGACTGTAAAAACAAGTCTGCATGGGAACAGTTCAGACATACCCTTGGTCTGTTATATGAGCTCCTCATGAAAATGGTAATTTCTTTGTTCTCCTCTCCTCTGGTGTTGTCCAAAACACCTTAATTCAGCACAGCCATTAAATGTGTGCTGAGCCCATTCTTCTTCAGGAGACTTTTGTCATATTTAACATGAGTATTAAAGACTTTCACAAAGGGAAGCATTTCATTGAACTATGGGTGTCCTGATGCAAATACTAATTGAAGTTAATTGGTTTTCTGCTTGCTTCCACTGGTATTAAACAACACAATTTGCAAGCTTTTTCAGGCAGGTGTTATCTTTAAATGACATTCATGTTTAATGTCAACAAGCTAGAAATGTCAATGTCTTGCCAACCTGTGATTTCATAACTCCTCCTCTACAATATTTCAAACAAATCATGCCTTCTCTTTCCACCCTCAGCTTTGAATGGAGTAGTTTAGGATATTGAGGTGAAAATTTATCCTCTGCCTGCTCTAAACACAATGCAGTTTCAAATTTAGGAGCATGTGGAAATCTATCCACTGCATCAGTCTAGGTGGGATTAATTTCACTGATTTTAGAGATCTGGAAGTTGTGCATCTGGTCTAGATCTGTTATCAGAGTCAAGCTATGGTCAACTGATAAAGAGAGGCACCTCACCATAACACTAAGTAGGTGAAATATGTGGGATTTATCACTTTCTAGGGCAAATGCTTGTCACTAGCAATTATAAAAAGAGTTAAGCCAATTAATTGGTCTATAAAACTAAGTTTTGAATAGCTAAAATGAACTTTTTATGAAGGCATTTATCAATCTCTGCTGGGTCTAAAATTTTTCTGCCCTGGATAATAAGGAGCTCAAATTGCTCTTTGAGCCTCAGTCCTCATCTTAGTTGTTAAAATTCATCTCAGACACAAAGGTAAAAATATCTGAATACAACTCCAAGAGTATTTTTTAAATGGTGGATTAAAATCAAGCAAAATTGCATTGATTAAATCAAAAGCCAATGTGGTTCCATTTATCTTATTCCCAATGATGGCTTTAAAACCAGAAAACACAGACTCCACCAGTTTTTTTCAATAATAAAAACTTCTTTTCCCTCAGCAGTCTTGGTGACTCAGCACTCAAATTACCACATTTCAATATATGACCCAGTGTAATTAGGACCATATTTTTTTTTAGCTGGTTGTAACTTTTGTGCTGTGGCTGAGTGTTTGGAGCAAGCAATTTATCTCATAGAGCATGGGAGAGTATTTCAGAAACCCTTAGGATGAAATTAATCTCTCTCAATTTTAGCCATGCAGAGTTTAGTTAATGAACAAAACTTGCTGTCCTTAGCTCCCTCTCTTGTCCAAAATAGAGATGGGAATACCAAGGGGGACTCAAAACTGTTTCCAGCTCTCCCCTGGGTGTGGGAAGAAGCTCTCCCTGGGGGAACTGCTCTGCATGGCCATGGCAGGCTCAGCCTGGACAACCAGCTGCTTTAGGACCAAATGCTTTGGATTTAAATAGCTAATGTCAGAGAAGATGCATTCTTGTACAAATCTGCTTTACATGGCTGATCAGACCCTCTGCTGCACAGGGCTTGGGAAGGCCTCAGGGAAAATTGTGTAAGTCTCTTTTTCCTTGAGGCAGCAGCTCCTGACAGACACATGGGATGCAGCAACAGCAACCACACGATCATGGGGGGACAGAGAGGCTGAAAAAGAGCAGGGACAAAGAGTAGGAAGAAACACCCCAGAGCATGAAGGTGGGATGTAAAAAGGGTGCAAAAGCAGCAGTAGACCTGAACTTTCTACCCTAAGTGATTCTGGCTGGCAGTTTTCAGGGTCCTGTCCTGCCTCAGAGCAATGGGGCAGAGGAGCAGGCAGAGAAGAAGGTGAGAGACAGGAATCTGCAAGCTACAATATCCCTCAGGTACTGGGCTGTGGGACAAAAGTGTGGGACATCAAACAGGTTCCTGATTCACAGATCCAGGGCAGTAACAGGATCTTGGCAGTGGAAGAGGAAAGGTCTTGCCTTCTTCAGCTCACAAGCTTGTTTGATCTGTACCTTGATCACAAATTCTTAGTCCAGCAAAAGAAAAGCATCCAGTGATTTGATCTGCAGTGTCAGCCCAGCCAACTTCATTAGCTTATTAAAAATGGATTGATGCAAAACCTCTCCCCTGTGCTCATCCCAGCATATATGTGGATACAAAATATCATGCAAATTAGGTAATTAACTGGCTTTTGCTTCATTAATAGATAAATCAGAGCAATAAGAATCTTCCTAAATGCTAGCTGTGCATTTTTCCAAAAATAGGACATCTAATGCAATTATTTATATTAGATCCTTTGTATGTGATCACGGAGCATAAGAAGAAATTAGAGTTCCATGTTTATTGTTATTAAAGGATCCCCCTAGCCTCTTTAATTCATTTGGCTTAAAATAGACTCCAATGTTTCTATTGTAATTCATTAATTATCCGACTCACATTTTAAATCATAAGTAGAAGATTCCTACTTTCAGCTTGTTCCTTTTTATACTGGAGTTAAGGGTATGTTGGAAGGACAGAAAGCTAAAGCTGAAATTGTAATAAGCCCTCAGATGAGCAAAGCAGCAAGATGCCCTATATTAATCTGTATTTTTGAATATTTTATTTAGAATAAATAAGAATGAGTGAACTGCAGCTTTTGAGCACTGGCCCTTCCATGGAGCTGAAATAGCATCTGAAGGAAGACCCACCAACACTTAAAACATTTGGCTTTGGCTTCCCACCAGATCTGCCAGTACATGTGATCACTTCATAACCATATATGATCACTTCCAAAGTTTCCAAATATACATTCATGGTTGTACCCTTCATTACATAAAACTGCTTGTAGAGTCTAATAGCATTTCAATCATGTTGTAATTTTTAAGCTGTTTCCATATACCTGTATTTTAGACTAAAATGCTTTTGTTACTTCTTCCATGCCACAAACTGGGATTATTAAGCAAGAAATAAATAATAAAAAAATGTGATAACTCCATCAGGTAGGTGGACTGCCAGTTATATGAAAAATGGGCATGAAAATTGTCTCAAGGTTAACTGCAATCTTATCATCTCATCATAAGTACAGTGTCATCATAGTATCTGCTTCTGAGCATATATCACATTTGCCTTTTCTTCTGTCAGAGTAGGAATTTATTTTTTTGTAGAAAGATATTTAAAATATTTTAGCTTACATAAAGAAGCAATTTAAGATATTAAAACTTCATCGGAATAGACAAAAGTTTCAAGTTGTCTCTTTAGGAGTGGCTGCCTTTCGTTTTTTTTTTTTTCCCTATCCTGAGCTTCATCTTGAATATCTTCACCCACTCAAGGACACACTTTGAACTAAACTATTTCTCACCACGCTTTCTCCCTATTAGGTAGATGTTTCATTTTCATACAAGGAGGTGTTACTGGCAGAGGAGCATAAAGGACCTTACAATTTCTTGTTCTGTGTCTCAGGCTCAGTTCTCAGATCAAAAGCCCAGAAGTTTTAACCTCCTTATCTACTAAAAAAACCCCCACGCTTAAAGGAGAAAATCTGGATTTAATCCATATTTAAGTGGTAACTTTGGAGGTTTTTTTACTTAAATACATTGCAATGCTGGAGGATGAAACAGGATAAAGCCTTATCAATGGTCTCGCAATGACGGCTGCTGTTTGCCTGTCCCAGATGTGCTGGCAGCCACTAAGCCAAAAAATGAGAGTCTCTTCATAAAATCACTCCATGAGGCAGGAACAGCTGTGCAAAACTGCCTGCTGGTGGTTCCTGGGGGAGCAGTGCCTTGCTTGGTGTGAAGGCACATGGCAGTGGAACTGGGTATTTTAAGGTAAAATACAACAACTCGGTTGTATTTTTTTATTATATTTTATTCTATTTTACTCTATCCATAACCAGGATAGAAATAGTTCCATAGTATGCTACTCCCTTGGGACCTGATCCCACTGGTGACTCTGGATGCACTTTGCACCTATCCCTGAGATGAAAAAGAGAGTCCTCTTACAAGGGCTCAGCCATCATATCTCACCTTTAGCATATTCCATTCCTATAAATGCTCGTTTATCTGTGAAATGCCCCATGTCAACTTTCTAGTAAGAATTTGATGTGATTTTTCTACCCACATATGTGACAGTAAATATACTTTCAGTGCAAATCTCTCCAGGATATTGCTGATCTTACAATCCAGCCAAGGTTAATTATTCTGTGACTTCAGTTAGAGACTTGAACAGAAGGATGCTGATATTGGCTAGGGATTAATAAACTATTTGCCATTGCTGTTGATACTTTTCTGGTGAAGCTGGTCCCTGTCATTGTTCTGCTGGCACCAGGGTTGATCTCTTGCTCGTTTATATTTTCACTGAGCAAAAGAATTTTCCTCTACTCCCCTTTATCAGCCAATGTCTAGGGTGTCTGAGGTATTCCCAGCAAGACTGAACTGCCCAATATCATCATGGCTCTCCAGAGTGGATATGGTTGTTCTTTCTTGCTTGCAGCTCTTTGGGTGAGCATGTCTGGATGTAGACCAGCAGATGAGCCAGCTGCTACCCTTCGTTATCCTCATTAAATGCTAATCTGCCCTTGAATGGAGGTCCCAGAGTGCACAGTACAGACATATATAGCATTAGAGCAGCTGTCTCAGTCCTCCTGACAGAGTTTTGATGGTGGCTTACAGCCAGACATGAAGGGAACAGCTCCACCTCAGTGGTGCAATGCACCTCCACCTCTGCAGCAACACCCTCCTCAGCCAAGTAACCCATGGCCTCGTTACAGCCCAATTCAGCTGCATCTATTGCAAACAAATGCTTTCTAGTGAGAGAAAACATTTCAACCACAAGTAAATCAAATTAGAAAGTAGTTTGGTGGCTTCTCTCATTTTATGCAGTGGTGGCAGGCCCTGGACATCTCCCCACATCTGGCTTCCCCTGTGGTTACTCCCTGGGTTCTGTAACACTTGGGTGATGAGGTCCCAAACCAGACCATGCAAGGGAGCCACAAGGGGCACAATACATTTCTAAAGCCTGGTCTCCTCTGTGGCATTGATGAAATCTTTCTGTTTTCCTTCCTCTCAGTCTCTGGAATGATCTTGTGTTGCAGGGTCCTCAGAGCCTGGAAAGGATCTCACACAATAGAGCAGTGCTATGAGCACAGCAATTATAAAAACAGAAACCAACAGCACATCTGCTGCAAGATATCCCACAAAAATTAATTTCTGAGGCAATTCCATTGACTTTGAGGGACTTATCATGTGAATTCAACCATAACAGTGAGAAGCCAGAGTGAAAAGGGCATGATTTCTGCCATTTCCACACTGATTTATTGAGAAGAGTTTTGGGAAAGTGGAAGATTGATGAAGGGTGAAGTAGAGGAGCCCCTTCTCTGGTACACCACATACATATTTTGCTTGACTACAAAGCCAGCAATATTTTTTTTTCTAACACAAAAAATATAGGTACATTTTAACCAAGTATTTTACAATCTCTTTACAAGGAGCTCTTCTATTTAATGATGCTCCCATTTCTCTGCTTTTACCAGGACCTAACTATCAAGTCCTTCCTGACACAGACATCATGGGGCTCTTCAAAGTTCAGTCCAGCCAACAAAGTACCTTCCTGTAGACCCTTGTTCACCTGTGATCAGATGAGATGGGGGTCTGAGAGACAAGTAAAACCTATGAGATGGACTTTGCCTGAAGGAGCAGGAACATTTGGGCAATCAAGAACACAACTGCAGCAGCCCATGGCAGGTTTTCACCTGTCAAGACCCAAAAACTAAAGTGCAGGCTCATTTTACCAATTTGCATAATCTGAGGAGCAATGAGGAAGTTAAAAAAATGTAAGAAAGAGAGTCAGGATGTTGAGAGCCAAGTACCTTTAGCCAGTCAGACTCTTTAGTGCTCCTCACAATGGTCCTGCTCCCACTCCTCACATGAAGCTGAGTTTTCCCAGATCCTGGGAGCTGGTGTGGGCAGACACAACAAACCAGCCCCTGGGTGAGCAAGCAGCACATATCCCAGGATTGCTGGGGTGGGGCTGGAAGCAAATTCCCCTTCTAGCCTCACTGACTGCTGGGATCCTGTGCTGCTCCACGCAGATAAGCTCTGCCTCAGTTGTCACTTGGAAGATTATTGTGTTTGACTATTAAAAGAACAGTGTTAGCAAATAGGAAGAGGCAACAAGGAGACTGTGGATTATCATTTGACAATGTCACCTCGTGTGGGGATTACCAGTGCAGGCAGCAGGCATCTGGCACAGAGGGATTTACAGGGATGCTGCCTGTGAGAAGAAGTGGGGAAACACTGTTATCCTGAATTCCTTAGGAACCAAAGGAGGGATTTGCAGAGCAGTTCAAAGAGGCTCATGGTCACATGCCATACACTTGATGCAAATAGGAATCAAATGCTGTAACTGAAAAGAGAGAAAAAAGAAAGACCACAGTTTCATTCAGAAGAGCCGAGGGCATATAGAGTTGTGGGAATGAAGGATAAAGGAAGAATATTTGATGATCTACATTGACCAGGGGAAGCCTGGAGTACAGAAGGCAAAAACAAAGCGTGGGAAAAAAATGTAGGACTAGAGGAATCTGTGGAAGGAGAAAAATAATGTGACCATATCTCTAGGAGGTGATCAGCAGCAAGTAAAATTGCCATAACAGGGATAAAAAGTAAAAAAACCAGTATGACTGCTTTATTTCCATTTCCCTTTAAAGTTGCTTTCAGCTGCTAGTAGTTCTAAAGATAGACTGACCTAAGAAGCAGTTTCTGATTTCCAGAAAGTACCAGGTTCCCAAATGGTTTGGATATTGACTTAATCTGTTCTACTGTAAATCCAGTACCCAGCACTGATCTGAGGAATGCAAGCTACCAAAAGAAAGTTATGAAGGGAGACCTGTGATGAGAGAAAACTTTCAGCAGCCTATTCCTGCCCTGTGTTAGAACCTCAGTCTCTGCATATGGGCTCTAATCTCTTGTAAAATCCAGGTTATGATGATCATAGAGCCAGCAAGTGTATAAGAAGCAAGTCCTACAATTCTGGTGAAGAGGAGTTTGAATTCGAACTTTTACTGCAACTTATTCCTTGACTGTGTTTCATAAATCCAAAACACTCAGCTTTCTCATCCACCATACCAGTGTGAAGGGAATGTTGTGACCAACTTCACTGAGTCACTGCCATTTGTACTGGAAAGACATAAAAAGGGTGTCAAAGAATTAAAGATGTGAAGAACTAATCCTGCTGCTGACCCTAACAGGTAGAGTGCAGCAATTACTAATCACAGAAACCAGCTTTCATGTCTAAGAAAAAGCAAATATATCAGTATTCAAGAGCAATATCACTAACAAGGTACCAGTTAAGGGATGTAGCTGAAATTTATCACTGTGTTGAGAGGCAGCACATGGTTTATTACATACATGAGCATCCACCAGCTCTCTGTTGGAACAGCCACAAGGTAGAAACACTGGAAGGGTTTATGGAAGAACAAAGTTTTTAAGACCAGTGTGTAGCAGGAAGTGATATGAAAACAGAAATCAAGAGAAGAGATGAAGTCTGCCTTCATGAGAGAAAATCCTTGTGATGCAACCTCTCATGGAGTCCTATGGCTGTATGAGTTCAGGCAAAATGTGATCACAAGCCAGTGAGCCATGCAAACAATAACAGCTTTCCAGTGTTTTCTGCACGTGGTGAATTCATATGAGCAAAAAACAAGTAGGTCTGGAAGAGTTTGTTGTGTGAGGTACAGCTGCTCTGAAGAACCTAAAAGCTAGAAATTTTTGAGAACAAATGAAGCAAAACACCAAAACCTTTTTGCATATTAAGTGGTCAGATGACCTTGTGCACTTGCCACATTTTCTAAGAAGAAAAGGTTTTGGAAGTTAATTTGGATTTTGGTTGCAATGTGACAGTCTTAATACCATTAAACAGCAGAGTGGTTTTTATTATCAGTCTGGCGAAATAATAGATATGCAACAGATATGATCATAAGATTATTCTGAAAGAATATTTGTAGGAGTCTGGTGAGTGAAGACAATTATCCAAAGTTCCCTAAAGGCGGGCGTAAAACGGGAATGGTGTGATAAAGTTGAGAAGCTGAAAATTTATGTTGAGCATAAGCAAATCTGATTTGTTTCACAGACAGAAGACAAAATTTATGTTCTTCTGTGACAAATTTCATGGTTTTGAGACAAGGGGAAACTATTTCCATCATATGCCAGATCACTGCAACCATTTATTTCTGCATCAAAATCACAGTTCTGAGGTCTAACCTGTAACCTACAAAATGAAGTCTTATTCTTAATTTTTTTAATCATAGGGTCCATCAAGCCCTGAAGAACTGGCCCAGTGATGAATTGCTTTCTGTGTAAAAGAATTGTGTCATTATTCTTGCATCAAGTGGTTTTCTTGCATATTCCAGACATGGGGATCCTGTTATGCCCTGCACAGCTGTTGAGTGCCACATGAGCAGCCCGTTCCTCCCAGTGCACTCCAGTGTTTTCCAGTCTGTTCTGAAATGTACTCTAGGAATGGCTCAGCAGTGCCACAGAGATGCTGCATACGTGATAGACATCTGCATTTAATCAGGTGAGTCCACCCATTGTGCCAACCAACATCTTCCTAAAGTCGTTCTGCTAACTGATGCCAACTTCCCATTCTTTCCCTGGCAGACTTTTCCCATTCCTTCCTCCCCGTGTTAACAGCAGCAGCACACTGGGAATTCATATTCACTGCGTTATCTACTGAGATCTCATTGTTTTTTGTTCTGGGGATGCAATTGCTCCTCTTGCAAATGTGAATACATTCTTTGTTTCTAGATGCATAATCCAGCACTTAACTGTGATGGAGCACATGTTGACAAAATGAGCTGCTTAACGATGTGCTTGGGCTGCCTTTTCATTATTTTTTATCTGCCAAACCTTGCATTATCCAAGAAGTTTACTACTATTGATTTCTTTTTCATTCCAGAACATGGGTAAAGATGTTGAATACCACAGAAGTTTTTTTTTCCCCAGTTATTTATGTCTTTCCAGCAGGAAGAGTGTGCATTTACGATTTAATATTTCATTACTATATTTAATATAAGCCACCATGATTTAATGCAGTACAAATAAGTGCATGTATCAAAATGTTGTGCAAGAGTGAATCAAATTGCCATTATTTAAATAGACTATACCAGCATGGTTTCTTTTCTCCTGTAAGCATGGAGATGAATTTTTAAAAATCAGGTTTATCTAATAAAACATATTTTCCATAATATCATGCACATTTAAAAATCATTTTATGGCATAAAATGTAGTGAGTTTTTTGAGCTAGATGCTTCTGTTTTTAAAACATCTGTTGTCATCATATTTTAGATTAGATTTTTTGGAAATAAAGTTGTTGGAACTTTTGTTCTTAAATCTTTTATCTAACAAAATGTAATTTTTTCCTTTGTGTTTACAATTTAAAAAGTGAAAGGAACTGCTGGATGTTTCCCTTTATTTATCTCCTCACACCCTGATTTTTTCTTGTCCTTTTTTCTCCATTTCTTTTTTTCCCTCCAGAGGAAAAGGAAAATGAGGTTTTAGATTGAAAAGTAAATAATTTGAAAATTATCAAAACTAGAAAGTTATCCCTTTTTTTCCTCAGGAAATAAAAGGTTTCTTACTTGTGAGCTACTGACATAATTCTTGACCATTTCTTTTCAATGGAATTTGTGAGAAATAACTGTCTAATTATGCTGGAACTTCATGATATTTGAATTGAAAACTTTAAGGTACTTGAATTAATTCAGAGGTGATGATGGAAAAACCTCGTGGAAAAGCTGGAAGGCTTTTAGAGGAGCTCTTTGGAGGAGCACCTGAGGGCTGAGGGTTTTCCAAATATGAGCACTGTACTCCATTTGCCCACTGAAGCTGATAGGGGATAAATTCACAATTCCACCAAGGGAAAAGTGGAAGAACCTGATCTGCAGGTTAAAATCACCCTCTATTTTTCAACAGTTTCCATGATGCTTTCACTTTTCCTTACTCGTGTCAGGAAAAACAATCCCCTCTGGGAATGAAATCTTTGCAATGTGCTCCAGGACACTGAAAGTTATATTTGTGTCACTGAATGAAGAAATTAAAGATATGTTCATCTTTTCAAATAAACTTTGAGTGAAGTCCATGGAGAATTTCTCAATAGCTAAAATATAAGATTTCCTAAGGCAGGCATTATTTGCTGTGCATTTGGCAGTACAGTGGCAGGTCCCAGGGAAGTGGAATGCAAACGTGACAGGGTCAGGTAAAGGAGGTCACAAAAGACAAGAAAAGGTCTCCTGGAGCACTGACAAAGTTCTAGAAATTTAAGAGCTGATAAGTGTCTTTTCCAGCTTGTGCACAAAACTCCCAAGTGGTTATCAATTTCATTGCTATAAAACTGAACCACATATACAGTTTTTTACTTTAAATAAATAAATAAATTTTTGGACATTTTTGCCTTGTTTTACCCAGCTTATGCATTTGGTCTTGTTTGTCTTTCCTTGTCCACCAATTCCTTTAAAACCTCCTGACCAGTTTTAAAATCATCATAAATTTCTACACTTTTTTTTTTTTAATAGTCCATAAAGGGATTCTATTACTTTCCCTTCAGAGAAAGAATCAGTATATTGGAGGTCAAAATCCATGTAAGAGAGATCTTTTGAAACTTGCTTCATTAACTGCATTGTCTGACTCCAAATAACCTGAGAAAGTGTCAGAACCTCTCCATCTATAAGTAAAGCTTTCCCTGCCTCAATATCCTACCAAGGTTATTAATTTAAAAGCAGGCTAACTGCATGATAAACTTCTTACTGTTTCTCAGCTCTGGTGGAAGAGACATTGAAAGTCCACATAAAGGAATACAAAAAGGCACTGAGCTGCTCAGAGAGGGACTTTGAGAAGGGCATGAAGTGACAGGACAAGGGGGAATGGCTTTAAACTGAAAGAGGGTGGGGTTAGATTAGATGGCAGAAAGAAATTCTTCCATGTGAGGGTGGTGAGACCCTGGAAGTGTTAAGGCTGGGTTGGACAGGGCTTGGAGCAGCCTGGTCTGGGGGAAGATGTCCCTGGCCATGGCAGAGAAATTTGAACTGAATAACACTTAAGGCTCCTTCCAATCCAAACCATTCTGTGATTCTGTGAGTCTTCTGCAGTAGTAGATGAGGAGAGCCCAGCAGTTCTCACTGCAAAAAATGTCTTGAAGTTGACTGGAAAATCGATAGGGATATTTGCACTGGTGGGTTGTTTTCCAAAATACTCTTGTACAGCTCTGACATGGAGGTAACTTTCTGGTGATGCTTTCAAGAGAGCAGCCAGCATCTCTCCTTGGGAGCCTTCTCTTTCACCTGCTCCCATAAGATCATACCTTAGATGGGTTTGTGTTTTGCTATTTGCACAGTTTCCTTTTCCAGTGTTACCTACTCTAAGCACAAACAGGCTTTTTGTTCCCAACTCTCCCAATCTAGTTTTAGAAGGTTTAAATTGCATTAGGAGAGAGCTTTGTGTTAAACAGTTTCCAGTTATGGTAGAAGGACAGAAGATTTCATTGCTCTGCACTCAGTATGCAGAGCACCTCCCCACCTTCACCTTCTTGAAATTCTGTGTCTTCCCTGCAGGATGATAATTTCTCAAGGGTAACAACAAAAATATCTGCTAGAAACTTAAAGAAATACAGAATTTATCACCTTCTAGGGCATCACCAGGTGCACTAATCTGCCATTAGGTCCCCCTTCACAAAACAATGCAAGTGCTCCCTCTAGTAGGTTGTACCTGTGGTTTCTGAGTTTCTGCAAAGTTTGCAAAATGCTATAGTACTGAATGGTTTCATAGCAATGCTAGCACAATTATTTCCTTTAAAAGCAGGATATCAACAACAATGGAGTGCACAACCTCAGGAAAAGCTGTGGTATTTAACATTTCCAGGGGAAATTTGCATTTGAATATAGATTGGGATATGTGGGTAGGGCAGGTCTAAGTGTCATATCACCTGTAAAGGAATGCTTTTCCTCCTTGTGGACTTTAGGGATACAGAGTATGAGCAAAAAATTTCCTAATGCAGAAATGCCAGGGATGACTGCAGAAAAATGCAAGGACAACATGCCAAGGCACAGCTACGTGCTCTCAGGGAACTCAGAATGATTTTAGAGACTGCTGAGACTCAAATTGTGACCATTTGTGACCACCAGTGAAATTCAGCCACGTCTGGGTAAAAAACAGCGTCTGCTTCCCAGAGCAGCACCTGCACAGTGCTTGGAGCCAGGCAGTGCTCTGCATCTGAGCAGCACTGCATGTGACCTGCACAGCAGGGGGAATTGCAGGAAGAGACAAATGCAATTATCCTCACTGAAAACCAGCCAAGACAGTGAGGACAGTGTGCTCACTCCTGCAGAACAAAAACTAAAGGGTGTTTTTAGTGATCCACAGCTGCAAAGGCCTGAGGGTTTCACCCTGTTCAGCCCTGTGCCTGCATCCTCTGCTGCTGCAGCTCTCCCTGCCACTTTGTGCGTCCAAAACAGCACCTCCTTCCTCATCTCACCATCAGATGAGTGTGGATGAAAGATAACCTGTTTGTACACATCCAGAAGGACTAACACATGGAAAGTCAGATGTCATTCCTGGGAATACTCTTCCCTGAAGGCCAGGAACACAGGCACATGAAGATGGCATGAACAACATGGGCTGCTGCTGTCATTTGTTGCTGCTCATGGAGCAGGGAGCCCTGAGCCAGTGTGGGTCCTGAAAGCTGGATGTGACTGGAGGCAGTTATCCCACCAGAGAGGAGAATTCACTTCACAGGAAGGAAATGGAGTGAAAAAGGATCAGGCATGGAAAGATAAAACTGAATTATTAAAATCTCAACTAACTAGTGGCTGCACAAAGGACATATAAATGATACAATACTGAGTAAATCTTTTTAGTTCATTTGGTATTTGCAATAGATGCCTTAAGCCTTGATTCTGGGCAAAGTTTTTAACATTGCAGATGAATATAGGCAGATAAATATTGATTTAGAACATTTGGCAAATGGTCTATTGAGTTCTGTATCCTTTATCGAACTCTTCAGGGGAAAATTATCAGACTAAAAGTAGGCAGCTATGGGAAAATTTCTTCACAAGTGAAATTTCTTTGTACCAATTTTTGAACCGGGTTTTTAGCACGGTCATTAATTTTTATGCTTCTTCCTTATGGTTATGGTTTAGTGTTGCAACATTATTCAAAATAATGAAGATGTTTTAGCCAGCTCTGTAAAAATCCAACCTTTTCTTCATCACGCTGAATTTTGAGCCACAACCATATCTCACAACAGTGAATTCCAGGGATGATTTGCACACAAAATGCATACCAGGAGAAAAATAAATACATTTGCTGGCTTCAGTTTTTGCCCAAAACCCAGAGGCAGAATTTTTGGATTTCCCTGAAGAGGATCACATTATCTAAGGCAAGCAGACAGCCTGCTTGATGGAGCATAGAGCATTCACTCTGTGCTTCCTTCAGTAACAGAACCCACCTTTCCTTTCCAGCTCAAAACAAACTGCAGGGCAAGGCTGAACATTTCCACAACACACCAAAGGACACAGGACACATCCTCAGCCTACCCCACATCTGCTCTTTCCTGCAGATCCACCGTGCTCCTGCAGAGACCAGAAGCCACCATCAATCTTCCTGTGTGTATGGAGCTCACAGGAAAGTGTGAACTAATAGTAAAATATCTGTGAGAAAAAGATCTGGCAGGAAATTATATCCAAACTGAAATAAGCACAGCCCTGCATATAAAATATCATAAAAGTATTTGCATATGCATAGGTACTGTGAAAAATTACACTCCACAGTTGAGCCAGACAGACCCTGGAGTTTATAGGTGCAAACTGCAGCAGTGGAAATGCTAAGAAATACCTTTATAAATATATGGCTTTTAAAGCCCTGGAACAAGCTGTCGAGGCAGGTTGTGGAATTGCTATTGGTGCTGTTCAAGGCTGGATTTGTCAGTGACCTATTAAGGATGATATACATGGAGCTAAATAATTTTTGCCATGAGGCAGCTCCTTTCCAGCCCAAATTAGCCAGAGGTAAATGTGATGTGCATCGATACATACTAAGCACAAGGACTGAAACTCCTGCTTTAATGAGATCAACACACAGGAAAGGTGCATCCAATAAAGAACCTTAAATAACCCAGTGGCAGGAACGAGCATTGCCATGGAAAGGCAAAAAAATGAAAGCAAGAGGTGTTCAGACAAATGTGTGAAGCATCTGAAGAGGAATTATCCTTTTCTATCAGGACTGAATTGGTGTATTGATTGAGAAGTAATAATACATTTCAAGTGCAAAAGCAAATGATTCTTTTCAACCTTTGAATTAGTAGCTTAAATCATGGTCTCTTCTCTTATCAATTCACTTTTTTCAAAGGATGTTAGAAATGCTTGCAGCAAATTAGAAGCAGTTCAGATGACAGCTACCAGCCTGTCAGCTGCAGGTGGAGAGCCAAGGAAGATGTTTTAATAATACTAACAACAATAACAGACAACAGTATTTGGAGACTTCTCTTGGGACAAATGGGTTAATTGAGTTCCAACTGGAGACAGAAGAAGCTAAGCTTTACCTGCCTTTTCTCAAACAACAAGCACAGAGAATGTATTTTGTATTTGCTCTGTCATTCCAGATCTGGCAGTGATGGTCTGTGCTTGGGCAGTGATCCACGGGTGAGTGCTTCAACCTCTGCTGAGCCTCAGAGCCACTGACCTGCAGCCCTGCAGCCCCACCAGTCATGGCTGGGTTGATAAGAGACCTTCTGAAGAGTGTCTACAGGAAAAGAAGGGCTAGAATTCAATTTCTAAGGGGTTCTAGGCAATCTGCTGTAAATGCCTCCATAGGCATATACCTATGTATATGAATATCCTTAAAACTTATGTATATAACAGAATCACAGAATCACAGAGTCAATTAGGTTGGAAAAGACCTCAGAGATTACCGAGTCCAGCCTGTGACTCAACACCACCATGTTGAGTAGACCTGAGTGCCTCAAAAATTTATTCCTTGAACGCCTCCAGGATGGTGACTCTACCACCTCCTTGTGCAGCCTGCTCCAATGTTTAATCATCCTTTCTCATGTTCAAACCAAATGTCCAACTTAAATGAGATCAACATGCAGAAAAAGAGCATCCAATAAAGAACCTTAAATAGCCCAGTCTAGGATGAACCTATTTTACCACCAAAAAACTAAATACCTTAGGCATTAAAGTCTAAGAAGTCACCCTTTTTCAGAGATGGATAAAACCTTCCAGAGATTAACACAGCTCATCCCAAACATCTACTAAACAATTTCCCAAATAACTCTGGACTGTCCTATTTCTCTCTATTGCCTGCAAAAGAAGCTGAGATAGTGTTACTCAAGGGGGGAACATTTGGGACACCTGGACTGGGTGCTACCAGCCCTGCTGCTGGGACTGAGGGAGGCTGGGCTGCTTCCTGCATCCCTTTCTGCTGGGTGTGAGAAGGCCCAAAGGACTTGCTCAGAGATAATCTCCCCTCAGCTGTGTTTGAGGGGAGGACAGTCCCAGTCCAGTTGCTTCTCCCTCACCATCACCAGGACATGGCTGCAGGACCAGGCTGCATGGTTTAAGTGCAGCAGATTATCCCAGAAAGGCTTCAGCCTTCTACTCAAATTCCAGGAAAGGTTGTTCTTGGATGAAATTTCTTTCCTATGGAAATGAAAAGATCCCACCTACTGCAAGAGGAAACAGACTTTTCAGGAAATACACCACATTATGGAGAAATCAACTTTACAAATATATAAATATGGTGAATTTCTAAACCCATTCATATGAATTATTTGTGTTAGATGCCCATNCTGCTGAGCCTCAGAGCCACTGACCTGCAGCCCTGCAGCCCCACCAGTCATGGCTGGGTTGACAAGAGACCTTCTGAAGAGTGTCTACAGGAAAAGAAGGCTAGAATTCAATTTCTAAGGGGTTCTAGGCAATCTGTGCATATCTGCTGTATATGCCTCCATAGGCACATACCTATGTATATGAATATCCTTAGAACTTATGTATATAACAGATTCACAGAATCACAGAGTCAATTAGGTTGGAAAAGACCTCAGAGATTACCGAGTCCAGCCTGTGACTCAACACCACCATGTTGAGTAGACCTGAGTGCCTCAAAAATTTATTCCTTGAACGCCTCCAGGATGGTGACTCTACCACCTCCTTGTGCAGCCTGCTCCAATGTTTAATCATCCTTTCTCATGTTCAAACCAAATGTCCAACTTAAATGAGATCAACATGCAGAAAAAGAGCATCCAATAAAGAAGCTTAAATAACCCAGTCTAGGGATGAGCCTGTTTTACACCAAAAAACCAAATAACTCAGGTGTTAAAGTCTAAGAAGTTACCTTTTTCAGAGATGAATAATCCTTCACAGCTCATCCCAAACATCTACTAAACAATTTCCCAAATAACTCTGGACTGTCCTATTTCTCTCTATTGCCTGCAAAAGAAGCTGAGATAGTGTTACTCAAGGGGGGAACATTTGGGACACCTGGACTGGGTGCTACCAGCCCTGCTGCTGGGACTGAGGGAGGCTGGGCTGCTTCCTGCATCCCTTTCTGCTGGGTGTGAGAAGGCCCAAAGGACTTGCTCAGAGATAATCTCCCCTCAGCTGTGTTTGAGGGGAGGACAGTCCCAGTCCAGTTGCTTCTCCCTCACCATCACCAGGACATGGCTGCAGGACCAGGCTGCATGGTGTAAGTGCAGCAGATTATCCCAGAAAGGCTTCAGCCTTCTACTCAAATTCCAGGAAAGGTTGTTCTTGGATGAAATTTCTTTCCTATGGAAATGAAAAGATCCCACCTACTGCAAGAGGAAACAGACTTTTCAGGAAATACACCACATTATGGAGAAATCAACTTTACAAATATACAAACATGGTGAATTTCTAAACCCATTCATATGAATTATTTGTGTTAGATGCCCATCCAAATAAGTAATCTTAAACATTCTAAAATCTTCCCATTTCTTTCCCTGTTGATTTTTTTTTAATTTCCATTTTTCTCTGTAAAAGTCAATACCAGAAATTAAGGGCAAGGTACAAGCCCTTAAAGATCTGCTGAATGAGTGGAGACATCAACTGCTGTTACATCTAAACAACAGATTCACTGCATATCTAAGGCATGGAGGAGTGGGATTTATGTCAGGAGGTCTCTTCTCTAAAGGGTTGTTCTCTTGCTCCTCATGCAGACAGGAGGTTATAGTACAACATGAGATTCATATGGGATTTTCTTTACTGCTGCATCAAAAGGAAAAACCCAAAGTCTGAGTCACTCGTGAAATGTTTCTGTTACATTTCTAATCAGAAAGTCCATTGCTTGAAGCAAAGGTTAGAATACTGTGAAACTTCATGTTCAGGTAAACTAGTGACAACCTGTACTTTGGCCCTCACATTTGTCTTCTGAGGTTTGAAAGAAATAGTTTCTCATCTGAACTAGGACCTTTTTTCCTGCAATTTTCCCCAACTCTGCTGCTAATACAATACTGTGACATCTCAAATTTACTGAAAGGTGATCACCAGTCATTATTTCAACAACTGCCACCTGAAAGAGGTTAGATGGCCTCTATCTGAAATGCTAATAACTGCCTGGAGTCTTGTCTGCTTTTGCCTTGATTCCTCCTTCCATTGGAACAACTCCATGGAATGAATAATGGGAAATTTTAACAGAAAAGTCTGTACTGAAAGTACAACCTCTGCCATCCATCTTGAGCTCTTGCATCAGGCATGGGGCTACTGCTGGATACAGGCAGCCTATTGGTCCTTAAAGTTTTTGTATCTCTTCACCACATCTCTACCTGCAGTGTGGTTACTGGCAGGAGTGCAACGTGTGGTGGGGCACTCAGTGAGATTAATGTTCTCCAAAGAGTCACTTACAAACAGCAAATATCTTATGGACTTCATGGCCTGGCCTCACAAATGACAGGAAATATTTCTCACATCCACTGTGAATCCAGTCTTCTAAGAAACACGTACCCTTTATGGTACAAAAATCATAATTACACTATAATTATATTGTAGGTGGTTTTTTATCATAAGATTTCCACTAATCTGTATAATGAAGCACTTCATGGACTGGCCAAAAATAATTGCAATGTAAAATGATGTGATTGGTACACCTGCATTTAAAAATACACAGTTGGGACCTCAGCTGAGTTAAATCATTATCTCCCTGATGATATCAGTCTGGTTCCTGTGCATTAAAAAGCAGATCATGGGAGCAATAATATCTCAATTATGTAGTTAACCTTCTGGTTATATTAATTAGTGATGATTAGGCATGGGAAACCATAATTATGTCACGTACATAACACCCCTTTGAAATTGCATATGAATCTAAATACAAAAGGCAGATGTGAACATCTAACCAGGGCTAGAACAAATCTGAAACTTAATTATGTGACCCTCTATCCTCTGTCTGAAACACATCCCATCGTGACAGCTCTGCTGATGTTAAATTTCTGTAAGAAACTGCAAGTTTTATTTGTCCCAGAAGAGAAATGCAAGGTAGAACAGTCTCATGTTCTGATTTCACATGCAGGTTATTAAATTCTGACTAAAAAATGGACAAATAAAGCATTTAGGCCCAATTTTGTTAATGAACAAGGAAGCTCTGAAACTAAAAAAGCACCTTTGCATCAACTCACAGCATTTATCCATTTGTTTGGGGTAGGAACAGCTAAAAATCAGCCTCCCTTGCTCCTTTTTGCAGGAGATCTTGGCAACCAGAGAATTATTTGCAAGGGACCTTCCCAAAGACTTTCTCCTGGATGGCTGCAAAAATGTGGTGGTAGGCATAGTACTGAGAAAACTTTTTCCCAGGCTGCTGTCTGAGGAAACTGTGGTTGGGAAGAGGGAGTCAGAGCAAGCAGGATTTTCTACCACTGTCCTCATGCTTAACTTAAGACTGACATTTTTCACCTTCAAGGATAAAGAAAAGCCAATCTGAGCTAACACACTTCTCCCAGTACAGCAGAGATGTGCTTTATCCCAGCAGACCATTCCCTCCTTCTAGCAGGGCTAGAGTAAATAATTATGGTGGAGGTCACTCAGTCTAAATTTAGAAAAATATTAAACAGTCCACTTTTGTATAGGCTTCTGTCACCTACTGGAAACTACAGAAGCTCTGCACTTCAGGAGGAATTGTGGATCTAAACATCCAGGGTTATTCCTGTCATTCAGATGGCAGCATCCTGCCACCCTTGCAGGGAAAAGGACAAGCCCAGAATATCACAAAATTTCCATTAAAATTAATCCTTTGAACAGTGACTGCTAGAAGAAACTGCATATTTTTGACCAAACAAATGTACTTTAAATGGATGGTTTGCAAATGTCAGGTTGAAGTGTTCCAAAGTTGGGAGCTGCCAGAATTACTGCTGCCTGTGTACTCTGCATTGTACTTGCAGGGTCTTTGTCACAGTTATTTCCTGGTTTTTTTTTTTTTTTTTTTTTTTTAATCTAGTCAAGTTACTTTGAAAGTTTGACTTGCAAATCCTGCATTTGCAGTTCAGGGAAACCACACCTTGCACACTTTTTCTTCTATATCCACTCAATTATTATTTGATGTGCTGTTTGCTTTCTGCTGTGCCAGCAGCAAGGGACACTGGTACAACCTGGACAGGGTTATTTATTCACCCACAGAATCAATAGTCTTGGGGGCTTCAATGTTTCTGCTCTGAGCTGCCAGATCAGTCCATGACAGCCAGGTCCAGCAGAAAACCCTGCCCAGCAAGGGTCCAGGTGAGTGAGGCCCTGGCTGTATTCTGGGCAGAGCAAGGTCTCATTAGGTGGCAGTGTCCCTTAAGGGACTAAAGGCACACATTACTTTGCAGAACCCAGTTAGACTTTGGTAAGACATTCTGCCTGTCTTTTCCTCCAGTAAACTGTAAAAATGTTGTCTAATATTTATAAGCAGCAGTTCCCAAGCACTGCAAGCTGTTCTCTAATGATATTTTCAATTCAGTCTGAGACTCCTGAATGAAATCTCTGAAGAAGTTACATAAATGCTTTCATTTTCAACCTGAATTGCATTCAACATAATATTATAGAAACAATCCTTGCAAACATCTCACTTTAAGAAAGGTCATTTTTTTTCCTTTCCTTTTGCTCTTGGCAGTGGCTGTGACAAGAATGACAGAGCAAAACACAACAGAAAGTTATAAATGTTACTTTCCCTAAAACAACAAACAAAGTAATGGACTAGCAAGGTGGGAAACTGAGGCACTCTGCTTTCAGAAGCTCTGACCTGTGTCTCACCCTGGGGCTGCAGAGAAGGTTTAAATTTAGGAGCTCCTTGGGAGTGACAAGTCTGGGACCTGTCAAGCAAAGAGAATGTGCTACCCATCTCTCCAGCTATCTAAAAAGAGACACCAACAGAGAAATGCACAATTGAGGGAAGGTGCTTTTCATCACTTCAGAGTTTCTTCACCTTTACTTCAACTTGCTGCACAAGCAAGGCAGCGCCTTTTGGTTCCTCCTTTGGGATGCACCTCCTGATACACAAGGAAAAGGTTGCCAAAATCTGATAAAAAGCATGACCCCCTCTTCACTTCATCCCTTTGTCTATTCTTGGTTTCCTAAACCCACACCCCTGGCACAGCTCAGGATCCATCCATCATAAAAGCTGGCATGTTCTCTTTCTTCCCTTTCCCCATCTCAGCACTTTCTTTCCATCAGCTCCTCTGACACCACAGAGCCAAGCACAACATCAAGAGCTGGCACAGGGCAGTCCATGTCAGGGGCCATTGTCAAAATTTAACAGTGCAGATGACTGAATAAGAGGCTTTGGCACAGCCTTGTTTATCACTATTAATGAGCCTGAACCAAATACGCAATTCCTTGGGGTCTTTTGCCTCACTCCTCTCTTTCACTTCTGGAATCTTGACCAATCTCTCCATTCCACTCCTTCCCACCTCAAGTAACTGCTCCAGAGATTCTGAGAGCAGGACTGATGAGGCCACAGCTCAGCCCTTTTGTTTAGTGACACAGATGCATTATTAGGGGCTAGATTAAATAGGAGGTTGGGATTGGGGATGCATACACCCACAGGAGCTTTCTTAGAGGAAGATAAGAAAATATGGTCTTTTGGGGGGCTGAGGTTTTAAGGAAAGTATAAGACCCTTCTTCAAACCTTCACTCTGGCTTGTGACTTTGCATATTTAGGTGACTCTTACCATAACACAGTATTTGATCTTGAGGACTAGAAGCATGAATAGCACTTAAAAAATTAGGTGTAAAAATGCAGAGCTCTGGCCACAGGTAAGATTCTCTGCCAACAGAAATCAAGCATTAAAATACTTAGTTCTGGGCTGCCACCACTGAGGTTTTGCAGAGTTGTCACTGGGGTTCAGACTCATGGTACAGCAAAACTCTGATGTGAAGGCACCAAACAGTGCTGCCTCCATAACTGAGCTGGGCACTTTCCCTCTGCCTTTCCAATGCAACTGCCCAGCAAACTCATCAACCACATGGATACACTGGAAGGCCTTGGAACCAAACAGTAACAGAAAGACTAAAAGCAATTCTTCTTCCTAAAGAGCTGCGTTTTACATTTGTTCTTCCACATCTTCCCCTGTCTGGGAGCAATGCAAGGGAAATCTGTGCAGCTGATCTGGAATTTCACAAACCAAGGGATTAAGCACCACAGATCCTGACAGACCCCTGTGCTCACAGCCTGGCAAACACCACAACTGTAATCTCCTCTCTGAGATAAAGTCCATCAATCTTATTCTTACAACAGCCTGTCCCAACTCTGTCCTTCAGGCAGAGCTCGAAGAAAAGTCCTTCTTGGGAAGGATGTTAAAATCTGCCCTTCCTTGGTACCCTCCTGTTTAACTTACTCTTTTGGCTGGCCTCCCATCAAAGTTGGGTCAACACACAAACATTTTGTCTGCTGAGCTGACAATAAAATTTTCAATAACAATTTCTCCTTCATTCTGTAACAGAGATCAAGAAAACTGCCCCTCTCTCATGTTGGCTGAGATTCCAGGAATACCATTTGGTTTTTATTGTTGCTACTGCTTTGTTTTGTTTTCANTTCGTTGTTATTTCTTTTTTTTTTTTCCCTTTTTCCTTTTTTTTTTTTTTTTTTTTTTTTTTTTTTTTTTTGGCAAGGCACAGATCAATTTAGAAAGATGAAAATGACTTAAACTTTCACTCAAAGTAAAACCTGCACTTCATAACCCAGGATGTAATTTACAATTCTGTCATTAAACTCTGTTAATCCTATTATTATGAAGATAAATAATTACCCATAGCGAAGAAAGGGATTCCCAACAGAGTAGAATTATATTTTCCATCAGTAATGAAAAATATCCCTGCCGCAGTGACACTGGAAATACAGATAGTGAGCACTCCCAGGAGTCCCAGGAAAGGTTTGCTACGCAGGCAGTCCTTCATGGAGCTCGAGAGGGTAGCAGTCAGGAGAATCAGCATCAGGCTCACCAAAATCTTGCCCCTGGCCAAGAGACTGGTCTGGTGGAAGTCCTTCCAGAGGCTGAAGGATGCCAGTGAGTAGAGCTGCAGATCCTGGTGGTCCAGCTGCATCTTGTGCATCAGCTTACAGAATTCGCTCTCCCACTTCTCCCCGATGAGGTCCTGGGTGACAGAGCCATACGTTTGGAGGTAGTAAGTGATTTGGATGGCTCTGGCTGATTTGACTCTCTGGTCCTTGCTGTTGGGCACTTCCATGACCCCTCCGAGCTGGTGGCCAATGAAACTGCTCCTTCCATCCTGGGAGAGAAAGCAGAAAAGATGAGCGTGTGGTTATCATGTTGATGATGTGATGCAGTGACAGACTCTGTCTCCTCTCACAGACATGCCAAGAGCTCTGCTCAGACACCACTGCACTCAACAGGAGCCTCGCCCTCCACCTCGCTGGGCTTTGGGATCTGTCCCTGCTCCCTGCCAGGACTCTGTCTTACTCATTATAGGCTCATTTGCATTTCTGTGCTGCAGTTCTGGCTCTGCTCAGATACTCATTGCAGTCTCTGGGATTCCCAGATATCCAGGACCAAAATGTTGCATGCAAGCTCTGAACCTCACAGGAGAGGATGGCCTTCCACTTTTAACTGATGGATAATGACAAATTTCCAATTACTATAAAAAATTTGAGATGAAGATTAATTTCTGGAAGATTTGTGATTTATTGACACTTTGGAAATTATTTTTAGAAGTTGGAAATGTATGGAAAATGAAGCCTGATTCCTCAGGATACAGACAGATCCACTACATTTAATAGCTACTCTGTCTCCAGAAAAATATAATTAAAATCAGACTTTTTGAAATGTTAATTTGAGATTTCATCAATTTATATCAGTGTTGCAGAGAAAAGAATCCACTTTACACCTAAATTTCACCAGGATTTGTTTTTTCATACATTTCAAGTGTATCAACCTTACTCTGGTCTCACTTATTTTGGTAAATGCTAGGACATATCAAACTCCATGAAAATCAGTAAAGGGCACATCAAGTCCACTCAGCCTCTGTCTGAAAACAAGACCAGGCTTTTTTTTCTGTAAAGTTATCTGGGTCCATTTAAATTTTTTTTGTTGTTGTTGTTTTTCTTCTTTTATTGTTAGAAGGACTTAATAAGAAAGGTCCTGTAAGAACAGTCCTCACTCTTTAGCCATAGGTTGTAGGATAACTGTAGGATAACTTCCCCTTCCAACACAGGGGAATCCTGTGTGGGTTTAGATGAAATCCAGTTGCAAACTGAGGAATAAGACTCAGTGATAAAATTGTCCCAGCACAAGCAATCTCTTCGAACAAAAAAGTCTAAATCCAGGGATTGTCTTCTGCACACCAAATAATATTTTGCTTTCTCCCCAGCATAAATTGGACTATAAATTTTCAGATTTATTCCTCTTGTATTTAATAAAAGCACAAAATTTCAAGGCAGTTGATGTCTAAACTACCTTGCAGCAGTGAGTTCATATGAGATAACATTCTTTGCCCGGGCACACTATTGAAATCAGCTGACAACCTGAATTTGGGAGAGGCTCTGCCCTCCACACACACACACAAAAGCAGTCATCTGCAAAAGGCCAGAATCATTTGGGGGGAGACACTTTAACATATATTGCTTCCAGCATTACCCATTTCTAGAAGCACCTGTGCTGCATGCAGGTCATTATCTGAAATTGCCAGACCTGCTCATAGCAAATTCCCATCCTAAGGAAAAATCAGTGAAATGAGGCTTTATAAAACACAGATGTCTTCCAGCATGTTGACTCACAGAGCAAATAAATATCAGACATTGGGAGACAGTGTTGAAAATGTTGTGTGAACTCACCTTGCCTTCAATCAGGTATGTAAAGGAGGTAATCCTCCCACTGAGAAATTTCTGCCTATGCCTACTTTTATGGCAGGAGCTCACACTGTTCCCAGCATTTGCCTGCCACTGCTCAGGGAACATGACAAAGTGCTTTTCAGAAGTTAATTTTTTCCCTATTCCCAGTTGTTATTTCCCACCAAAATAGCGGCTTCTGGCAAGGGTATCCTGGCACGAGCTGACACAAAAGGTGAACTGCAGTCTAGTTCCAGCTTCCCAAATCACCTGGAGCCTCATTGCAAATGTCACATAAGCAGAGACAGCTGTCACAGAGGGGCAGCTGCCGCAGTTCAGACTCCAAAAAATCCTCGTCCCCAGCTTGATTCCTATTTGGATTTTTTATTTCTACTCTTTCTAAGGAGAGGTCACACCTAACACTCAAACACTCACAAAAAGTGCATTTCCAAGCTGGCAATTAAGGCTTGAGCAATGCAGTCCTGGCTCACGCTGGATTCAACTTTGCAGCTAAAAATCCCCACTTGGCACCGCTTTGAAATTTTGGAGAGAAATTTCCCATTTCCTCAGTGTCTGGGCAGCGCTGACATTCAGAGGCTTGCAGGCGCTGCAGGATTCTGTAGCAGCACAGCTCCCAGCCCAGGCAGAGCACTGTTAATTCAGGTTTCATTGATTCACTGTGCAGCAGGCACGGCAAGGTTATGGGAAACTTTGTGATGACCATCTGCCTTCCCCCGCGAAGGGTGCGGCGAGCGACGGCAACATTTCAAAGGAGGCAGCAGAGCAGGCACGAATAAATCATGTTCTGCCGTATCTCCCATGAAACAGCAGATAACAGCTATTTTTTTACACTGATGTACAATAGGGCACCCAGCTCGTATGTCAGCAAAATAGAGAGTAAGCTTTCAGATGGAATCGAGGAAATCACAGGCGCTGGATTGCCGTGAGGACATTTTGTCTGTTCCCTTCTTTCTGGAGGCAAACTCTTTCCTATCTAAGCAAGGGTTTTGCCTTTGCTGCAGTTGAACGTGGAACCTCAGCACTTGGGAAAATTGGGTTTTTCTCTGCTACAGTTCTTGGAGAACAACAGAATCATAGAACAGCTTGGATCGGAAGGGACCTAAAGATCATCTCATTCCAAGCCCCCTGCCATGGGCAGGGACACCTCACACCAGTCCAGATTGCTGCAGACCCTGTCCAACCTGGTCTTGAACATGCCCAGGACTGGGGCAGCCACAGCTTCTCTGCAGTGGTTACAATCTTTGTGAGGAAAATGAAGAAATATGGGGGAAAACAGTCTTGTGTTCATCCCAATTTACAGATAACAACTGATGTGTAGGAAAAAGGAGACCCAATGCTGCCAATGTGACTTTCAGCACCTCCCAGAGTCCAAGACAGGGACCTGCCTATTCCTGGAGTCTCATGGGAGCTTCAGGGGAGTTATTCACTGCCCCAAGTTCTCTGTTCTCCTCCAGGATCAACTTAGTGAAAGAACAAGGCATGAAGGGCTAAACTCCTGAACTAAGCCTAAGATCTGGGAAACAAATTGTGGCCACAATGACTAGTAGAAGTGATGCCTGAAGAGCCAGGCACTTTTGAATAAGATTCCATGTAGTTCTTCAGGGTTTTCTCCTGATAATTAGTGTGTCCTTCCTGGGATATGCCGACATGCTGCTATTTTTAATTTCATAACATAGTTTGATGTTTCAGACTACAGACCCCTTACACTTTTTACCTACATCTGCTGCCACTCTCTGACACTATATACAGAAAAACAAACCCCCAAAAATAAGTACTAATAATAGCTATTGGTTGTACAAGATTTTATACCCATGTATCTCCAGAGGATCTACAACAGAAGATGCTAATTGACTTCAGCAAGGTCACTTGCATGGTTGGAATCTTGTTTCAGATTCCCAGGCTGTGTCTATGTGTCTTTCTCTTTTCTAATTTTTTAAAAATATCTGATGAAATCTTAACAGTGTCTGCTTTTCCAGATTCTGGTGGCAGGTAATTCTCTCCACATCTGAGCATCTTTAAAGATGCAATGAAATATAGATCACCTGCATGTGATATTTCATCTAAAACAGGGGGCAAGCAAAATTCTTTGCTTCAATGGACATCATTAAATTGTTTTTTGTGTTTTCCCTTTTCTTTTTCTAGTTGCCCCCAAGCCATTTGGTATATTTAGACTCTGAAAGGGAGGAGAATGAGAACTAAGATGACAGGCTTGAACAGCTTCACCTTCCTTTTCCCCAGCATGATGCAATTTGCCACCTGTGTCTGTGCAGACCTGACCTTGCTTGTGGTTGAAAATCCGAACTCCTTGTTTGTTCAGCAGTAAGATTCACTAATTGTGAATTGATGGGTACAGAATAAACCCCTACCATGTTTCATTCTGGAAACTCATCTGTAAAGGATGCTTGAACCCTTAATTTCCGAAGAGGATATGTAAGTGGCATGGGAAGTTTGACTTGCTCCAGAGCTGAGGGCCTCTCAGGTTAAAGGGAACCAGCTAAATATGTTTCGCTAGTGATAATAGTAGTAGGCACAAATCCTCTCAGCATGCAGCCCAGAGGGACACTAGAAATACTCCCTCACTACTAAAATTACCTGTGGTGGGTTTTTTTTGTTTCCTCAATGTTTCCAGTGCAGCTGCTGCAGGCCCAGCTCCCACACAGGGGCAGCTCCAGGCAGGGCCCCACAATCTNAATATTTCCAGTGCAGCTCACACGGGGGCTCTGTGTGGTCACTGCAGCACCAGCCCCAGGCAGGGCCCCACAAAATGCTGGGGTGTTCTCTTTGTCCAAGATCACATTAAAGTTAGAAAGAAAGCAGGGCTGTAATCAGTGCAGCAAATGGTAGGGAGGGCCAGCAGTGGGGATTGGTGCTGAGGGAAGGGTTTAGTGGTGGGCCTGGCAGCGAGAAGTCAGTGGTTGGAGTTGGTGATCTCAGAGGTCTTTTCCAACATAAATTATTCCATTATTTATCTCTGCTCTGAATGGCATCAGGCTCCACTGGCTTTCCTTTCACAGGAAAAAGGGAGGGTTTGAGGTATTTTTGAGAGGGCATGGTTCCTGCCTTCTTAGCACCCCACTCAGCAGAGTTTGGGCTGGTGAGGGTTTTAAAACTCTTTTCAGATCCTTGGCAATGAGGAAAGGAGTCCTTGTTCTCTCCTGTTTGATCACACTCATTCAAGTACACCTACAGGACCTTAGCCAGCAAATTTATTTCTATTTTTATTTTTCTTTAACTGCTACCTCTCATCAGCTGGAGTGATAGATCATTATCAAGCTACATTATAGGAATGTTAGGATAAAGCATGCCATCCTGCTTGCATGCTATTTTATCTTAAAAGCTTGAACTGTTCAAGAGAGGGCAACCAGAAATGTCTGCTGAAACACATCGTGTGATAAACATCCTAATGAAATCAATGCAGTTGTTTCTCCCTCTGATAAGGACATTCCTACTCTATTGTAGGTCACAGAAAGTATTATGCTAAAAACCACAGAAGTTAGGACAAAGCAAGTTGCTTTTCAGCCAGCTGTCAGTTTTCAACGTAAAGAAAAATAATTAAAAATTTAAATCCCCTTTAATTTAAGGTTTAACATATTGGGCTGCTCATGTTCCCTTCAGCCTCACTATAAAACTTTGGAGGAAGGTTTTTTTGCTTCAATCAAACTGATTTTTCTGTCCCTGTCCCCAGTACAGTTACGCATGGAGATCTTGTACCAGTCAATCCCTGTTAGACACAACCCATTAACAAAAATTCTTGCAGCATTCCTTTCCAGAGCAAAGCACATAATGCTGATTCATGTCAGCATTTACCCCCACATTTTTATGTAGCAGTTTTCCTGCTCTTGCACTGTTTGCTGTGCAGCTGTTCTGTTTGGGTGAAGGATGGAGGGAGCATCCAGAGCAGGTGAGCAGTGAGGGCAGCACATTTGAGGTAGAGCTGTGCCTTGGCTGGCTGGGAACAGGGACAGAGAGATGGCAAATCATTGTTCATGCAGCAAAAATGAAAGTGGCCATGAGAAGTTATCCAGGAAATAATTTTCTCACTCTCTGCTGCAATAAAGATGAATTTAGTTATTTCCAGCTACCCAGCAATGATGAGGCTCAGCTCACCAGCTGGCCAAGCAAATTTGGTTTAGAGTCACTGTGAAGAGAGACACATGCAAAGGATGATCTGCTCCATCCTGAGGTACAGGTCAAAAGCAGATTTGTTCTCTGCAATTGCCTGCCTCTCTCCACTTAAAGCAGAAGCATGAGATTACTTAAGACTTGACCTCAGATTTTATCATGCTAAAAACTGCCTGACCTGTCTTGTCATTCCTGGCTCATGCCATCCCCTTCACAGACGTGTCCTGCTGGTTAACAAACCCACAGCCCTTCAGCCCCTTCCCAGGGAAGTCATGGACTTCCAGGGTGATCTTTAAGTGAAAGAGAGAATTATACAGAGCACCCAAAAGGGATCCAGAACCATCTAGTGCCTCTTTTTTGATGACTTTGGGCCTGTGCCCCTACCCTTAACAGGTTTAGGTTTCTAGTTTTTGATAAAAGAAGCAAGAACAGATGAAAAGTGTTTCAAGATACTTATAGACTGTAGTATTAATAGCAGATAATAAGAGAAATGTCCCTAGAAGTAAATCAAATTATGAAAGAATTCATAAGGGTGCAATAGCAAAGTGTGACTGCTGTCAGAGATCTCTTCTCTTTGGAGGAGCTTCTGGCAGTGCACAGGCTGTTTCTGAGGGGTGCTCCTCACTTTGTTCCTTCAGTGTCACCCTGTCAGGTTTTCTGGGAATCATAGAGTGGTCATAGGGTTGGAAAGGACCTTTGAAGGTCACCTAGTCCAACCAACAGATCTTCATCTACATCAGCTAGATCAGGTTGCTCAGCCATGCCCAACCCGGACATGAATGCTTCCAGGGATGGGGCATCCACCATCTCTTTGGACAAGCTGTCCCTGTGTCCCACCTCCCTCAATGGGCATCTCTGTCAAGGCAAGGGAAGGACAGAAGGGAAGGAAAAAAGGCTCTAACTTCACCTTNTTTCTGGGAATCATAGAGTGGTCAGGGTTGGAAAGGACCTTCGAAGGTCACCTAGTCCAATCTTCATCTACATCAGCTAGATCAGATTGCTCAGCCATGTCCAACCTGGACATGAATGTTTCCAGGGATGGGGCATCCACCATCTCTTTGGACAAGCTGTCCCTGTGTCCCACCTCCCTCAATGGGCATCTCTGTCAAGGCAAGGGAAGGACAGAAGGGAAGGAAAAAAGGCTCTAACTTCACCTTCTGCTTCCCTTGCACATCCCTCTGGGAAGAAAATATGCTCTCTCCCTCCTACACCAGCTTCACTCTACTTCTCTCCTAGACTATATTTCATCTTTACATCCTTTGCAACCCTCCTTCATTCTTTGTCCTATCTTCAAGTTCTTTGTTGCTCAACTGATCCCTTCACTCACAAGGTCAGGTTCTCATTCAGTCCATCTCAGATCCCATCCCAGTTCTCTTTGGAAGAGAAGAATAGATTAACTACCCAGCAGAGCTCTGTCCTCAGCTGTCCTGAGCAGCACCCATGCACCCAAGAACACAGCGGTGTCCTTGGAGCTGATGAGCAATACCCACGTGGGCTGTGATCACTCACCTCCCTAGGTGGGAAGGGTGCTGGAAGATGGGGGGGGTGGGTCACAGACAGCACAAGGAGAACTGCAAGCACTGGGGGGATAATTTCAGGGTACAGCTGATCTCTCTGCCTTTTTCTTCTCTGCCCTCCATGGGTAGCAGAACACAGGCACGGCAGTGAAACAGCTTTGGCACAGGCTGTTCAGGCAGGTGAGCTGGTGTCTGCACCCCAACCCCACGGGATGTGTGCAGGGGTGAAGGGCACAGCTTTCTTTGGCTGGCCANCAAACTGGGAAAACATTTAAGCTCTGCCAGTTGCTAAGCCATGAAAACTGCCCAGGTACAATTAAGAAAAGAAAAAGGTGTTGGTCTCTGTGGTCTTGCCCAAAGCTACTCTTCATCCCATATGATTTTGTTTGTGTCAAGGAGAAACCCAGGAATGAATCACTGACAGCAATGCCTCGAGGGAATTGCATAAAACCCCAATATTTGGATAGATACAGTTAAACATTCTCACTGACATATGCAGGAATGTGTTTGAAGAATGCAATTACCATCTCTCATATTTGGCAGTTGCTATGAATCTATATCAGGAGTACTTTTAATCAATGAATATTCTGTATTAATTCTGATTTCCTCCACAACTTAAGCATAATATTAAAAATGTTCAAAGGATAGGAAGAAAATTGCAGTGAGTGTTCAACAAATAAGAAGTGGGTTTTTTTTCAGTGCAGACCAGTGGTCCATCTAGCCAAATTTTCAGTCTCTGTCCATATCTAAACTATGATGCATGAAGACAGTGTCTTCCACAACACAGGTGGAAGATGCTTTTGGGAGTCTCAGAATATTGTTGATTTTCCAGCTCCTCAACAAAAAAAGAAATGAAATGAGCTACTTTGAAGGAGGAGGAAGAATGGAACTGTTCAATTTTTTTAATAAATAAATTTGGCTCCTAGATGCAGTGATTTGGATTATATTAGCAACAAAAAGTAAGTGAATTAATGAATTAAAGCTATCTTTGTATCCCAGTGAAATTCAACAGTTTTGTTATCTCAAGAGGGTCACAGATTTCTCCAAATGGAGTAAATAGGACAACATTCAACCAAAATTTTTCCTATCTCTTGAGAATATTTAAATTTAAGATTTCTTGAGGTCCTTGGAGATATAGGTTGTACAAGATCATAATTACTAAATTGAAAATGAGAGCAGAATACACCAAAAATATAGAAAGCCTCCTTTCTTGTCTTCTTTCCATATCAGCAAAAGCAAAAGACATAAAACTGCTTGAAAAACTTCATCTCATATTCCGTAAACCCAAGCTAAAGAGATTTGGGTGGATGAGAATGGGATCCAGTGACTGTCACTAAGAGAAGATTCTAAAGAGAAGACACAGGTCTTCACTGGCATATTTGGGGGCACTCTTGCTTTGTGAGCATCCCACTGTGTGCCTCTTCTAATTGCTTTCCCTACACTACTTGAAGTCCAATACACAGAAGAAATGGGAAGGAAAACTGCCAGAAAGTGAAAGGGATTGGATTTGCCTGGTTTTATTACTTCATTTAAAGGAAATGTTAAAAAACAAACAGCAGAGAATAAAAAGTGAGCAGTAAAGCTGATCCACAGGAATCATTTAAGCTCTTACAATCAGAAGTTTCAATAATGACACAGAAAAGGGTGCTTTTTTTTCTTTTAAAATTATGTTTTATGTTGGCAAACATCTCTTTAATTTTATCTGTCTCTGCTCATCCTGTTTTCTCCAGGGACCAGCAGCCAAAGTACTGAAACACTGCAAAAATGTTCTATCAAAGGCAGGAAGAAAAGAAGTAACTGAGAATCAGACAGAGCCAAGTGTGATGTGGCAAGATTTTGAGGCTAGAATGGTTTTGAGGTTAATTTACAGGTAACTGGATTAGCTAAGCCCAGCCTTTGAATACAAGATACTGCTGTGTTCTTATCCAAATCCTAGCAGGGACTACTACCCTCACAATGCTCAGTAAGATATAACAAGGCACTACACAACGCAGATACAGTTGAGGACACTTAACACTTGCAGTTGAAATTTCCTCTTTTCTAAGAGATAATTAATCAGTTTCCCTTCTTTTTTATTATTCTCAAATTTGGCACTGTGAAGCAATTTCTCTACCATGAAGCATCCCTCCCTTCTCTCCAGCACACACTGGTTTTTAATGAGTTTGGCCATTTTTTAGCTGGAGAGAGCCAAAAAAATGTCTAGTTTCAGACATTTTCCTTTTTTATTCTTTTTCCTTTCTTTTCATGGTGCTGGACGAGGATCTGGGAAGGGGAAGTGGGAATGAGGCATTAAAGTAGGACTGTGTTTATGCATTAAAATCTAAATAAAGCTGGGGTTCTGCTGACTCCCACCCAGGGTACTTTTGAATTCTGTACATTCACGTTTGAACATCAGCAGGTAGCTTTTATATTTGTAAATTCTGTCTCAAGATCACCTTGTAATGTGTTCCCTTCATGGTAAAATCTTGTGTTCATAGTAGAGATGAAGGTGTTGTCATGTGCAATCCTCTGACAGGTCTTTAATTCTTATCCCAGTTAAAAGAGAAAACAGCATTGTGTGGAATTGTTCAAAAACATGCAGGTGTGGTGTCTGGGGACATGGTTTAGTGGTGGACTTGGCAGTGTTGGGCTTGATGTTCTTTCCAACCTAAATGATTCTATGATTCTCCTCTTTGGGCTTCCCAATGCCTCTCATCACTGCAGAGCCCTTGCACTGGGAGCTCACTGACACAACAAGGGCTGGATTTCTGTATTTTCTCAGTCTCACTCCGTGGGAGAGGGTGTCTTGCACTGTCTCAGCTCAGGGCACATTGCAGTGATATACAAGTGTTACAAAGCAGCTTGAGACTACCAGGAAATTTTACATCATTCCAAACCCTCCGCCTAGAGATTGCAGGGAGTGCCACTGAACAAGGTCTGGAAAATTATCTCAGTGCAGCCTCTGTGCTGTGGAGGACTGGGAGGACACAAACAAAGCCCAGCAGATGCTGAGGTCTCGGTTCAGGCCATAATCACTGGTCACCAGTGGGGTTCTGGCAGGGCCCAGGACCCTGCTGTGCAAGGTGCTGTGCAAACACACAGCTGGAGAAGCTGCCCATGCTCCACAAACCTTCCCATTCTGGTGCATTCTTTAGTTGCTGTGTTCCTCAGCGGGAACTGGTGATGCTGCCAAAGGAAAGGTCTTTTTCCTCTCTGTCCTAAGCTTGCATCTCCTTCCTGCCAAGCCTGGGAGCAGCTGCTCGTGTGGTGTGTGGTGAAATGGATTGGAGAAATAATCCAGGTTTATGCAAACTGGAAAAGGAGGGGGGAAAGAAAAAAAAAAAAAAGAAAAAGAAAACCAAATATTTAATCCCCTCATCCCCTCCTTGCTGCCATCTGGCAGAAGGTTTCTTTAATTTTCTCTGCTCAGACGCCCCAGTCTAGTGGTGATGTCAGTTGTGCCACACCTGAATGGCTCCATCCTAAAGGTGGCTGTATTCCACAGCTGAGCATTTGTCCTTACTCTGGGTGCACAATCCCGATTATCTTCAAGGAGAGTTTCTGATTTGGATGTGCCTCTTCAGCCAGAACAAAGCTCAAAACATGAGAAGCCACAATTGAGGTTTTGAGGTCCTGAGTCAGGCTGCCTAACCAAGGCATCAGGTTGGAAATGTCACAACTACTATGAAAATGTCAGCACTACTTCACTGCCTGCTACAGGAAAAGAGGAAAATGGCACCTCTGGAGGGCAATTTTTATCTTAAATGGACTGAATCTCATTCTTTGGGATTTCAGTCCTCCTAAAGCCTACAACACCCCAAAGCCTCATTTATGTACCTTCATAAAATGCTTAAAGTTAGGTTATATGTGTTCCTAGATATAGACATTAATGTAGTGCTGCTGTTAAGAATGAGCTCAAGATACAAAGCAAAATGAATATTTAATTACTGTGTCTAAGCACTTCTGGAGAAATGCAGGCATTTTCTCTAAATAATATTAGTATTAACAACCATCTTTTCAACTTATTTCAGATGTTTCCTTGCAATGCACTACAGCTTTTCTCCCCAAATATACATTTTACAATTACTGTAATGCTGAAGTTGTTAAAAAACAAAAAAGGTTTTTCAAAATCACCGGCTGTGCAAAATGAATTTTCAATGTTCTATTAGTATAGTCTGTTTGGAAAGGTTTTGGTTCTGGCAGAACAAGAAGGATTGGACTTTTAATTCTAAAACAAAAATGTTGCAGATGGTGGGACCTTGTGGTATCTATCCACCTTTGGATTTCAAGCAAATATTTAGGGAAAATTCTGATTGAGTAAGCCAAAAAGTAATCAGATGGTAAAGCACTTCCAGATGATGAAATTTTAGCATTTGTCTTCTGAGCACTCTGCAAAATCTCTGTCTCCCTGCTGCAATAAACTGCCAATATCTGGCAATCTATTTTGGATAAGGATGGCATTTAATTCCAGTTCCTTCAGTGGGATCTAATTCCTTATTCAAACTAATGTATGTTAGTTCTTTTGCAACTGTAGAATAATAGTTTCCAAAAAGAGTTTTGCAAAGCCCTGTCAGAGATTGGGAAGGAGAAAAAGTTGCAATGGACTTGAGAAGGAGCCTAGTTTTCCCTGTGAAATTATTCTGGGAGTTTGTTTCTCATGTCAATGCAAACAGAGATCATTCCCTAGGATTTTCAGAAAAGCTTCACCTGACATGAGCCTTTTCTGTAAAGATCTCTAGATTTAGCATATCCTCATGCTTAGAGAAATTTCATGGAATATTTTTTTTTTTTTGAGGTGATTTGAAATAAAGGTATAGGGGCATTCATCTCAACCAATTTTAACCATCTGAAAGGTTAATGCATGATATGAATATTATTTCTGTGGTCCATGATGGTGAGTTTCTCCTGTCCTAATGTAGATGTTTACTAAAACTAATTACTCGTGGAGGTTCACCCTTCTATCCTCTGGTTGCCCATTGGACCCACTTTAGGTTAGATGCTGAATAGAAAAGGGCTCATATTAGAGGAAACAGATGAGTTGCTATCATGACTCTCTGCACGAACACCCACAAATTTCTCCACCACAGACCCTCATTGGAAGGGTCACAGCCTGACTCAGAAGGTCAGACCAGGTCCCACCTACTGCAGCAAAGGCCCTGACTGTGGACAAAAAAGAAGAAATGGTCTGACTCCACAATTCTTCTCACAAACCATCACCAGCCATTTCCTAGACAATCACTCTGCAATCATGCTCAAATTGGACAAGAAATAGTAGGGTATGATCCAGCTGAATATTTCATAACTATCCTTTCAAACTAAGTTTTAGGATTGTCTGCTACCATTATTTTTCCCTGGCACAACCAGAATACAATTAAGAAATGACAAAATTCAACAAGGACAAAATGGAGCCAATTTGTGACATTAGGGATGTGAGGATTTTCAAATTTGACATGCTGGGGAACAAACAAACAATGCACAACGTGCAAAAGGACTTTTAAAAATCATCCAAATCCAAATCAAATCACTTATCAAAAAATCCACAAAGCCAGAACAGAACTCCAGAAGAGGACTTGTTTCATTCTAGAAGGATAACAAAAGGAACAAAGAAAAGCAACATTCCATCAAGGCTTCCCTGACAATTTACCACACCCTCTGCAGCCTCCAAAGCACTGTTCAAGCTCTGCACAGGGAACTCTGTGTGTCCTGCTGAGCTTGATCTGCAGGAAGGTGAAGGAGGAGAGAGAACATTGAGTACTGAAATGTCCATCCTTGCAAAGCAGTGTCAGAGTTAGAGGTAAAAGTAAGTGTACTTTCTCTGGGGGCTGCAAATCTCCAACTCCAACTTTTTCTTTGACCTTGGTCATGTCCTTTAAGTGCTGCACCTTCACTTTGAGACTGGCAGAACTCAGCTAACAGGAATCAGTTCCAAGAGAGGACCCAACTTTGCCCTTTGGGCACCAGAATGAAAACAAAGCTCTTCAGAAAATGATATTATTTTCTGCTCAGCTTTCTAACTGCTCTGGATCTATCTGTGTAAATTCTGTGACTCAGCTGCTGCTGACATGTCCTTCTTGCTTAATACTATCTGTGAACTTCACTCCTGTGCAATTCAATTCTGTTTCCTGATAATTAATAGAGATGTTAGATGAGACCAGACCTAACACAAATTCTCCAGATACCCTGCAAGATACCTTCCATAAACTTGTTACATTATCATTTATCATGGTTCCTCGTTTACAATCTTTCAGCCAATTTCCAACCCACATGACTGATTTCCCATCCAAGCCAATCTGAATTAATGTCTCTGTTAGGGTTTCCTCATAATCCTGCACAGGCCAGGAAATAGATTAGAATGACCTTATGAACCTTTTATGTGTTTGACCTCTGAATGTTACATGGAAGAGACTCATAAAACTCCAACAGCTCTTTGAATTCCTCCAGCACCACCACAGCCCTTTCCCCACATCTTTATGATTGGAAAAATCAATGTGAAGGAGAAGTAACAGCAGAATATGAATTCTTGAGTGCAGAGCCCTGCACCAAAACCACCATTCCATACCCTAAACTGCTCCTTTTACCAAACAACATCTGGAATGTTGTCCTTTGTGTCCACTGTATCCTCAGTGAAGAGGCTGTGGGAAAAGCCAATTCAAATGGCTTAGGCATGAACCTGAGTTTTTTGAACTTCATCCTGAACTATTCCCTATCCTGGTTATATTTTTTTTTTAGCTGCTCTAAAGGAAATGAAAACACACCCCATTCTGCCTTATTTTTCTTTGTTATTTTTACTACTTTAAAATGTAATTAGGTTTTCCACAATGAAGGTATTCCACAATAAATAGTTCCTAAAGGAGCTTTGTTCAGATCTGTTAAGTAGTGACAAATGATCTGATTTAACTTGCCTTTTGAGGTGAATGTTGAGATAAAAAGACCATGGATCATATGCAATTACAACATTTGGTATTTCTATAAGACAAATTTCCTTTCAAGGATGTTCTCTTTCTCCCACTCCCAAAATCTGATACTTGAGGCAAGAAGATGGTAGAAGTTGTAAGGATACAAGCTTTATTCTTTTAGGAGTTAAAAAAACCAAAAAAACCCAACAAAACAACAACCCCACCCTTTTCTTTAAAATTGAATTCCCAAAACCAAAAATGAAATGCTTTATGATAGCAGGGGACCTCTTAAGCTTGTCAAGCTTGTGAAATTTATTTTGGGGTATATACCTAAAGCCTAATGCTTGTGCTAAGCTTGAAGCCTGGGGAGAGAAAAGAGTGGAGAGACATTTATAAATCTTCAGAAATGTTCACATTTCTCTGCTGGTGTCCCAAATTTCTGTGCCATTTACAATGAAAAATCTGTTGGGCACCGACTGGGTGACCAGTGTTTTCTACATGCAGTTGGGAAATCAGTCATGGACAGGAAAATTAAGGTTAGTTAACAGAGAAACACCACTATTAGAATATTTATTACCATGTATTCCAGCCACTTCTGAAGAGAAGTGAGTTTGTTATCTGGATGCAAAAGTTACATGGTGAAATCTCTTTTGGGGGGTGTTTTGTGCTTATCTGTGAAGAAAACTTCAGTCAAAGAATCAAGAACATGGACAAAATGAACTGTGAATTTTAGAGGGAAAATGCACGTGAATATTTCCATGTTGCATTAACTAGGCACTGAATTTGATAAGGTATTTGTTTAATGTATTAAAATCTGCTCTAAGAAATCATCCTGGAAAATGATTAGGAAAAAGATTATTTATTTTTAAGTCACAGATTCTGTCAAAGAGATGAAATTGCATAATGAAATACTGCTAACAACATCTTTCTTCTTAATGAACAGCACAATTTTTTACAAACTAAACTGGCTTGGAAAACTGGAAGCCAGGATCATTTGTCCCATCGATGCAGTGCCTTGGTCTTCAGTGTAAAACTGCATTAATGAGAGCCAGAGCACCCTCCTGGTGGGTAAATTCATGTGCAGGGGCACTGGGCTGTGTCCTCAGTCAGCTGGGTAAGTTTATTTTGCTCCGTTTTTCCTTCCCTAAAGTTTGAACATGGGAAAAAATTTCCTGTTAAAGTGACTTTTTTTTTTCCCCTCCTTTAGTTTCTAATCTAAAGTATATAGTGAGAGAAAAATATTTTTGGAATCATCTTGAAAGACTACCTAGAATGAAGCATTTTAATACAAAAAACCAGGAACGTTTTGTTAAAGGCATGTCAAAAATGAAACTATGGGAACCTGCCCTTATCCTTCCATCCTCCAAAATGAAATTAGGGGCAGGGTAGACATTGTTTCAAAAGAAATTTTGTTTTCAAGAGTACTTCAGATAGAAAAAGATGCAGTTAAAGATTTTTGGGCCAGCTAGGTCATGCATGTTTTGGTTCAGGTAATTCAGCATTTGGAACAGAAGCAGCAAAACCCTCCATGGCCACTGCTGAATCTCAGAACCCTTTAGGAAGCTGTTCACACGTGTGTGCAAAAATGCACCATGCATGTGATAAGAATAACACCTGCCCATCAGGCTGAAAACAATCCTGAAGTGGTGTGGAAACAATCACACAAAGTGTAAGAGAAGCAAAACCCTGTCTTACCTGAGGGCAGCTTTTCTTGGCACGAGCGGTAGGTGCCCCAGAACTGACCCTGGAGGTGGTGTTTGTCCTCACATATTGGGCTTCCCTGTGCAAGTATTTAATGGGGCCTCCCAGGTCTCCCACCATCAGCACAAGGAAATAACTGTGGCAAACTGGAGATGGATCTTTAGTCCCCCTTGCACACCCTTGCTTACACTGCATTGCACTGGGAGTCTCAGTTGTGTGTGTTGCCTTCGAAGGTGTGGGGCAGGAAGACAGGACTGCCCTTTACCCTCTCAGATGCCCTCAGCACAGACAAGCAGGCCTTAGAGCTTGTGTAATTTTTAAAGAAGAATTGTTCTGCAAGACACCAAAATTTGCCATCACACATACTCAGGAAATGTTACACACATATGCCAACTAATTTTTTATCTAATAGACCATTATCAGACCAAAACATACTGCAAATTAGCCAGCTAGTGACATGCCAATCTCACAACCCATGATCACCCAGCAGTTCCCTGGCTGTGATGCCAGTTTGCTGGCAAGAGTGGACTGGAGGAGGGTGTGTATGGTGGCAAAACATAAAACTGGGGAGAAAAGCTGATCTGGCCAACTCACAGCTGTGAAGGCTGTCTGGTGTCTTGCAGAGCTGCTGCTGGGCATGCAGAAATGCTGCTGTGTAGGAATTGCCAACCAGTGTGTGAGTGGTGCTAAGGAGAAGGAAAAAAACTTCAGCAAAATTTCATACCAGAGCTGCCACCAAAAAAATAATTGCCAGTTTGCCCTTGAGTTGATTCCACAGGAAATCTTTTCAGATGGAAATCTCCTCGCTGTCACCAGCTCACCCTTGCTACTGTCATCAAAGATCTCCAGCACTTCACCTTAAGCTCCTGCTCTTAAATGGACTGACCAGTGAAAAAGGGAGGCAAATTCACAGCCAGGGAGTCCAGGGCTAGGGCAGTGACATGTGCCACTGCATGTGATCATCTCTGCAATGCTCAGGAGCTCGGCCAATGCTCTCTCCCTTTGTAGGATGCTTCGCAGCCTCACTTCCAAGAACTTCCTTTACTGCTATTCCCCACATGAGCACCTTGCCCCTTGGTAGGTAGGAAAGCAGAGAACAGGACAAATGCAGTGAGAAAAAGAGATGTGAAAGACTTCTTAACTTGCTCCTTCGGCCTCTCATTGTCTTCTCCTTTCCATCACACACAGTATCTGCTTTCTTACATTGTTGAAGGCTTTAATTTGTTTTTAAAGCTGTTTTACAGCTCAAGTGCCAGCCATGTCTCATTGTTTGCAGTATGAAGGGGCAGTGGATGTGGGGCCTGCATAAATTAAAAGCTTTCAATACAAATGCAAGATCATGAATTTCCCAACTCAATTCACTTCTCTGGAAAACCAGTCAATGGGTTTTTTGATTCTGACTTCTGTAATAGCCACTGCATAGAGTGTGTGTTTATCTCAGTGTCTGAAGAGGTTTAATATGGGTTTTGCTCTTAGATTACTGTTTTCCAAACACCTACCCCAGCCTTACCTACATCATTTGCCACACGTAAATGCATACCCACACATGCATAAAGGATGCAAAATAATTTAAGAACTTCTTTCTGGCCATATTTATCAATCTAATTTTGTCCTTACAAGGTTCCTCTCACTTCTACCATAGAATATATATAAGGACGNTTTTTTAAGAATACATTGTTTTTTTAAGAAGACATGACAATGTCTTCTTTATTAATGTTGATCAATTTTATTCTCCTGCCTTGCTAGGTGGTACCTGAATTTGTTTTAATTCTTGTTACAGATACCAAGAAAACCCATCTGTTGTAAATCTGAAGACAGAAGTTCAGAGCCCTGCAAGAGCTCACACAGCCAATAGAGTAAGGTGCTACAAAGACCTTTTGGGATGACTGTTATGAGAAGATATTATGTCAGTGTAGAAACATTGGCAAGCATTAACCAAATATTTAGTAGAGGAACCAAATGGTTTTTTAAGTCCACAGAGGACTACCCTTTTTAGGAAAATGGCAAAGTTCTGCTGGGTTTTCTCCCTTTGGCAAGCAGATGACATCCATCCCAGATCCACAGGGATGAGCCATTATTACCAGCAGAAGGGGTTTGTAATTGCATCTTGCTCTTCTCTCCTAATAAACAACCTTCCAATTGCTTCTTTATTATTATTCACATCAAGGCCTGGCACTGCACAAAAGGCCATGTCCCCCTGCAAGTGCTGACAAAACTAAAAAGTGGAATGGCTGGGAGGGAAAGGCACAAAGCAGACAACCAAGGTCATCCAAAAGGTCAGTGGAGAATATTTTCTTTGCAGTCTTCTATATGGCCAGAGCTCTCAGCTGCTGGATGGGAAGGAATGAGCCCCACATCCAAGGAATTTGCTCCCTATACCCCTGGTCAGCTGAAGGTGGAATGTCCCTCAGAGATTGACAAAGGAGTGTTAAATTCTGAACTGAAGAATGGCAATTCAAAAAGAACACCCAAACACTCGTTCTTGCTTTGCAAGGTCTCTGCTGCCTTTCTGCTGTTTGTTTACATAGGACTTATCCTCATAAATGTTAACTCAGTTTCATGTTCCTGGGGCAGTCAGGGCTCGTAGTCTGGCCTTGCTTTTACAGAAGAGAGTTACCTTAGTGCTTGGTCTACCAGAGACCTTTCCTAATGAACTAAGCAAAGGAAGGAAACTAAGCAAATGCAAGGAAACACTTAATTTCTTGCCCAAACTGAACAGACAGGCTGCCTGATCACATCCCCAAAAGCTGATATCTGCAGAGACATGTCCCAGCAAAGGCACAGCTCCACCAGCCCATCCAGGTGGGGAAGGTCGGGAGCCCTCCCCAGTGCTGCTGGAGAGTATGGAAACACAGCTGGAAGAGCAAAAGTGTCTTTTTCCCCCCAAATTAGTTTCCCAATCTGTGAACCAGAAGATGCTCCTAGGCTTCAAACATTTTCCACTTGCTTTCATGCTTCTGAGCAGCTATTCTGAGCTCAGCCTGCCCCATCCTGTCTTCATCTGCGAGGCTGAGATGAAAACTATCTGCAGCTTCCAGCCTCCCTTTTCTGATCTTCCCCCTGCACATGTTTTATTATTTTGCTTTGACTTGGTAGCTTTTTCCAGCCACAGAGCTCTTCACAAAATCCTGAGCCACGTGCTTGGATTGGGACAGGTGGTATCACAAATGGGTGCAGAGCCACAGTGCCTCAAAGGAAGCATCTGCTCGTTAGAGCTGGGGCAATCTTACACTCCAACTGATTTTACTGAAGGGATAATCAGTTTGTGGGTATTACTGGTGCATAGATGCCTACTCTGATGTAGGTAGGCTCTGGTTTCATATCTTCTCTGTCCCATAGAGGTGTCCCCCTCGGGAACATCTAAGGAGGGGTTAATCTTAGAGCAGTCAGAAAGACTCCACAAATGCAAATGGAGCAAGACTCATTTAAAAGTACAGCTGTAAATGTGAGAAAAATTGAGAATCTGGCCAGTAGCAAAACTGCAATTAGAGTTTTCAAGATGTTAAGTGAATGCAAGTAACGCTTCAGCTTAACCAAGAACAGATTCAATATCCAGCTGATGTGTTTATCACAAAAGTGGTAATAGAGATTTCGGATTTATTGGCTGCTATTTCCCCTAGTGTTCATAAATGACTGATACTTAATTAATTGAAGGCAGTATTACAGGAACCAATTTGCTGACAAAGGTTTCTTTAAACCAGCAGTTGTCATATTTATTTTGATCTCAGACAGGCAAGTTCTCAGTTATTATCTTTTCTCAGACAAACTAGCGAATAAACATGAAAAGAAACAAAGAAACAGTAAAGATGAAATACCTGAAAAAATGTTTTAATACTTTTTTTTCTCCTTCCATATAAAAACTGTGTTCAGAAATAACTTTCACTATTTTTGTTTGGGTGGGGTTTTTGGGGGTTTTTTGTTTGTTTGTTTTTTGGTTTTTGTTTTTTGTTTTCTGGAATAGGACAGCAAATTTTCTGTGGTTATAGGCAAATCAGGGTCAAAAAGCAATCTTTTACCTCCTATTTCATGGTACAAAATAAGTAATCCTCACGTAGTCAATAATTCTGTTTATGCCAACAGATAAACTGTGCCTCAGATCACATCCTGGCCCTGGAGGCAGGGGCACATTTGTGCTCACTTCTAAGAACAACACATACCATTATTGGCAGGATGGAGTGGATTTACCAACCCACAGTGGACTCTTTCCCATGCTGTGTCCCATGTCATGCTCAGTCACTGTTCTGGAAGTCTTAACTGGAAAAAACAATGCTGTTATTTGCCAGAACTTGAGATCTAACAGTTTGGTGGCTGACAGGGAGTGCTCAGTGTAGATTTGCCCAGTCTGTGCAAGTTAGGGCACAGTCCAGATCCCAAGCACAGGAGCATTTTTATGCCCTGAACTGAGGAAAGCATGAACAATGCTTCTCCAGGATGTATCTCAAAAGTCTTCATTAAGACTTCATACATCCAGCTTTGTTTTCCTGCTCTGCCACGGTCTGTCTGCATGACCTTGGGCAAGTCACTCTCTGGCTGGGCTGCAGACTGCAGTGAACAGGCTCCTGTGTCCCCAGAGCAATGGGAGCTGGCATTTTCCTTCAGCCTGGCTCACCTGCACTTGCCTACAATGACCCCTGAGTAGCCAGAGTGGATTTTAAACCCATCTCAGGCATTTGAAACCCCCCTGCAGTCTTTGCTCTGAATGTGAGTGCTGTGTCTCTGCTCCCAGTTCCTGACTTATGGAGGGATAGTGAAAGTAGAATTATTTAGGGCTATAAGTTTTTCCAACACTACAGCAAGTAATGGTTAAACAATTACCCTTCACATCCAGATCTCCTCAGGAAAAACCAAGCAGTTTCATCAGATTTTGCAGCACAATAACAGCTGCTTCAAAACTGGAGCAGTTTGCTGAAACCTGCTTGAGTGGTTCCCACAAAGTTCCTGTGGGAAACCTGCCAAGAACTCACCCCCTGTCAGCCTTCAACCAGCCTCACCTGAGAGGTTTGAACTGATTTGGCCTCCATCAGGACATGAGAAGAGAGACAAAGTGGAAGCTTCTCACAAGGCTTGAAGGAAATAAAAAACTACAGGATTTTTTTTGCAGCTCCCAGATGGAGCAGGAGCGGAACAGCTCAACGCTGTCATTGTGGCTCCCAGACAGTTTGACACTTAACCCATGTCAGCTATAAACCAAATGCACATGGGGCACCTTCGTGGTTTGTAAATACCCCTAAAAATTATGTTCAATTTGAGGCCATTATTAAAAGAACAAAACAGAGCAAAACTACCAGTATTAACCAAGCAACATGATCTTTGGGAAAGTGAGGCAACCTACAAGATCCTGGAGGTCCTAATGGTGCAGGAGAGTTTAGCTGAGAACCCCAAGGGTATGGATCAGTGAATGTGATGAGCACTGGCCCACACTGAATAAGAGCAGGCAGATTTGGCCCTCTTGTTTGCAGTCCCATGAGGTTTAGCCACAACTTTTCCATAATGTCACAACTCAAGTATGAAGAAACACAAACCTCACAGATAAAGCCACAGTTATTTCCCTTTGCTGAACATCCAAAAACTCATCTACACAAGTGGGTGCAGCATCTGAGATGTTTCTGGCTAAACACAATGAGACACCTGAAACAAGAAATACGGGCTCAGAGGTGCAAAGAGAGGGAGGTCAGTAAACAGCCTGAGAGCTGGGATTAAACCAAGATTTTGCCCATGGTTTGGAGGAGATCACAAGATGTTGCTCACAACTTCTTAATCCTTGGTAAATGGGGACAACAGAGACAACAGAGATGAACTAGTGAATTAATTTATACAAAACAGTAATTTAGTCACAGCAGCTGGAGCCAAAGAGAGCAGAGGAGGTGAGTCTCTGCAGACACACCATTGCTGAAGACCAGCCCAGGTTCAGGGCTGACCACTGCTCCAAAATAGAGTCCTTACCATACAAGAAGAAGGAAAACTGTGGCAAAGTGTGTTTCTCAGTAAAAGCAGTAACTCTCCCTACCCACAGAAATGGGTTGTAATTGCTGGCTTTTCTCTGAAGTGCAGTCACAGGCTTTGGAGGCTTTACCTTCTTTCACTGGGAAGAGGGCAGAAAGCTCCCTGCTTTGTTCAGATTTAAACTGAGTTACTTAAAGGCATTTATTCCCTCACCCAGATGAAACACAACTCCTTGGGGGGATTGAAGGTGCTGGGATAGTGTTTGGCAGTGCTCAGAGCTGGATTTCTATGTTTTGGGAAAAACCTTTCTCTCTGTGTGAATTATCTGGCAATCCAATAAATAGCTAATCCAGACCCCATTATCTTTTCCTTTGCTTTTATCTTTAAAAAAAGGAGGAGCTGTAACTAATTTTCTAATGGAAAAAACCACATTGCAAGTGACTGCATCCTAGTTTTGATAAGTTTGTCACTTAGAGTTTGTCTAAAGAAGAAAATTAACCTGGATTGAGAGTAGGGTTACTATTTCTGTATAAAGCTGGTTTATAACATTGTCAGTCTAGATTATCAGTGTTCTCCACTGAACTACCTTAATTTTAATTCTAAAAATAAGAAAAATGTAAAGGATGCACTTTATTTCTGCAATAGTGGGATTGTCTTTGCAGCACAAAGATAAAAATAAAATTTGTTTGGGGATATTTAATCCAGAATAACTTGTTTTTCTGAGCACTTTGCACTTGGGACTTTCCAGCAGTAGCAAGGACACCTTTTCATTTCCACACACTCAACTCAGGCAGCCACAACTCTGTACAAAGCAATTACTGTAACATCTACAGCCACGGGACCAAATCCAAGCTGTTCCGCCTGGCACTTTTACTGAAGAAAAAAAGACAATCAAATAAAATCAATCTCTATCTCTGCTTCAGATTTTGGAACAGGGACTGACTTTATGGGATCTTTTTCTGGTAAAAGTACAGTAAGAAACAAATTGTAACTTCAGGATCTTAGTGCTGGTACTTGCAAGAGCATTCCTTACCCCCAAGGAGCTCTCTATAAAAGGGGGAGAGGTAAGCCCAGAGATCTCTGGTTTAGGAGAAGGAGCATATCCTCTCCCCTATGACCTGAGCCATGAGTTTATAGACTCCTAGGGAGCTTGTTACACTCTGTTAAATAAATCCTGCCTCTGCTGCAATGCCCAGGGGAGCATGCAGATGTACTGTAATCCACAACAACTTCTTTCATGAGCTACCTGCAAACTTTGTGCTTTATTTACTCACAGCAGGTTAGTCCTGGTGAGCGGAATTGCTCCAGATGGGAGGGAAAGCAGATGGGTGCTTGTGTGCCAGGGAAATAGTCCTGAGGTAATTTGTGCCAAATTGTTTATTCTTTTAATTGGGAGGACTGAAACTTCTTTAACCTTTTACCTTGTTTCAACTTTGCTGGAAGCCTCTAGCTGGTGGGATCCATCCCAAAACTCCAGCCCATCCATCAGCAACAGATTGAATAATTTTTACACTGAGAGAAAAAAAAAAAAACAAAAACCCAACCCACTTCCCTTCACCTTCTTTGCATGCAGCCAAAGAAGGCAGGACACCTGAAATTGCTTCTGGCCCAAACCTCCTGCTGCTCCTACAGCACTGGCAGGGGCAGGGCGACACAGGACCCCACTGTGCCTTTGAGGAAAGCTTTTTCTGGCCACATTAAAGACAAATTATCCCACCACAGCAGTGAGGCTGGAAAAGGTGCAAACCAGCTTTCAACCCCCCACCGACCTCCTGTCCCTTTCCCCCCAAGTATTGAACCTTCAAGGCATTGCAAGGTCTCCCGGCGCTCAGGCTCTTCACCGCTCCCTTCTTCTCCTGCTCCGGCAGCTTCCAGCTCCCCACCCTCCCTCCTCGCCCGGAACAAAAGCAAGGCACCGGATTCAGCTGCTTCACGAGGAAAGCCCAGATCACACACATTTCGATAGAGAGAGATAGATATGATTATATTTCTCTTTGCTGTTTAGGACAAGAAATGAAGTGCTGCCTCTTTAATTGGCAAAAGCATGCAGTAAGAGCATACCTTTAATTTAGTGTTGGGATAGCTCACTTGCACCCTGGCTGTTGTCTTATTGGAGAGGGCAGCCTGCCTCAGATCCTCTAGCACTGAAATAATATCATCCAGCACGCATTTCTTATCCTGATTTCTCAACACACACAGATGGGAAAAAGTATAATTATAGCCTTTGTAGTTCACCTTCATTTCCAGCACGGCTCGGTGGATCTGCAGGATCACATCAGCCTGATGCAAAATATTGCCTCCGGGTTTGGAGAGGAGAATCACCCTGCCATACCTCCCCGGGGTGTGCAAGTCCGAATACAGCTGGCTTTTGGATTGATCGAGGGAGAAAAGGCTGCTGGCTAAGCTCCTCTCGATCTTGGCCAGGCTGTGGCTGGGGGCTACCAGGCTCTCCAGGTCAGTGTCAGGCTGGAAGCGGTTGAGCAGGCTGAAGCCGAAGATGATGGTCANCCTTTCTCCTGCGAGGCTCGGGCGTTGCACCGGGAGCGCCGGCGGCTCCGCAGTGCCCGCTCCGCTCCGCGCCCCGCGCAGCCCCGCGCTGCTCCGGGAGCTGCGGGCAGCGCTGCCGCTTCCCCCTCCGCCCCTTCACACACGCGGAATTCGCCGGGGCCGGAGGATGATGCTGCATTTTAACGTCCCCCGACCCCTCCGTGCCCCTCCCTCGCTCCCCCTCCCCATCCCCGCCGGCTGCCGGAGGAGGAAGAGCTCGGCCCGGAGACTTGGCGATTCGCTTTCCCACAGCAGCAGCAGCAGCCGCCGCGCTCCTCTCTCGTCCCGCGGTCCCACGGCTGCTGCATACCCACCCCNGGAACAAAAGCAAGGCACCGGATTCAGCTGCTTCACGAGGAAAGCCCAGATCACACACATTTCGATAGAGAGAGATAGATATGATTATATTTCTCTTTGCTGTTTAGGACAAGAAATGAAGTGCTGCCTCTTTAATTGGCAAAAGCATGCAGTAAGAGCATACCTTTAATTTAGTGTTGGGATAGCTCACTTGCACCCTGGCTGTTGTCTTATTGGAGAGGGCAGCCTGCCTCAGATCCTCTAGCACTGAAATAATATCATCCAGCACGCATTTCTTATCCTGATTTCTCAACACACACAGATGGGAAAAAGTATAATTATAGCCTTTGTAGTTCACCTTCATTTCCAGCACGGCTCGGTGGATCTGCAGGATCACATCAGCCTGATGCAAAATATTGCCTCCGGGTTTGGAGAGGAGAATCACCCTGCCATACCTCCCCGGGGTGTGCAAGTCCGAATACAGCTGGCTTTTGGATTGATCGAGGGAGAAAAGGCTGCTGGCTAAGCTCCTCTCGATCTTGGCCAGGCTGTGGCTGGGGGCTACCAGGCTCTCCAGGTCAGTGTCAGGCTGGAAGCGGTTGAGCAGGCTGAAGCCGAAGATGATGGTCAGGACTGCGGGCACAGTGAGGAAAAACACCGGATGCCTGCTCACGAATAAGCCCAGCTTGTAGAAAAACGACTGGAGCCCTCTGTGTATCACCTGCCGCAGCATCCTCCACCAGATCCAGCCTGCAGATGCTCCTGGCCGTCTTAGAAAGCACATGTGACATGTGTAGCTCCTTACCCCTTCCTGCCAGTTTCCCTTTCTCTCTCCCTCTCTCTCTACTACTCCTTTAAAAGACTGCAGCAAGTTGCAGCAAGACAGCCAAATATTGATCAATGGGGTGTGTGTGTGCGTGCGGGTGTGTGTGTGTGCCGGAGATGGAAGGGACCGGGCAGGGGAGGGGGGGTGGGGGTTCTTGCCTTTTTTTCCCTCTTTCTCTCCTTTTTTTTTNCGATTCGCTTTCCCACAGCAGCAGCAGCAGCCGCCGCGCTCCTCTCTCGTCCCGCGGTCCCACGGCTGCTGCATCCCCACGCCGCACTCCTCTCTCCATCCCCCGGTCCCGCGGCTGCTGCGTCTCCTGGCCGCGCTCCTCTCTCATCCCGCTGTCCCACCGCATTCCCCCGCGGCGCTCCGCTCTCATCCCGCTGTCCCACCGCATCTTCCCCGCACTCGGCTCTGCCCCATCCTCGCTGTGGCTCTGGGGGGCGGGGGGACACGCAACACACGGTACACGCTGCTCCAGGCAAAGCTCCCAGCCCAAATTTCCCCTTTCCCCCATTTGCTGCCCGGGGTCTCCCAGAAGGAGCTGCCCCGTGCTCCTGGGAGGAGGAGGGTGACCCCGGGAAATGCTGGACACAAGGGGAGGAAGGGGAGAGGAGCTGCTCCTTTCTGCTGCCCCACAGCCTGGCACGTCTCCCTCGGCCAGCTGCTCTCTCAGCAGTGACCCAAGAGAGGTAGGACATGGCTCCTGACACTCTCCAGCTGAAAAAAGAGGTTTTCCAAGCAAAGACACCAGCAGACCATTACATAAGAGGAGGAAAATTCTGCAGCTCCTTCGGACCAGAGCAGAGCAGCACAGAAATGCATTTGCAGCAGGCGAGCTGCCCACCAACTCTCCAGACAGCAAGCTCTGCTCCTCTGGGAGCCTAAGCCAGGACAGCAGGTCCAGCCCCAGCAGAGCTGACAGCCCTTGCAGGAAAGGCAGGAGGAAAGGCAGGCTGGCTTTGCCAGAACTTTGAACTTAACTTGTAATTCTAAATCACAGAAGCGTAATTAGAAAGCAAAACCTAAAAAAAAATGCAGCTCTCTGCTTGGTGTCACCCCTTTCACCAAATTTCTGCTATGTTTTAGTGAGTTTTGTCAAGCAGAAATAATTTATTTTGAGATGGGACCAAGGACACGGCAAAGTCTGAGAGAACAAGGTTCTTCCATAATAAACCCCTACAGAAAGAAGAGGGTGAGGGGAAACTGGGGAGCTCAAAAATGTCAGTTAGCAGCCTCTGTCTGGTTCAGCACTAAACAAACAGCAGGCTGTGCTCAGCTTGAAGCATTTATCAGTGTTTTGGGGAAGAAACAGCATGTTCAGCAATCCCTTTCATGCTGACACCCCTTCTACACATGCTTCTACTGCTACTAGCAGTTGGACTTGATGGCCTTTGAGGCCTATTCCAACTTAATCATCCTAAGACTCTGTGTGGATGAGCAGGAGAGGTGGAGAAGGAGCCAAACTGAGATGGCTTTGGAGGGCCTGTGTCAGGTTGCAGAGGCACTGATTCAGATTGGGAGCCTGAAGCCTTTCAGAGGCATGGAAACAACTGCATTGGTAAATTGGCTTAATGCTTAGGTATTTGACTGGGTGCTGCAAGCACATCATGGCTTTTAAATTCAGGCTGGTTTTCTTTAGTGGCCTAGATACAGTTGATCTGCAAATGTGGACTTGAGTCCTTACAGGCAACAAGGAGAGTTCTAAGGTGGGAAGTTCTGCAGAAAAGACCCTGACAGCCATCTATCTGCACTTCTTCAGGTACTGCCCTCCTCAATAACCCCAGGAAATGCTAAGCTCCACTGGTACATATTAGAGCTCTTTGTCTATTTTATGATGTACTTATGCCAATGGTTGAGTGCTCCCAGAGAATGAAGTCTAAATGCAAAGGCTTTATTGAGCCCTTGTACTTACACACAGAAGTGAGACCTTGAGTGGGAAGCCAGAGCTTGATTCCTAATTTCTATGGGTGCAGGATTGTAGCAGCCCTTGGCAAGGTATTGTGACCATGTCTAAGCTGTGGGTGGCAGAGATACCACTGGTGCTGTGGGCCTGGAGCCTTTGGATCCATGGTATTTATTGCTCCTGTGATTCAGATGGTGTTGGGAGCTGGTCTGGCAGGGAGAAACCTGGAATCACTTCTCTTGGTTGCTGTGGCCTTGCCCAGTGGGTCCTTCACAGAGCTGAGGAGCTCAGGAGCTTGGCCAGATCATAAAATTACAGAATGGTTTGGGTTCTAAAGGACCTTAAAGAACATCCAGTTCCAACTCCTTGCCAAGCCTTCCTCTAGACCAGGTTGCTCAATGTCCCATCCAACCTGGCCTTGAACACTTCCAGGGGATGGGGCATCTGCAACATCTCTGATCCAGTGACTCACCCCCCCTCACAGTAAAGAATTCCTTCCTAATATCTGATCTAAATCTGCACCTTTTTAAGCTAAAAACCACTCCCCATTGACCTGTTAGGCTGCAGACAATAATTGAGATGATTCATTGCAGCCGGTGACCACAGGAGCAGTTCAGGAACACAGCACAGATTGACTGGACCACCCTGGCACAGGCACATCCCTCTAGTGCCTGAATAAGGTATGGCAAAGGATGATTTTTTTTCTGCAGCTTCTCGAGGCCTTGGACCAGACCAGGACAGCACCAGGACCACTGCCAGGATGCTGCAGGGGAGCATTCCAACGTGGCATGGCTGAAACACGGACCAGACAAAGAGGGGCAAGGAAAGCTGTGCAGTAAAAGGTGTGACTGAGGAGGTGCTGTTTCCTTCCTGAGCAGGAAGAGAAAGAACAGTGCCAAAGGGCACTGCCAGCTGGTCTTGCCTGTCCCTGGGAGTACACAGGAGCAACGTGTAATCCAGCATTAGTGCCAGCAAAACTGGCCTAATTTTTAGATACTTGAATGGGTGCTACAAGCACATTGTACCTTTCAAATTCAGGCTGGTTTTGTGTAGTGGCCCAGATACTGCTGATCTGAAGGTGCCTGCAAGTGATACCCCACAGGTAACGTGGATGATGAAGTGAGCAGTGCATTATAGTGGTCATCCCAAATGGCAAAATCCATGGAGGATCTAAGAAGTCAGCTTGAAGAGCGTCTCAGAGACAAGCAGGGCATCAGCACCTTTTCTGAGAACAGTGCTGGGATATGCTGATATTTATAGCCTCCCTGGTGTCATCCAATGAATCCTCTTTAAAGTGGAATAACAGACATGCCAGGGATGTTAGCTGGGGGAACTGAGTGATGGTTCACAGAGTCTAGAGCTCAGAGAAACAGCAAACCACAGAGATAAACTGAAAACACTCCAAAATATTTGGGATGATTAAGCTTGGAAAAAGTGCAGATCTGTCTGAGGAAAATAATTGAAGTTACCCATTCCCAGAAAGGAGAAAACTTTGGAAACAAATAATTCAGCACAAAGAAAATAATGTGATTACAGCACAGGGCAAAGTAGACACGGTTTTGGAAAGGGAAAAGAGCAGAAGTCAAAGCAAACCAAATTTACTTGCAGAGTAACCTAAAGCAAGGAGGGCTGGAACAGACCCTCTGATTCTCTGATGAGCCTGCACTGATGGATTGTGTTCAGCTCAAAGAGCTACTGAGGCACAATTGTTTAAGTAAGAGTTATCAACAGGCTTGAGGAGTTGGCATAGGTACACTGATTAGGTACTGAAAAAAGGTGTATTGTGTGCCCAGGAGCCAGACTGCCATATGGAGAGTCAAAAACAAGTAAAGGCACAAATTGTCCTATAGACATAGTGATTTTAGGTTGTTATGGTTTAATAGCTGGGTGGATATAGTAAAAATTAATGGTATAAAAAGACACTGAATAATGAAAAAATAATGCAGAGGGATAATTCAGAATAGCAACAGAGGCTGTGTACATTAGAGCAAGTGAAACAAACTTCAGACCAACTAGCAGTTCATGTTCATGCACTTGTATGATTTTCTACCTCAAACTGGGAAAGAAAAACTCTAATGTTCTATAGAGTTTAGCTTTAGATATGGGGATGATCAGAAAAAATCCCTCAGGAATCCTCATTTCAGTTCTGAGCTTCATTGAGCAGCAGGGCCAGCACTGCACGGGGAGAGCAGGGATGGGAAGGTTTATCCTACTGGGGTGAGAGCAGTGGAGAAAGGATGGAAGAACTGGGGTGACCCTTCAGGGAAAGAAATACAAAAAACCTGTGGTTACTGTGGTTGGATTGGCTGTTTTGTTTCTGTGCTATGTGATGGTCTTGAAAATAGTTGATAAAACCCTTCTGGTTGAAGAAGGGCAGGGAATGAAACACTGAGGTGACTTTTAGGGAGAATGCCAGGCCCTGCAGGACCAGCAACCTGCACCCATTGGCACAGGAGATTTTATACAGAAACACCTGACACTGCTGAAAAGTCAGGACAGCCAGGCTGTCAGGAGAGGCACAGGAGGCTGTAATGACAATAGGAAAAAGGTAGTAGTAATAATAATAATAACAGGAAAAGAGTAAAAGCTAAAGAGCCTTTGAATCTCTGGTGTGGGAGGAAACAAGCATTGCATTACATATTGATATATTTTCAAGTTTTCAGCTTTATTGTGAAAGTTTTATTCCCCCAGATGGGTTTTATTTCCTTAGGGAGCTGCAGAGTGGTTGGGGAAGTTGCTAAAATACTGCTCACAGAAATAAAGAATGCCAAGCCAGGGTTTGCAAAGGGTTAATATTTGTTGGATAAACTCGGCCAATTCTTTCACATATGAAAAGCAGATTTTGAAAAATACTGGGTGTAAGCACAGTGCTTTATTCTACATTCAGAGGATTTTTTTTTGTGTCTCCTACAACAGGTTTAATTTTGAAATGGAAAACTTGTCAATCCAGCTTTTGGGAATGTTTCAAGTAATTTTTTCCCCTGATTAATTCTGAAAATCTTATTAAATTTGAGGGTTTTTAACAAAAAATTAGAAGCTTTCTTGGAAATTTATTAGAAAGATATAGACAGGTTTTTCTCCTGTTTAGTTTTTTTTCCTTTGGTTGCAAATCCATCCTTTCCATTTTCTAAGCTTTTACAGCTAATTCACACTGATAAAAGCTCACAATGTTAGAAAAGAACTGCAAGATCTGTAACAAGTAAGAGCATCATAAAATGCATCATGTTAATGTTATTATATTTCTTCAGAGGACTGAAAAATTAAAATGCTGCAAGAACACAGCTTGTGAAGATAGCTGGGAGCAGCAGGCAGTTAAGTAATATGTTCTGTGTGGGTGGAGAGGTTAAGTTGTGGTTTTGTTTTCTTTTGTTAGAGAGAAAATATTGATTCATCTGGACAAAATGGAAATGACTGAGGAAGCTGCCTCAAATGAGTTTCCTTATCAAACAAATGCATTCCCACATGTTCTCCTTATCACTTCTGCAACAATTAAACCCCATCTTTTCAGCTCTTGCTGCTGTGCTTTCTACTATCATAAAAGGCAAGCAATGAATATTCATTTCTTCTGTCACCATATGACTTGATTCTCATGTCTGTGCCTATTTGGAAAAGTACTTTGAAAGCAAAGGTGTCTGCTACAACCCATCCCTAGAAGGAGATCTGTGGCACTGTCAATTATACCTGCTCCCCACGTCCTCTGTGAGGGCTTTACACAGACACCAAATCTGTGCTGGGAGTTTTCAAACCAGCTGGGGAAAGCACTGCAATGTATTTTTAATGCTGCAGTTCCAGAGGAAGGCAGAAATCCTCTCCTAAGCACAGGAATCCCAGTAAGAAAATAGATGGTATTAATTCTTGGTCTGACAACATCCTGGATGTTTGCCTCGTGGTATTTCAGCTCCTCGTGGAGGATGGAGGGCAGTGTTGTCCTTTAGCCCAGATCAGAGGGTGATGCCCTGATCACAGCAGTGTCATTTTCAGTTTGCAGGGATGGGTTCAGGATTGAAAGGCAATACTACAGATCTTGTAGAAGAGACCACCTTCATAAAACATCCTCCTAAGAGGCTTCTTGCTTCTCCTTTACTGCAGCTGCCTCAGGCTGCTGCTTTGGAGGTGGCCTGAGGTGGCTTTTGTTGTGAATCCTGAGAGGGCAGAGATGACTCTGGTGGGAGAAGCTGCTACAGAAACTGGTGAGGAGGAGCAAAGAGCAGCCAGATCCAGGACTTCACTCCTTTAGACTGACATGAAATCAAGAGATATGCAATAACTCTCCTATTGATACTGTTGGCTGATAAACATCATGAGGGCATGGTGGTTTCAATGAGAGGTAAAAAGGAATATGAAAACTAATTAATTACCTAGGAAAGGGGGCTGAAAATAAAGTACTTTATTGCTCCTAAAAGCTGCATTGCTTTAAGATATTTATAACAGGGAGCCAGAGAACATTTTCATGAATAGCCAACCTACGTGGTCATGAGTCCATGCAAAATGTATCAGCACAGATTCTTTCTTGCTGTCTTTTATAGAGTAATGCAACGTTTGAAAAAAGCCCAGGTCAACAAACTCATACCAAAACCAGAAATACAAAACCAAACCAAAACTAACAAAGAACAAACAAATAAACAATCCTGAAGTCACAACAACAAAAATCCTGGGAACACAAACAGGAAAAAAAACTGTCAAAAAACCAAACCAAACCCAGCGTGACTGTGGTTGCAGGAGCGTGAAGCATTTGAAAGCTGCCTGCAGGGAATATGGTCTTGTTCCTGCCTTTGCCACGTTGTTCCCATGGAGTGGTACTGAAAAGGCTCTGATCCATCAGGGCTGTAAATGTTCTGTCAACTTGGGACATCGGGATGCATTTTTGTGAACCACTGGATGTTCCCAGTCACAGTTGTGATGGGTGTTGAGCTGTGGGTATGACTCTCCTGGTAAATCAAGTAGTGCCAGGGTCCAGTTTGTTGCTCTGGGCCCAGCTGGCACAGCCTGTCAGTGTCCATAGCCATGAAACATCCCTGTCTCTGGAATAGGGTAGCTGCATCCAAACCAACCATTTGGAATGGTGCTGGATCCTGAGCCACTCTCAGGAATGCATTGGGAAAGTGCTGCTTGTTTCAAGCCAAAATAATTCCAGACACCATTCTAAAACTGAAGAGTATAGATGATTGCATTCCAGTGCTTGGGAATGTTCCCTGGCAGTGTTTAATCTACTGACACAGGTAATTACAGGATGGGATTTGCCTAATCAGATGTAGATGCCAGCATCTGGGACAGTAGTCTGTGTCTGCCCCAGACAATGTATAGTGGATGATGAGGAACACTTGGCCATAATTTGTCTCATCACATGAGCTCTACTTGTTACTGAGTGGATGTCTGACCACAGCCACGAGGATTGCTGCATAAAAGCTGTATTAGATTGCACTGACTGCAAGAGGAGCCCAGAAAGACCAGGTCACTGCATGGTGAACAACACAAACAGTATGCACAACACAGTGTAATAATAGTCCAGAAACAGGTATTGAGGACAGTGCTGGGAGCAAAATGGAGCAAAAATCTGTGACAGAACAGTGATTCAGTCTTTGACTCATAAACAATCCCTGAATGACCTTTTCCTATATTTTATTAAACTTCTATCCTCTTATGCTCCCTCAGCCTGTATCTTCTGGCTGCTTTCACAAGGTGTGACTAAGTCTGTGTTTATCTGAATATATGGGGACCTGATTCTGTTTGCAGGTCCCTTGGCAGCAGTGTAAGAGCAATCATAACAATTCGCATTTATACACTTCCTTCCACCTGATAGCCTCAAAGTGCTTTACAAATACTGATTGGTTATATTTCACATTCCTCCTGTGGGATGGCTATAAAACAGAAAAATGGAAGAGTGGATTATGAATGACTGGAACTAAGACAGAGGCAAAGAGAAAAGAAAAACTGAGTGTTAGAAAAAGGAAAGACTCTTATTTCTTCATAAAACCAGGAACTCGGTGATTTTGTCTCCACTTACACCAGCTGGAAATTAATTTTTCATGCCCTGAATTCCTGGCAAAGCAAGAATTTAATTCAGGTCATATTTTGTCCTTAATGAAAACTCTGGATGCTCTTCCCTCTTGACTCAGCATGTGCACTACAGAGAGTAAAAGTGATTCCCATGTGTGGTATCAGGTTTTTGTTTGGACTAATTTAATGGATTTAAAAGCGAGAAAGGCTGAGTGAATGATCCAGATTTCCCTGTCAGTTGAGTCTGTAGATTTATGTAGGCCAAGGGATCCAAGGGGACGTGATCCAGTTTATCTGACTCAGTGTCAAGCTCCTCCCAAAAGAAGAGCTGAAATTCCTGACATGGTCAGTGGAGATAGACAGGGTGCTCCAAGGAGATATCTTGCCTGCCTAAATTCAATCCCCTAAATTAGATAAAGTGGATCTTTACAAGGGTTTCAAGTCACCTGTTATCACTACTTCCCTGGGAACTTGGGTGCTTACTGTAGGACTGCTCTGATAGGAGCCAAAAATACAAATGTTTGTTAGAGAGACAACCCAGGAAAACTGGATTCCCTCCTAAGGAAAACATATGTGAGAACAATCAGAGAATCACTAAGATTGGGAAAAAGCACTAAGATCATTGAGTCCAAGCAATGGCAATTGCAGGCAGCCTTCCAGAAGCATGGATAGCACCAGCCCTTGGAACAGTCTGGGCAGAACCCTACTAGGAGCATCTTCTCTCCATCATAGTTTCCCATTTTGACAAATCCTTGTCAAATTTGCAGGTTTGTTCATTACCCTCTTCTTAATCTCCTATCATTTGCCTTATTAATATGACGTGGAGCCAATTTTTTAATCAAAATGTTATGCAGCAAAAAGTCAAACACCAGACTGAACTCTAAATAGATTATAGCTTTGTTATTACCTTAATTAGCCACGCTTGGAAAGTGATCAAAAATTCAAATTGCATTTGTTTTATGAGATGCTTTCTGTAAAATTTTGGTGACTAGTATTAATTAATTACATTCCTTCTTACTTATTTAGTCTTCATTAATTTTGCCTTTGTCCCCCCTCACCCCTAATCAGTTCAGTCATTGATGCTGCTGTGGCTTTCCCAGGAGACATCATCTGATGTTGCTCATTATTGACACATATTACTGACAAGGCTTCCCACCCTTTGGAACATCCCCTGGATTCTGGATTTTTTTTTGGAAAACATTCCTCTAGAAACTCTTGGGTATGCAAGATACTTTGGCCTGTATGTATATTTTCATGTGTTTTGCAGAGCCCCTCTTATTTTGTGATTGTGCTCAGTAACTGTGTCAGGGGTGTCATTTCAGACAGCTTTGATGGGAGGAATGGGAGGAATACAGAGGAAAGGAGAGAGGCAGCAACTGCAGAATAAAAAATCCCCATCCCAAATGAACCTGTTAATTTTGAAATGCCAGAATTAGTACAGAACAGGGAGATCAACAGGCAGTTCTGACCTGAGACAAACCCCACCTATTCATTGAAAGTTGGACAATCACTGCAGCCTCCCTCATTACACAAATGCACCCCCTCTGCTTTCCCCCTCCTTCTCCATTTGCATTTAGTGGTTCTCTAAAAATGTCTCCTTTCAGCAATTTCTTCTGCCTTTGATGGATCCCAACCCTCACCAAAGACCTCAGGAGTGTGATGGTTTGGATCATTCCATGAGGGAATGGACACTGTGGTACATCACATTAATTAATATTATCTTAGACTGGATCCTCTTGACTCTTCATCAAAGTATTATAAATATTTGATAACATTTTTGCTTCTATTTTCAACAAGAGGGTGAGGTGTGATCACGTCAGATGGCTAAAAAAGAGATGCCAGAAATGGAGGAATACAAATTAAAGCAGAACAAAAGTAGAGGAGGGTCTGAGAACACTTTGATGAGTTTAAATTTGATTCTCAGATAACATCAAAAATATCTTGGCATTTTTGTCTGGTGTCTGTGAACTCCCAGACGTCAGGTAAGGTCCCATAAGATAGGATAAAGCAAATTAAGTGGAGGTTTTTAAAAAGAAAGAGGAAGAATAGTAAGCCAAAGGCTACTGACCAGTCAACCAGAGGTAATGAAACAAAAACTATCTGAAAGCTCACAGAAGGAAATGAGCAGAAATGTGGTTTTGTAAAGAAAACAGTGTCAGTTGCTTCTACAGCAGGCTTCAGGATAGCCAAAAGCAGTTGCTAAATATTAGACTGTAGGATGTCTGCTAATATTGGTCAATATTATTTTATCAAAAATAACAAACTCGAGAAAGATGGTCATGCTAATTCTAAAGTAAGATGGGTGGAAAACATTAGAAAATTATTACCTGAAAGTAATAATCATGTACAGGTTCATTTTCAAAGGGATGTACTGTGGCAGATTTGTCAAGTCTCTTTCCTTGGTCAAGTATCTCCAAGTAGTTTGAATTATGACAGTGATTAAATAGGGAGAGTTCACTTCATCACAACCTGAGCACATTTCAAAATAAATTAGGCTATTTTCCAAGATAGTCCAACATCACATGGAATGTGTCTTTAAGTCATGTCACTCAATCCTGCTGCTTACACCTTAAGGCCTGATGTGGTTTAACATCAGTGTTGCTGAAAGTTATAAAGAGATGAGCCAGAAACAGACTTGATTTGGGCAAGTGCAGTTCAAAGTTCAAATTTTAATTCTGAGTGTACAGCTCAAGGATAAGTTGCTGCTTGAAAGATCGTTATGGTGTACTCTAAACTTTGATTTCTACTTTTTGGACAAAAAAGGTCACCTCTGCTCCATTTGGGGAAGGACCATTTCCATTGCTTATACATGAGAAACCATAAGGAGACAAGATAAGTCAGGGGTGATACAATGTGACTGTCACCTTCTACTCCCATCCCAAGGGGGGCATAAATCATCACAGCCTCTGCATTTTCCCCAAGCTGTAGAAAACTCTGTCATTGCAGTTCTCTTTCTATCTCCCTTGCAAATTCACGTCTGCATGACAGCAAGTTTCAGGAATCAGTGCCCACATCTCTCATGCTATTTATCCAGAAACAGCCTCAAAATGCATCAGAGAGACTTCACAACAAGCAGGTTTTGCTGCATGGCATATGTCATATCTAGCAAACCATGAATTGATGCCTCAGTAAATCATTTTCCTCTGATGTTCTTTGCTGAGTTTAATTATTTGACTTCAATATTCTTTTATCATCGGCATGAAAACGATTGCCTGAGCAACTTCTTGCAGCAGAAACCTCATCTTTTGCTATCAAGGGTTTTTAATTAAATTGCAATAAAAGATAAACAAAAACTTTTCAAAAGCAAATCTACCTCTGTTTAAATATTTCTGTTTCTGTCTCCCATGAAGTTGCCCTGCTGAATTGGTTATGAAACCCATGAAGAACCTCTTTCATCTCTGCTGAGCTGATTTCAGTGACACACTCTCCCATGGGGAGGGATTATGAAGTGGAATTTCAGTAAACTAATTGCACAGAGCTCTGCTATAAGTCACCCTGATTGCCCTGTCTTTTTTTGTGAATGGCTCTGTCTTGCCAAAAGGAGATGAATTAATTTGACTTTGAGGAATGCCATGCCAAGATCATGAAGCACTTTGCATATTAGGACCAACTAATTGAATATGATGTGATACTCTGAGAATCACAGAATCATCACAGAACCATAGAATGGTTTAGGTTGGAAGAGACCTTGAAGATCATCCAGTTCCACCTTCCTGCCATGGCAGGGACACTTGCCTTTATCCCAGGTTGCTTCAAGCCCTGTTCAGCCTGGCCTTGATGAGGCAACCCCAGCTTCTCTGGGCAACCTGTGCCAGCGTCCCACCACAAATACCACACTCCTTCCCCTTCCCAAGTGTTCATGAGATTTGTCCTTAATCCAAAACCATCTCCCCTCTGCAAACTTCTCAGTCCTTCATGCTTTACCTATTTTCCATCCTGTTGGACAGCACTGGTCCCTCTGAGGAAATTCCTTGCAGAATGATCATGCAAAGGCAAGGAACAAAGGGGACATGATGGTCTTTTTAAATACATGGAGAGCACATATAAAAGAAGAAAGAATTAGTGTGCTTTGCATGACCTTGGTAACTGGGATAACATGCAAAAAACTTCAGCAGGCAGGTTTTTTAATATTGCAACAAGACCTTCTAACACAGAGAACAGGCAAGTGCTGGCACCAACTGCCAGGAGAAGGGCAAATTCTGTCAGCAGAAGGTTTTAGGAGTCAGTTATGACTTTCCTAATGTTCCTTGTCTTGAAATGTGGATGCAAAACTCCTTGGCAAATCTGCTTTGGAGCAGATTGCATTTCTCCAACCTTACCCTCCTCAAGGGTGAAAACAGTGAAAATGTGGACTGGGTTTTTTTTTCCTAAAACATAAAGGAAAAATACTTTTAACATATCTATCTATCTATCTATCTATCTATCTATCTATCTATCTATCTATCTATCTGTTCTTATGTTCACTTTCAGGGATTGGCAGAATCTGGGACACACTTTTGCAAATATTTGATATTTTTTATCTGTATGCATTTACATAACAAAATATACAGAATAACACAGAATACCCTTATTTGGGTTCTGTCTTTTTTCGTGTCTGTTTTGCTGAAAAAGGGTGAATGACAAATTTCTTATTTTCTAAAGATGTAATTAACTTCCCCTCCCCATGCATAGTAGGTGCCAAATGACTTTCACATGGATCCAGGAATTTAATTAAAGTACAGAAACCAAGGGTTTTAAAAATAATTTTTATTAGTTAAATAAAATTATCTTAAATGTCCTAGATGCATAAGCAGGGTTGGAGAGCTTTTAATGACATGATTTGCATCTGTGATGAAGCTAAACTATAATATGTACAAATAAATTGAACTGATAGTTTCAGAACTCCATAAGATTTTATCACAGCATTACCATAGCAAATGTCATCCTTCCAGACAGAAATAAAGAATATTCCCACCTTTTTGATTCCTAAATTCCAACTTCCTGCTACTTGCTCAGTGCTTTTCACAGTTTAAATTATTTCACGTTTTTATAACTTCGGTAAGAACCCTAAACTTCTTGAAATTAGTTTAAATTATTTATATAAATGGAAGTAATATCTCAGTTCCAGCTAATTCTAAGTAGATTAACAGAGGTGTCAGAATTTAAAATTAAATATTAAGGACATTTAATATTGAAATAAAAACATAAGTGAAAATCCCATCATTTCATCTGATATAATTAACTTTCACAATTTTATCATCTATTCATTTTTCCTGTGATTTCAGTTTGTAGAGAGTATTTTGTACTGCAATATTGAAATAAAATGTAATAGGAAGTCATGAAATTCATTTATGGGATGGGCTACAGCTCACATGACTTTGGCTGTTGAAAATATGTGCTGAGTCTTATCAGTTTAGGTAGGTCCTTCAATAATAATCAAAAACACATCTTCACCAGGGGTTCATCTTAGACTTTTAACCCTTTTTATATGGGGATGAAACAGCCTTTGGACATGGCTGTCTGCCTCCAGGTGCTATTGATGGCTCCTCGATGGTCAGACCCCTGAGCTTGAGATCAGAGAATCACAGAATGGTTTGGGTTGGGAAGGACCTCAGAGCTCATCTCATTCCACCCCCTGCCATGGGCAGGGACACCTTCCACTATCCCAGGTTGCTCCAAGCCCCATCCAACCTGGCCTTGGACACTTCCAGGGATGGGGCATCCACAGCTTCTTTGTGCAGCCTGTGCCAGGGCCTCACCAACCTCCACAGTAAAAGGTGTTTTCTAAAATCTAATCTAAATCTGCCCTCTTAGTTTGAAACTGTTCCCTCTTGTCCTGTCACTACCTGCCCATGCAAAGGTGTGTGAATGAGGTGAGATGACTGCACTCAGAGAGTGTCACTTGTGTTTGTACTCTCAGGTGCCATCATTCACCCAGGTTGTTTACCCAAGACATCACCCCCTGCAACTGGGAAGAAAAACCCAGTCAGAAAGGGCATGGAAGGATCCCTATGGGCAGAAATTGTGGAATGTTTCAGTAAATCTGTCCCCTTTCTGTATCAATGCTAATTAACAAGGCTCTGTGGACAGGCGAAATTAAGAGTCACAGCAAGCACAAAGAACTGCCTCCATCTACCATGAGATAATCCTGAAACAGCCTTACCATGACATTCCAGCCTTCCCTTTGGTGCCCATCTTCCCCCTGGAAGTGCTGTTTAAAAATGCTGATCCTTGGATGTTCAGTCATTTCTAGGCAATGCATGTGCTAAAGTCCAGACTATTGTCCATGGAATATTAGGGCTCATGTTCAGATCACTCCTCTATGGAGGGGTTTGTCTTGGATGTTTTTCTTTCAGCCATAAAGAAAGAAGGAGAGTAAAAAATATCTTTATGCAGTGCTGTTGCCCCAGGAGAAGGTGGAGCAATCTCAGGGAAAGCAGTGAAGGAAGAGAAAGGGACCAGAGTGAAGTCTGAAGGTTAATATTGTGCCCTTGGCATTCTCTGCACAGGAAAGCTGCCAAGAGCTCCTTTAGTCATGCTGCTTTTTTTCTGGAGGCCTTTTGACTTTACTTAGATGGTGAATGAAAAGCTTCACACAAAATAAATAATGTTTGTCAGATCAAATGTCACCACAGCATTCTTCTCTCATGATGGCTTTCACTTCAGAGTATTTTCCATTGGAAACAGCCTTTTCACCCCATTTCAGATATTCCTGCTTGCTTCCCTTTATATCCACTCTCCAGCCCCACACTGGCAGGGCCTGTTCATGACATCCTGCCCACTACAGCAGCTCTGAGTTTTGTGATATGCAGCAGCAAATAAAAGCACAACCAGCTCCTCTTCTACTTCCTTTTTTAGCTCAGCAACAGACTGTGCCATCTTTTTGGGCACAGATTGTTTTTACAAGTACCATACTTATTGTTTAATATGAATAAAAACTACTAATAATGTAGTGGTTATTTAATAGTTAAGCACCAATATAAAATATGAATGTTTAGATAATTAAAAATTAATAAATATCAACACCACCAAGAAAAACAACAACAAAAAAGGAGTAAAGAGTGCAACATCTGAGGGAACACATGTCAAAAAAATTTCTTTACTATGAGTGTGGTGAAATACTGGCACAGATTGTCCAGAGTTGTGGATGCCCCATCCTTGGAAGTGTCCAAGGCCAGGTTGGATGGTGCTTGGAACAGCCTGGGATAGTGGAAGTTGTCCATGTCCAGGGCAGGGGATTCGGAACTTTAAGATCTCTTCCAACTCAAAGCACTCTGTGATTTCTGTGATTCTATGATAAAAGATGACATTGGGTTTACTCAACCCACATCTATTTGCAATATGGACATAATTGGAGATAAAATAATCTGTTATCCACTTCTAGAAGCTCAGGGCTATCAAACCCACACAGACATGTCCTGTTTGATCTGTCCACAACCCTCTTCTATCCCCTCTAAGGACCATTTATTGCTCCTCTGCCAAGCTGATTCAGACACCAGCAGTGTGACACAGGGACAAAAGCTTTCTCCCTGTTCCCCCTCCATGTGCTCCCCTTCACTGGAATGAAGATCCACAGGACTAAAAGGTTTAACAGCAGAGAGAACTACAAGACTGGAACACAAACACCTCCTGGAAGAGGTGGAGGGATTCCTGTCTGACTGCAGCTCCTGTGTCAGTGAAGCTCAGGTGTCAGAGCAAAGCAGCTGCTCAGAAAAACCAACGTATGCTGAAGTAAACTAATGCCTTACTGAGCCTTCAGGCTGAACGAGCTTGTGATTGGCCTGCAGGGCATCTCATTCCTTACTTTTCTTTATTCATTTTCCATAATGGAAATAAAGAAATCGAAACAGGAGGGTCTGACAGGATAATAGGCTTGTGATGTTCTGAAAATAAACATCTACCTCCGTTTGACATTTATTATCCATAAACTGCCTGGCTTCTTTTTGGCAGTTTTATTGTGCCAGGAGACCATTATCCTGTCACAGCACTGTATTGCACTGACATTATCCCTTAGGCAAATTTTGGTGCTGAATTTACAGTTCTGTGGGTATCCCCAGCCTCTCACCACTGGAGGCAAAGTAGGGCAGGTCTGAGAACCCACAGGTGAGGGGGCTGCATCAAGGTTCATGGATGGATCAGAGAATCTGATCTTATCTGATGGATAAAGAACTGGGAAAAGTCCTGGCAGCTGGATAGACAGGGCACTTATTTCCTCCTTTGCTCTGCAGCAGGGTTTCCTACATGCATGAAGGGCATGGAGCAAGGTGTCACTGCAGAATTACAGCCTCTCCATGGCTGCTGATAATTCATCTGCTGAGCCTGGGAACAAATGAGAGAGCTACCTGGTAGTACCAGGTGTATTACAGGGAATTATCACCATAACCACATGCCCAGTAATGAAATTTTAAAATAGAATGTAAACAAAACAAGCTGTTAATTTGCATCAATTTACTCCTGTGTGAAGATACAAGATTCTGAGATTGGCCAGTGATGGTTCCTGACAAAACCGACCCCGTGCAACAGAAAAATTATGCTCATTCTTGCCATAATGTTTTCTACTGTTTCCAATACCAAAAAAAACATTAAATCTCTTTAGGAAGCATGTATTAAATTGTGGATCTAGTGAAAAGTCACTATCTCTAGTTTGCTAATGCCTCAAGAAATATCTGCTTCCTGGAAGAAACTACAGAGACATTTTCCAGCATCTCAAGGTTGTATTGTTTTAGAATAACTGGTAATTTCTCTATCCAGAGATCCCTGAAGACCATCCCTCTTGTTAGCCTGACTGATGGCTTCTCATGTCGTAATAAACAGGATTCCATGAAAAGCAGAGACCATAGCCCTCTGTAGCCAATTAATAAATTCACAGACTCAGTTCCCAGGACAGAAAGCTGATACATTTTCCAGTACTGAGGGTATGTAGCAGCATTTTGACCATCTAGTTCAATTGCATTTATAAAATGCACAGTAGTGCCTGTACAGAGACTCCTGCCTCCTTCATCATCTGACGTCAACCCTTGCAAAGCTGCTCCTTTGCCAGTTTGACCAATTTCATTTATGTTTTGCCTTCAGCCTAAGTTTCCTGCTTCTGTTACCCCTCAAAGAGGCTCCCTGTGAGCCCTCACCCAGAGAACAATAAGCTCTAGCATTAGGATTTTGTTGTTCATTAGGAAGCAGAGGCAATATTTTTAGTTTTAACAAGAAGACTTCACTTCCCACAGAGGGACTGAATTTCTAGTGTAAGATGTGCAGTCCTGGTAAGGAGGCTGTGGGTATTAATTTGGCAGATTTACAGTCTCTTCCCTTCAGAGAAAATGCTGCTTCCTGCTTGCAGAGATGTTGATCTTGCCATGTGCCTCCATAATTTCTACTTTCCAGTACCTCAGGGTATTCGACAACCTCCAAATTGCTTAACTGTGCCTTCAGAAGGGGAAAGTTTGGCACTGAGGGCACTTTGGTCCTGCCTGACTCTGGCAGGTGTGCCCAGCTCCTGATGGGTATCAGACAACACTTCTTCAGAGCCACCAAAAGACACACCAACATGTGTCCTGTTTTCCAAAGGCAAGGTAAGCATTATCTAATTTACATTTTTTCCTTATCTCCAGTTCTAAAGACATAGGTTTTCTGCACGACATCCCTGTCATTTTCTAGTTTGTGAATGCAAGACTGCTGGAACTGCCTTTCTCACAGTAACTTTTACTTATAAAAACATGGGGTTTTTTTTCAAGCTGTAGTGTCCTATTTTTAATAGCTTTCCTATTTTTAAAACAGCATTGATTCTATTTTCAGCCACCTTCCCTTCTGAAGCACACTAAGGATTCATGCTTAAGTAGGAGTCAGATGTCAAAAAAAAGTCTCATACCAAGAGAGGTAAATGCTCTAAGACTTATTTTTTATGCAGAAGGTATAATGTTACATGGTGATGGTGCTGCTCAAGGCTGGTATAAACATTCATGTGAATTTCCTCCACAGAAATTTCACCTCACTGATCCCAAAGTTTCCCTGCCAGTAGTTTTCTGAAATTTTTTTCATAGTCAGAAATTTTTCCCTGGACCACTATCCCATGAGCATCCTCTGTCTGACAAGACGATACTGGGGTCAAATAGATGTCTGTAATGATTAGGGATCAATTTGATTGACACTCCAGCCTACCACAAACATTTGCAAAAGCCCTCCTGTTACAAGATTCTTTTATTTGAAAGGTAATATAGAGGTCTAAGTTCAATTATTTTACATTTTCTGGGCTCCCTCTGTGGTCAATGAGGAGTCAAATGGCCCATAGGGGAGGAAAGCCCATCTTGCCTGAAGATCAGTGGGATAAATTTCCCTCCAGAGGAGCAGCTTTCCTCCCTGACTGACTGGGAACAGCATCATGACACTGAGTGTAGCATGAGTCAAATTGCTTTGCAGTTTAACAGCAATTTAAACACTTTCAGGAATCCACCTGGATGTGGGTGCCAGCGTGGAGATGTCTAAAGCTGGAGCTGAATCTCAGCCTCAATCAGCTCAGAGAACAGGCCTGACTTAGAAGAACAAACTTGGGTGAGTCTAATTTTGTTCTTTACAGTAAACCCTGCCTGACTTGATATTTGGTATCTTTCAGGATGACACTTTTTTCTTCAGTGGGCTGCTGAACATTGTGACATCTCTCATCATTTAATTGATTGTTCCTTGTCCAAATTAGTTCATCTGCAATTACTTCCATCAGCCAAAATCTCCTAAGATCGGAGAGTTTACAACAAATACCTTTGTCTCAATGAAACAAGTTGGAGTTTTGCCAGGGATTTCAGTGAAGTCAGGGCTTCACTCCTAAATTTTTTGAGTGTTTTTTATTATGCTAAGGCAATATAATTGGAGTTTTTTTTCTGGTAAAGATCTCTCTTTAAAGGAGGTTTATGAAAACTTCTCTGCTTCTTTTTTTCACTCAGACCTGCCAAAGAAGGTTTGGCTGGAATCCAACATTGAAACACTTTCCCTTTTCTTTCTCCCTACCTTTCCAATAACATAAAAGAGTATGTGCATTAAAAAAAAAAAAAGCCAAAAACATAATACAAGATCTATCTGGTGGAGGAGGGTGTGGAAAGAAGCAATTTAGCTTTCAGTCACCAGTCTCTGTTTTGAGTTTTTTGCCATGATTACATTAACAGATCAGTACATGTCAAAAAACATCATATGTAAAATTTTGTGGGTATTTTAGCCAAAAATGTAAACATGGTTTGTTCTCATAACTGGGTGCTGAGCATAACTGTAAGAAATTTCAGGAGTTTGTCTTGTGACAGCAAGTGAAGAGGAGAAAGATGTAAGACAGAAAGAAAACTGAGTAAAGGGAATATGACTGCTTGAAATAGGTGTTGGAGAATGGCTCAAAGATTGTAAAATGTAATTTTTCTTTACATCTTCTANAAAAAAAAAAAAAAAGCCTAATACATAATACAAGATTTATCTGGTGGAGGAGGGTGTGGAAAGAAGCAATTTAGCTTTCAGTCACCAGTCTCTGTTTTGAGTTTTTTGCCATGATTACATTAACAGATCAGTACATGTCAAAAAACATCATATGTAAAATTTTGTGGGTATTTTAGCCAAAAATGTAAACATGGTTTGTTCTCATAACTGGGTGCTGAGCATAACTGTAACAAATTTCAGGAGTTTGTCTTGTGACAGCAAGTGAAGAGGAGAAAGATGTAAGACAGAAAGAAAACTGAGTAAAGGGAATATGACTGCTTGAAATAGGTGTTGGAGAATGGCTCAAAGATTGTAAAATGTAATTTTTCTTTACATCTTCTAAAAAAATAGCTTATTAAGTTAACACTGAAATGAAAGGGAACTAAAGCAAGAAGTAAATAGCAGTGGGGCTTTTTGGGGGGAGAGGAGGTTGCTTGTTTGGGTTGTTTTAGTAACTCAGCAGCAGCAGGTGTTGGTATCTTGGAGGTCACAGCTACTCTTCCAAGATTCAGCGTGATTTGGTGGTAGGAAGAATGAACCATTGGACCTGAAAGCTATTCAGAAATCAGAAGAAAGATAGATTCCCTTTGGAATATGTGGCTTTGTGAAAAATAACAAATGATCAAATGGAATTAGTCTTAATACAGACTGTCCCAAGAATATACATTTCTGTGAAGAAAAGAATTCTTTATTGAAATAGCAGGGCTTCAAAACTGCTGGGGAAAACACAAGTTTCCTCTACAGGAGAAAACTTCATCCAAAGTTTATCAGCTTTAGAGTCTACACTTGTCTCTACAGAAGAAAGAAAGAACCCATGGAACCTGTAAATTCTGCAGCAGCAACTGATGACAGAGATGGCTGAGCATAAACCCTCTGCACTGAGATTAAAGCTGATCTGAGTTTGTCAAGTGCATTAATTTAGAGTTTCAATCTCATTGAAAAATCTCTCTGAAATGACAAGGAAAGGATAGTTACACATATTTATTCTTCACCATTAGGATGCTACCAGAAAACTGCATTCCAAGGTTTGATTTTAATGACCAGAATTAATACCAGCACTGGTTCACAAAGTAGGCTCATGGGAAAACTCTTATCAGGGATACAGGGCACATGGATCATGGACATTGCAGGAAGAAGCAAGAAGTGCTGGGAAACTGGAGATCAGTTTCAGGCATTCACTGAGTGAGGGGGAAGACCTTGAGCCCAGTGAGAATATTTTCTCTTTTCTCCAATGGAAGACATTTGCCAGAATTTGTACATAATACTTGTGGAGTTTGCAACACTGCAGCAAAGGTGAAGTTCAGCCCTGAGGGAAACACTGAGATTTGCACAGTTGAAAACAATTTTCCAAAATGTTTCCATTCTAAACCAGAAGGAAAATTTTAACAAATACATCACTTAACTCAAAACTTTTTCAGTTTGGAATTGTCGATTTGTAGGGAAATGTTAAACCTATATTATTTTCTCTCTCTTATTTATTTATTTATTTATTTATTTATTTATTTATTTATTTTATTAAGTCTAACTTCTCTGAACTGTAAAATTTCATTTCCTTTTCCATGGAATCATGTATTCCTCTGCCTTCACAGTTTTTTAAATTTTATTTTAATTTTATTAACAATACCATCTTCTGGCAGGCATGAGGGAAAGCTTGAATCCTGTGTCAGTGCATTATGCAGGCAAATTTCATCCAGCAGAGACTCAGCTCCCATATATAGACATCTTAATATGTTTTCATGATGAAATATTAAGGAATAATGGTAATATATGTATGCTAATGCATTCAAATAAAGTTCATATTAAATCTTGTTTTAATGAGGGATAAGCAAGGGCACAGTTTCTGAGCATCTTGAGTCCACCTAATGTGCTAATCCTGATTATGCTGTGCCTGCATAAGGAGCTCCAACAGCAAAGGTTTTGTGCTTCTAACAGGGCCAAGGATCTGATCTATTCACAAATTCGTGGAATTTTCTGAGGAAGGGACACACAAGGATCATCTTGTCCAACTGTTAAATAGCCCATAAGGGGATTAAAGCCACAGCCTTGGTGTTTGCAGCACCAGGCTGGGCCCAGCTGAGCCAGTCTCAGGGTCTGTGTGCACACCTGAGCTCCTCAGTGCCCACACTCCAGGCTGAGGAGAAGCTGCAGAGTCACAGCCAGTGAAAAGCCAGCTCTGATGCTGCTCAGGGAAAAAGGAACCCATAATTCAGTGTCATGCTGCCATTATTAACAGCTCCTAGCCACTGCAGATGGTGGGCTGAGTGAACTCATACCAGGCTGCAAAAGGCCAGGAAATAGGCAGATTAAAAGTGGATTAATCAGGTGTATCTCCAATCCAATGTATTTAAAGTAAAGCTCCTAATAATTCCAGTGATATTTGGATTAATCCCTAAAGACTGTTTCACTTTTCTAACAATGGTTGCTGATAATATTTCAGATGCAACTGAGAACCCAATATTTGGAATATCATGGACTATTGAAGGTAGATGAGCCCTGACATATTAAGATGTGAGTTCTGCTCTGATACAAAAAGTCCCGATAAGCCTGAAAAATCCAGACATCATCATTTAATTGTCCTCTGCCTGCTTTCCCCTGAAGCACAGATCCCTTTGGGGCTGGTGATTTGAACAGAGCTTTGTGCTTCAGAAATGTGCCTGAGACCCAAAGTGTGCAGTCAGAACTTAATCCAAAGGCAAACAAAGTCATCAGACAAGTTTGGATTTCGTCCTCTGGACTGAGCAAAGGAGCCAGATAATATGTTGCTTTAATCTTGCTTGAGTTTTCTTTTTCTCATCTCCTTTAGAGAGCAATTAAGGCTTTGTTACAGAAATTGTACTTGGAAGTAAAAAAAAAGGAAAAAAAAGGCAACAGAACATATTTCCAATAGCAAATTTACAAACCTGGAAGCATAAAAATTCACTTTAGAATTTCTTCTAAAAGACAAGGTGGAGGATCCATCTCATNTATTTCCAATAGCAAATTTACAAATTTGCTATTGGAAATATGGAAGCATAAAAATTCACTTAAGAAATTCTTCTAAGAGACAGCATGGAGGATCCATCTCACTGGACTGTATCTGCCTATGGGGTATAACAAGTCCATTCTGTGCAACAGTGGCATAACTCATAACTAAAAATCTGGACTCAGGATCAGTTTTGCAAAGACAAAGCTGTACCAAGAAGCCATTTACTTATTAACAGTGATCAGTATCATGTATCATACAGACAAAAAACCCAGAGCACTGTTGCCCTAACATTGGTTTGTTTGACCAGAAAACTCAAATGATGGGACTCCAACTAATAAACAATCACTTTCTGTGAAATTATGAAACATGTACTGAGATCAAGGCTGTGTTTGAAGAACAACCATCCTGGGAACACAAACTTTGTGGATGTCAACATTTGAAACAAAGCAAAAATGAGTAAGACTTGAGTGCTATGATCCAGAAATACACAGAGTATTTCCTGAAACTCCTAAGAGGTGTGACATTGCCAAACTTGCTCTATTTGTTATTCCCCATGAGAAGAGAGAAACAACCTCCTTCTACCAAAAGCCCTCCAAACACCATTAAATGGCCTCATCCCGTGTTTCCCCCACCAGGCACCTTGAAATCTCCTCTCAGGTCCCTTTACTCACTCCAGGTCTTTGGAACCTCATAAAGTCCTCTAAAGTCCTCCAAGTCCTCAACATCAGACCTCATAAACCCTTTCTGGCTACTTCCATCCCACCCTGCTGCCCCTGGACTACCTTGCCACTTTTGTGTTTTTTGGTTTTTTGGTTGAGTTGTTTGTTTGTTTTTTGTTTAGTTGTTGTTTTGTTTTGGGGGGATTTTTTTTTTTTTGGTGTATCCTGAAACTGGGTTCATTTGCCCTCAAAGAAAGGAGCAAAGGTTGTCATTGCTGTGTGAGGACTGGGCAGTGCTGCAGGACTGAGGGACAGAGCAAGGGAGACAAGAAAAGGACAGAGAGAACATCTGGGGAGAAGATTGGTTCAGTGACCTTAAAGACAAGTCAGGGATATTAACAGGGAATATACAAAAAATATGAACCTACTTACAGGGAATTAATTATTGAAAAATGCAAAGCAATAACTGTACGAATGAATTCTCCAGTGAAATTAATTATACAATGAGGCAGTTATTACAGCAAAAATATCCAGCAATCAAGAAAGGTTAAGAGTCTAAGCAAAGGGACCTTGCAAACAAAGTATTCTCAGGACATGATGGACTTCATGGCCTTGACATGAAAGTGTTAGTTTGTTTTTGGCTTTTTCCCTTTCATTACCCTCAGATCATTTCATAAAGAATTGTTCAGCCTGGAAAGAAGCAGGTTCCAGAGAAACTTCATCGTGGCCTTCATCACCTTTTTGACTTTCAGGGGGCCTAGAAGATTTTATCAGGGTCTGTTGCAATAGAACAACAGTGGTTTTAAACTGAAAGATATTTTACTTAGATTAGGCATAAAATAGACTTTTTAGACAATGAGGGTGGTGAAACACTGGAACAGGTGCCCAGAGAGCTGGTGGATATCTCATCCCTGGAAACATTCAAGGGGTCTGAGCACTGCCCAAACTGGTCCAGTTGAAGATGACCCTGCTCATTGCAGGGGGGTTGAGCTGGATGACCTTAAAGGGTCCCTTCCATCACAGACTACTCTGTAATTCTGTGATAAGACCAGGTGATGTGGGACCACTTTTTTTATCCAGGGAGGGAGTAAATATTTCAGTTAGTAAAGAAACAGTTTCAAGTAAATGTCAATATTTGTAGTCAGAAGCTGTTCTCCAAACAGTGGGCGAACTTTCAAACTTCTCTGGAGCCTTTGTGGAATGAGTCTACAAGTCACTGAAAAATGACACCCAGTTCTTCTACAGCACAAATGTGTGATGCTGAGAAGGCAATGAATCACTGGTGAAAGGGGTGAGGAACAATTGAGGAGCACTGAGCAACCCAGTGTGGCTGAAGATGTCCCTGTTCATGACCAGAGGACCTTTAAAGGTCCCTTCCACCCAAACCTCTGTGTGATTCAGTGAACAGGGAAATGGTGCACAGAGAGCTTTTGGCTGCACAGAGGTGACGGCTATAGCCCCAAAACTGTCATTGGGAAAGACACAGCTGAAAATCTCCTCTGGTCACTGAAATATCTGACCATGTCACTTTTTATAAGCAGAAGAGGGAAGAAAAGCTATTCAGTGCCAGGGATCCAACTCCCTTGTCCTGGACATCTCTCACAGTGGTCAGATTCAGCTGATTCAGCTCCAAGGCTCCCTCTGGATCCCATCCAGAAACATCTCCTGTCAACCAACCTCCCCATCACCTGGAAGTACCCACTGCCTTGAACATGTGTGAACTTCAATCTGCTCTGCAGTATTTGTGCAATGATATCAGTAAAGTAGAATTTGGATCAGGAAACTGGGGTAGTTGGAAATGGAATGTGGTTAATTACCTTGGCCATTTCTATCCAGTGTGAAAGAATAATGAAAAAAAGCCCAAAAAACCCTCTGAGTTTTCCTTCACTGCAGGGTATTTTTTTTCAAATTTTATTTGAGATTTATTCTTCTGACTTAAGGAAAGAAAAAATACCCAGGAAAGTATGCATCTGGCACATGGTTATAGGCTGAGAAACTGCAACTGCTTCCCTGAAAATAATCACTGGCCCAGTGAAGAAAATCATCAATATTTAATCCCTTGCCTTCCATCTGACACATAGCTCTAATTGGGAAGCCACATTCAAGCTTTTGAATGTGACCTTGTATGTTGATTAGGTTACTCCCCCAGCAGTTGGATCTCATCATTTATCCCAGCCCTTTACAGAGAACACTCTGCATAATTTGGAACATCCAGGTGTTTAAGGGAATGCAGCTGCCTGAGGGATCACTGGGAAAAATATAGACATTGCAGCCCTGCTCCTTGTGGATTAGTAGTGAAATAGGAAGCTTCCTGTGTTATCTGGAGAGAAAATCATAACCAAAATGCAATCCCTGGGGAAGGGAGCTGCTGCACGCTGCAGTGCAGGCCCTGCACCTTGAGAAGATCACACCCACATCCCTCCAGGAACAGAGCACACAGGAAGTGTGTAGGTAAGTTGATAAAAAAGCTGGCGAAGGCATTATTTGCATTTCATCAGATACACAGCAAGACCTGATTTAGTACTTACCTATGCATGAAAGAGCATAAGGTATGATTTTTATTTATGTGCTCATAGCTTGTACTCTTTCTTGCACAGATAAAATCATACATGTAATACAGCTATAGTATACATCTATAATTATACATTAGAGTACATTTAATTGATATGTAATGTTATATTTATATAATTATAACTACATTACAGCTATAATTATATCTATAATCTGAGCACTGAGGTACAGGAGGCCCTGCCACCTTGATTGCTGATGTTTATGTGGATCCCCTTCACTTCATGGAGGAGGAGCTATGGTAGGATTTATATGCAGCACAGTGGCCATGATAAGCACTAGGGAGTGTTACTCCTGATTTAAGCTCAGGGGTGTGATAAACTGTGTAATGAAATCTCAGCTCTGCATGTTGAATGTGATCTCTCAGCCAAAATAACTTGGAACAGATCACTTTGAATGAAGGGAAATTAAAGAGAGTCTGTTGATGGGTCACTCCTTTTTAACATCTCCTCTTTGAGATTTGTGGCCAACCAAGACCCTGCCCCAGGCACATCCCATGTGTGGACTGAACCTAGAACTCAAAAATCTTACAGTCATGATGATTTTGCCCATAGATAGGAAGTGACGCTGTGAAATCTATTTATATGAGGGAATCATCTGCTAAAACCTCACCAAGTCCAAATCTCAGGATGATGTAAGCTCTGAATGGGTGCAAACATCCTCTCAGGGGCCAGCTGAGAACAGCTCAGCACCCAGAGTGGCACTGGCTTGCACCCAGGGGGGCTCCAGTTCAGGCAGCCACAAAGAATTGCTCTCAGGCATCAGCCACAACAAGCTGCTCAGATAAGACAGGTTTAAAACACTGGTTCTGTTCTCCTAACTACCTGAATTATTATTAGAAGTAGCCTGGGGTGGGGTAGAACTTGGGCCAAGCTCCAGTACAATATCCACACCATGGCTGAAGACCCATGACAGTTGTTCCAGTGTTTGACAACTCAGAATTAAATTAGCAAAAAGTCCTGAGAAATTATTATGTAAGTTCCCCCCACTCCCATGATTCTCACTTTAATCTGTGCTATTAATTAAGCCAATTTAAACCTGAGCAATAAGGCTGGATGCAGATGTAGAGGTGTTACACAGGGTGTTGGGAATGTGAAAGGTAAGCACAAACCAGAACTTCCTTCCCTTCATAAGGCTGGAATCTTACACCATGCTAGCCTGTGCACTTTGGAAATATGTCAGAGGAAATCTTATTCCTGTGACTCTACCCATATTCCTATAAACCATGTCCTGAAAGCACTCTGAGATCTGGGGAATGTGCCACCTTTCTTACACTGGCTACAAAGCAGCAGCAGGAAAACTGAAAATAAAGAAATAAAAAGATGTGGATAGTTGACTATCCTTAGTAAGAACATTTTCCTCTGGAGTGAGTTTAAGTGTCTTCCTGGAGCTTGGGTTTGGTTCAGCTGCCAATTCCTGTCACCTCTTGCTGGGCTCATCCTGGTTTTTTGCTCATCCTCGAATTCTGCACATGTAGATTCAGAAATAAATTCCTTAAGGTTGATTTTCACCTTTTCAGTCTGTCAGGACAGGGTTGTGAGGTGATTCTGATTTCTTTTCAACCTCAGTCTCAGTTCTGAGGGACTATCTGCAAGCACATGGTAACAATAAGGGCTAAATATAGGAATATTATAGGGATGTTTCTAAAACACAACCTCAGACTGGTCAGATTGATCTGTACCAACCCTTAGGAGTTGTTTCTGCAGCTTGTGTGACAGGGTCATGTGCTTTCAGTGCTGGTGACCCACCCCTTTTAATCCATTTTCTGTGTCAGCAGACAGATTTATATTGAGTAAAATTCCTGAGCTCCATTTCCTTGTTATTTCCTTCTTTTTAATTTTGGGACAGGAATCATTTCCACAAACTTTATAAATCCAACTGTTATGACATTTCTTTCCCTGGCCAGTTGGATGAAATAATCTTCAAGGCATATTCAGGGATCGTTTAATTCTCTGTGTCTTAAGCTGAGCTGATTGACTTTCAGGGAATATTGCTCTCCCCTCTGTCTGTCTGTCTGTCTGTCAGTCAGTGCCTGCTAACACAGACATCTCAAGTGCTATTTCAGGTACTTACAGGAAGGTTTACATATGACCCAGGGACTCATCACAACTCACACATCAGACTTTAATCTTTTAGAGATGCACAAGAACATCTGAAACGCCCACCTGGCTCTGGCAGAGGTGACAGGGATCCTGTGGGACACCTGAGCCTTCCTGCTCCTCCCTCCAGGAGGTCTCCAAGGGTCCCCAGTGAGCTGTACCCACCTGAATGGGGCTGGCACAGGAGCCCAGTAAGATCCTGTAAGATCTCAGCCCCAAAGAGCAGTGAGCCTGCAGGGTTTACACTGACACAGCTCTGTTTTGCTGGCAGCTGAAGCACAGCTAACACAGCTGGCCACTAGGTTGCAGCTGAAGCTAAAATCACAGAAAATATTGTGTTTGCTGGAGCAACCTGTGCAGATTCTCATTGGTAGCAAGCCACAGCCCTAAAACCATGCACTTGCAATTCAGTAAGTAATGATAAATATTGCACTGACAGACACCATTACTTTACTAATTCATTTATGTAAAATTCATGTAAACATGTCTTAAGTAGCACAGTATTCTGTGCCAGCCATTATTAGAAGGCATTAGCTTCATTTTGTAGAGTAACCAAGCTGGAATAAAGTAAATTATCAATTCAGTAAAGATGAGAGGTAAACACTGATCCCATTTAAATGTGTGCCTTGGAGTCTTATAGAGAAGGATGGCTCCAAATGTTTTCAGATTTACCTTTATTTCAGGTCATTATTTTCAATAAAGATGGGGATGGCTCTCAGAAGATTACTCAGATATTTAGCTAGAATTGAGCTAGCTGCTTCAATGTACTTTTTAAACCCATTCACTTTTAGAAATGGCTTGAATAATTGCATTTAAAGGTAATAGCCATCTTTTTTTAATCTTACTGAAGTTTCTACAGCTGTAGTACATATATAAAGAAAAAGTTATTCCTTCAAAACTCTTTAAGCAGGTAATTTCTAATAGGTAAGTAAAAAAGACAGTTGTAAAGAACCTGAGGATGTTATAGGGAGTAGTTTGCAGAGCCCACCTAATCTGAATGTTATCAACTTTTTATAGACATTGCAAAAGAGATGAGAAAAGGAAATGGGAAAAAAAATGTTTATTGAGGCTTGAGACATCAGGTGGCAAGAGCCTGGATACAATTTAACTCCTTACATGGATTAGAATATGTGCAGCTTTTTGTCAGGAGGTGTCAGTGAGATTTAGAAACAGCTTGGTGCAGTGGAGAGAAATCCATCCATGTAAATATCATGCCCAAATGATAAGCTTGATTGATGAGTATGATAGTGTTATTTTTCAGAATGACTGAAATGGAGAGAAGAATGCAAGTTCAGGGAAGGGGTGGAGATTAGGAATGTTGCTTTAGAAATGTCAAGTTTGAACGGAGACATAAGTCAGGGAAGAGATGTATTGACATCTTAATTGGGCATGGGAGATGGATTATGGCTCATTTATAGAGGAGTGTTTCATTTTTCTTTGCTTTGCATGAATGGAATCCCTTCTCTCCTAAATGTCACAAACCTCCAAAGCTGTCTCTGATTTTCATGCTTGCAAAAACAAAACAAAACAAGAAAAAGACAACCCATCACAAGAAAAGGAATACAGAGACTCAAATGTGAATTGTCAAGAATGGCTCTAAGGGGATTTTCCTTCTATTTTGGAAACTTAATTACTTTGAAAATTAGGCCCCTCAAAACTATCACCTTCCTTTAGAGATGCAGACCATGATATTTCTCCACTGTGATAGATTTTTGTAGAGCTAGTAATAGATACTAAATAATAGATGGGAATTCTTCACTCATTGGTTATCTAGAACCAACTCATTGGTTGGTTCTGCTTTGGCAGGTTTCATGTGAAAGATGTCCACACCCTGCTGGGAAACAGGAGACAAATACAGGCACTAAAAGCTAAACTTCTGGGGAGAAAAATCAGCAGTTCTGGTTTTTGATTTAGATTTATTCATCACAGAACTTCCTCAGTTCCACACACATGAACAGAGCAAAAGAGTAAACAATTCTTAGTGTTGATGTTAGGAGATTTTAGGGGTCAACACCAGCCATCAGTTGCACTCCTTTAATTTAAATGCCTCATTTTAGGGAGTGCAAGAAAAATCCTTCTGCCAGGCCTCTCAGAAAATTGCCATCTGCTGCAAGACCTGGAATCTCTGTCATAAGTTCCAGCATCCACTAAAAAAATGATGAAGATCAGGAAAAAAATGAGAAAAATGTGCTTCTGGCTAAGGTTGTTATATAAAAGGAAAGAATATGAAGAGATCTCAATAGTCAGCAAAGGAAGGAACAAGGTAAACACTAACTTAGAATATTTTATTCACTTACCCCTATCACTTGCTGTAAATTCTGACACTATACAGTGCCCATCTCCCTCTCTATCTAATCAGAGAAGAGACACTCTATTTTTCATGTAATGGAATGGAACACAGTGTAACCAGCAGACAATAAAAGAAGATACTGTAATGGCTACACTTTTAAGAGCACACTTTTTTGTCGTTGTCAGATACCCCTCGTATGGGAACAAATTAAATGGAGCTGAAGGTAATGCATAACTCTGAAGAATCACCCAGCAGGCAGCACAAAAAGGACACTGGTTTTGGGAAATGCTGGAAAATTGTGGCTGTATCAGCCCTACAGCTCCAATTCACTCTAACTCAACACAAAGCCTTAATCAAGATATTTCTTTTGATTAATCCCCAGACTTTTTCTTCTGGGCTTTCCTAAATGTGATATTAAACAGTGAAATCAGTTTGCCATTTCCAAATAATTTAATATCAGCATTACTAGTATAAGCATTTGAACAGCTAGCACATATGAAATGGTGGGTATAGGGATGAAACATAGGGAACATGGACTGCAAGGATTATCCTGATATTGCACTTCATTCACAGGAAGTAGGAATTTCTCCATCAGACAAAATGTGCCTAACTTTCAGAATAGCTGATCACTCAGAAATCTGACTGAAGATGCTGACATCTGCAAGTGGCCATCACTTAGCAGTCAACCACTTACATCATGTCAGACAGGATTTTCTGGAAATGTAGGACAAATCTAGGAATTGCTCCTGATGGATGTAGGAATCTCTAAGGCAAAACAGAAATGAGTTATGGTACAAAATCAGTGATTTTCTAATCAACCTGTTCTTAGAATGGACAGGGTTAAAGTAGCCAGAGTCTTGTTCACAAATAAAATTTGCTGAGCTATATAGAAACAAATGGCATGTTCCTTTCAGTTAGGACCATGTAATCAAGAAATAATAAATGGCAATATTTTGGTCTTGGGGACTGTGTCTATGTCCTCCAAAGGGCCAGCACAGGAGTCTTCATCTCCTGTCCTGCTTCCACACCTTCAGGTCAGCCCACAGCTTTTCCTGGCAAGGACAGAGACCTGGGGGACAGGATTCAGCTGACCAAATATGAGGGTGGGATTCAGCCCAAGCTGAAGACAAATACACCCAGCATTTTACATTTAGGGGCTCAGTGCATTGGGGGATCAATTCATTTCTCAGTACATAAGTGCCTGGTGGCATATGAGATGCAGTGGAACACCTAAAACACTGACACAGGGCTGAGATTCATTCTAAGGTATTTTTTTCCCACTCAGAAGACTCTCCTAACTTCATCAGATGGCTCTTTCCTCTGATATGTGAAATACCAACTTGCAGAGCACTCAGCACAGCAGATAAGGGAGGGAGGATGGATCCTGCACTTAATGGCTCATCTTTCTAGATAACCATGTCAGCATTTTGTAGAAGCGAGGCTTCAATTTTTGCTTAAAATATGGATCCAGTAACTCTGCCAACACACATTTATCTCTGTCATTGAGCCTGTTGGCCACAGCAGGAGAGGACACAATTCAACAGCTACTTCACTTGTGTTCAAACCACAGATCCCTTTATTTTAACACAGGATTGCTGTTTAGTCCAGAGAATGGCAACAGGCAGTGGTTGTACTCAATGAACTTATGGGTGTTTTCTAACCCAAATGGTTTTGTGATGAATGCCATAATAGCAAAGTTTGAGGGGAGACATTTCATGGAGTGAAATAGTTCTATGAATTTCCTGATGTCCAGTGTCCTACCTGTTAAGTATCAGTATCCATTTAGGGGGATTTCTTATTAATGGCCCTGCAGAAGGGCTCTGTAAAGGACTTACATCTAATACTCTCTTGGCTGTGCATCACCAAGGAAGAGAAATTACCAAGGTCTGCAGGGAAGATCAGAGGAAAAAGGTTTTGCTGTTAAGAGAGGAGTAAATGATCTTGGCCTACACAGTGTAATAAAGCAAACTGCAAAAAGAGAGAGAATCCACTGGTCAAAGAAAAAACCTGGTGAGGAAGATGAGCTAACAAACATAAAGGCCCTGATAATCACAAAAAAATATTTTAAAATCATCTGGGGAAAGTGTAAATGACAGGGACACAAACAGCTTTTCTCTTAGGCAGTGCTTTGTTGTGGTGGCACAGTTACCTGTGCTCAGGCTGCATCCCCTTGGGGCTGGCAGAAGTCACTGCTTGGCCATGAGTTTTGTAGAGTTCCAGGGTGGCAGATTGCAGGTGGTCCCTGCAGGTCCAGGCATGAACTGTGTGTGCAGCTTTCAAGGTCACACAGAAGTCATCTGCTGCTCCTGAGAGCACAGAGGCCAACATCCATGGTGTGCTTTGCATGGGGTGCAAACCACACAGCCTTGCTCAGCAAGGATGAGAGGGACTCCTTGGGGAAAGGAAAACAGCAGATGGAAACATAACATAGAGCCTAACAGTTTTATTTGTGTTTGGGATGCAGTTTGTATTGCTGTAAGAGTTACTGGTCTTTACACTCAGTGAAGAGAAATAGGCATTTAGGGTTTGATTCATCTGAACCAGTTTCAAGCACTCATATTGGGATAAGAAACTAAAAACTGGAGAATTACACAGTGTCAGTGAAATCTTCCTTGGGAAGTTTGGAAGGAAATTAGGTACAACATGTTTCTTCCTGGGACAGGGAGTGGGAGGTTGTAAGATTTAACTTTATTAATATTAGACACATGTAGCCAGATATGAAAGCCTGGCTGAGATCAAGGGTAGATGATATATATCTAATGAAGCAAGCAGTTTCTGAGAACATTTCAGGAAGGTATGAGGTAGCTAGTAAATTTTGCTTTCACTGAGAAATAGTTAGGGATTTGTATATAAATAGGGGCTTGTTTCAAGGTTGGTGGGTACAAGAAATTATATTTTATGGAGATAACAGATTAAACTTTCAGCACCCATATCCAGTCAGCTGCAATGGAAGAGCTAATAATAAATGTCCTTGGGAAGATTCAAAGTAGCATCCAGAAAAATCAGAAAAGGCCAGCACTGACATTCCTGAAATAGCCAAGAAAAAATAATTGCTATGAATAAACAAACAAAATGAAAGAATATCTTTGTACTCCAGAAAGAGACAAAGTATAAGTCCAATTAAAAAAAAAATCCTTTGTAGGTCACCTTAGAAAGGAAAAGCTCACAAACACCAGAAATAAAATAAGAAGTGCAGTAAGAAGAAAAAAGTTTGGGAGGAAACAAGTTTGAAAGGAAAACACTGTGAACTACAAATAAAAGCTGCCAAGTTAGAAAAAGAGCAAGAATTGCTTTGCATGAGCGACCAAGTTTTAATATCCAAAAGAGGGAAATAACGATGGCAGAAATTGATAGGAAAAGACAGATTGCTTGAATATGTTTGAAGATGAAAATCTGAAGTGATAGAGAAGTTTTTGGCATAGGAATTAGACAAAGAAATAAATGACATTGACAATACACTGCTGAGGATGGCATTTGCTTAGAGGTGAAGATCTTGGCAAGAAAGCACAGAATGTATTTTACTGATTACTTCTTACTTTTTCATAAATAAACATTCTTAAATGTGATCAGAAAGTAGTACTAGCTGGTGTCTGTGACAGGTCAGGCACTTAACATGCTCAAATTCACAGACTTTTCATCTTGGGATAAGTTGCAAAAGTCTATTCAGCATCACAGGTCAAGGAGACTCTCTCACTTGAAGAAAAACTGTCAGAGGCTCACAGAATGGTCTGAGTTAGAGGAGGTCTTATAGATCACCTCATTCCAACCCCTGCCATGGACAGGGACATCTTCCACTATCCCAGGTCACTCAGAGCCCCATCCAACCTGGACACTTCCAGGGATGGGGCAGCCACAGCTTCTCTGGACAGTCTGTGCCAGTGTCTCACCACACTCTGAGTAAATAATTTCTTTCTAATATCTAATCCAAATTGTTCCACTTTTAGTTTAATGCCATTCCCCCTTGTCCTATCACTATCTACCTGTGTAGAAAATTTCTGTCTCTTTTTCAAATGCTCCCTTTAAGAACTGGAAGGCAATGAGGTGGCAGTGAGGTGTCCCCAGAGCCTCCTCCTCTGGCTGAACAAGCCAAAGCTCACCCTGTCTTTGTAGGGGAGATGCTCCCTGATCATCTTTGCGGCCTCCTCTGAACTTTAAAGAAATTAATCATGTAATTTATGTCTTAGGATAAAATGCATTTCATCTTAGAAGCATCTAATCCTTTATCCATTATTATAAAGGGAATCTGGACAGCTCTGCCACAAATTAAAATCATCAGCTGTCAGCTGTATTTGTCTTAACATCCCACAAGAGGCCTGACCACAAGATTGTACAGATTACCTCGTCTGAGTGCAAGAAACTGCATGATCTCCCCCCTCAAGCACAAAGACAAATTTGAAAATACCATTTCCTCAGCATCCTGAGATCCCAAAGCTTCCAGCAGGGAAGGCAGAGAAGTGTTTTTTTTCTGTTGCCTCCTATGTTACATCTGGGGCAAGCACATCAAGAAGAGCTTGATAGCTCTGAGGCGTCTGCAAATTTAGGCAGAACTGCTGTTTGCATCCAGCATCACCTCAGGATGGGAGAAGAGCACATCAGTCCATGCTGACACCTTGTTTGCTCTTTGTATTAGTACTTAAACACCTTTCAGGGCTCTAACATGGTGGCCTACCAGTAATTAAAATTCAGGCACATTCTTTGTTGACAATTCCCTGATGAATTAACTTGTCTCTACATTCAGCCCCAGATTCACAGTTTGCTTCATTCCTTGGTTGGGAGAGAATCCTTGCTGTGATTTATTGCAATCCTTATTATGATTAATAGAGATCTGCATTGTTCATCTCCCAAGCAATGAAGGCAGGATGCACGTTCAGCCCAAGGAGGACCAGCCTCAAGGCAGGCCTCTACATAAAGTAGTTTTGAAACCCAGTTTCTCACTGACAGAGAAAAGCTGACCAGTTTTGTACTTTAGCTCTCTGTTTTTTAAATGCACTTAACTACAGGTAAATTTTGTGATGCATCTGCAGTGTATCAAGACTATCATTTAAACATTTTCATTTAGTACACTTCAATATTTGAGCTGCATAACATCTAATAAAACAGTATGAAAACTGCTGGATAAAATGTCAAGGAAGAGCTGCTACTTATTAGGAAATAAAGAGCATGAGAAAATGTGGGCAGTAAGAATATTAAAAAATAGTAAAGGGTTGGGTCCTTTCTCACACTGATCAGAAAGTCAGCTTGAATGAGATGCACTTGTTTAAATTGTTTAGAAAACCAATGTCTGCAGTCACTTACTTTATATGAATTAAAATAATTTAATACAAAACTCACCTGAAACTTGTACAGAGAGCCAGAAGACTGTGTACCAGGTGATACACTAACAACAGAAGGTTTCTATGCTGAGTTGCCATTCCCTGGTACTGAGCTTGTGATTAGGCTTGAGGCTTCTTTTCCCAGGTATCCTGAAAGCTCCCAAAATGAGTCTCTGAACACAGGTACACTGCTAAGATTTCTTCCCAGTGCATTAACTGCCCACTCAGGTAAACATGGAATTGTGAATGTAAACTGTCTAAAACTAATTATCCTTGTTAATGCTGATTAAAAAATGCCACATGGCTAATAATGAATGCCTACTAATACTGTAATATGTCCTATTTAAACACAAGTAAAGTCCATTTATATTTCTAAACCACAGCATTTTCTGACTTCATTTGTACTCATATCTGGAAGCTACTGTGCACAGCCTAAAAAGCTGCACTAATCTTACTGAGGCTGCAGTAAATATAAACAATTGATATTTGCCTATGCAAAGGCTGAGTGTCATGAAACTGCCCTGTAAGGGGCAGCTGAGAGCAGTAATTGTCAGTTCCTGAGGTACAATCCTCAGATGCTCTGTGTGAGCAGTAAATGAGGTGGCTGTCATCACTCACCCCCTTCAGCCTCTGGAGCTGTTTCCTACCATGTGCTGAAAAATGGTTCTTAATTGACTTGAGTGAGGCACAGACTGAAAAGACTGAAAGGTTTTCTTTATGAAACCTGTTTCACTTTGCACTGGCATGGATTTAGGACTGCTTTAATGATCATTTATCATTTCTCAGCTAGAACAGGTAGCAGAGAGCTTGAGGTTCAGTGACCTCTTTAACAATTCTTTGATCCACAAAAGAGGGACAGATTTCCCACCAAAATCTAATCTGCCTTTTACAGTGGGTATCAGTGCACTGATGTGACCTGAGGACCCTGCAGAAGGGTCTCAGGGTGACCATGGTGCTGTGGTGGCAGGGGCTCTGGACCAGTGCTTCCAGTGCCATCAGTGGTTCTTTCAACAGTTATTCAGTGAGTCTGCCAAGAGGAAAAAAACCTAATGACAGAGCAGTCCTTTGAACGGGGTAGTGGTTCATATTTCTTGATGTGATTCCTTTTTATCTGCACTGCTGGCACCTTTAGAATGCAATATGTAAGTTTTAAAGGGTCTAATTTAAGGAGTATTGTGTTCCTGTTTATTTTCTTCCGTCATCACATCATCTTTTCATGTTCTTTTTATAGTTTTGGTAAATACTGCCACTGTCCTAATATCATATCCAAAAAAATGAATGCCAAAGTGTAATGAAAAGGAGTTTTATTTTAAGACTTGAAAATAAAAGCAGAAGGGACCTGCAAAAGACAGAGGAGCACCATAGGATCAGCATTTTGTGTCTCTTGAGAGACAGGATTGAATACTTTAAGCATCACAGAGACCTCAAGAAATTGAAGGAACATGCCGGGGTCTTTCTTGGGGT